>CM055907.1:43951811-44274811 GCA_029582155.1 Panopea generosa
GACCGAGTTAGGCCCCTGTCATACACACATAACCTACTCACAATTGCAGTAGAGGTGTGGGGGACAATCTCCACTACGTCTGGGCTCGTAGTACTGGGAGTGAAACTCGCAGTGCATGATGTACTGGATTTGATACTCGTTGGAGATCGCTTTAAATACATCCAAGATCCAAGTGTTGTGTGTGTGTGGTTCCTCGTATCTCAATAGTGGTAGAGTAGACTTACAGCCTCCAGCGGGAGGGAGACACCCACACACTACCCCCAGGTTGCTTCTCCCAAATAAATGAAGTATTTGTACGCCCATAAAAGAATCGTTTATTTACAAAATATTTATAATAACGCTGAATTACTCAAAAAGGCAAGCCGTTCATTAACTTATTTGTGTAAAAACAATCATATTACAGGATAAATTAATAACCGTACTTAATGACTTTCACACGTGTAACGTACAAATAATCTATTTAACACGGTGCAATAACCTCTAAGTTCATTATAGTGCTTTTTATATAATGAATTACAAACTACGTTTTTTTGTTCATTGTCGTCTCAAACTGGATTTGCCTAAGATTTACGCTGTAATTATCATTTTATCACTAATCTATTTCTGGAATTAGCTTAACACGTGTTTTTTTCTTCAGTATTATTCGACACGTGGTCTACTCAATATGTTTTTTTTTAATTCGAACCTACACGCCCATATTTCATATTTATATTTTTGTAATGTTTGTATACAGTTACCGAAGCCATGGTAGTAGGTTTTAGTTTGAATGCATCTCAGTTTAAAGTTGCGAATATAACTGATATTCAAAATTTCTATTGCAAACTCTGTCAACACTATATTGTGGGTAATGTGATTTATCAAAACTTTATTTGTTTAATGAGAAATACGATTGCGTGTTAACGCACGCATGCGAATGGTATAATTTGCTTCCAGTACGACAAATACTTTTTTTTATAATTTTTATGTATATGTCTTCATATAGACTGAAAAATAGACAATAAATCAATAGTCTGATTTGCATATTCATTTGAAGTGAACAAAGGTTTATATAAGATATACACACACAGTAATACAGCCTATAGTGATACATATGTTACGTATAGTGATACAGTAGTACGTATAGTGATATATACGATACTCATATTGATACAAATGATACACATAGTGATGCAATAGAACAAATAGTAATGCAGACTATACGCATAGTGATACATACGTTACACAGAGTGATACAGTAGTACGTAAAGTGATATAAACGATACGCATTTTGATAAATATGATACACATAGTGAAACAACAGAACACATAGTAATGCAGACTAAACGCATGGTGATAAATACGTTACAAAGAGTGATATAGTAGTACGTATATTGATATATACGATACGCATATTGATACATATGATACACATAGTGATACAATATAACACATAGTAATGCAGACTATACGCATAGTGATACATACGTTACACAGAATGATACAGTAGTACGTATAGTGATATAAACGATACGCATATTGATACATATGATACACATAGTAATACAAAAGAACACATAGTAAAGCAGAATATACGCATAGTAATACATACGTTACGCAGATTGATACAGTAGTACGTATAGTGATATATACGATACGCATATTGATAAATATGATACTCATAGAGAAACAATAGAACACATAGTAATGTAGACTATACGCATAGTGATATATACGTTACACAGAGTGATACAATAGTACTTATAGTGATATATACGATACGTATATTGATACATATGATACACATAGTGAAACAGTCAAACACATAGTAATGTAGACTATACGCATAGTGATAATACATTACACATAGAGATACAATACTACGTATAGTGATATATACGATACGCATATTGATAGATACGCTACACATAGTGATACAATAGAACACATAGTAATGCAGACTATCAGCATAGTGATATATATATATATATATATATATATATATACACGTTACACAGAGTGATACAATAGTACGTATAGTGATATATACGATACGCATATTGATACATATGATACATATAGTGATACAATAAAACACATAGTAATGCAGACTATATTTATAGTGATACATACATTACACAGATTGATATAGTAGTACGTATAATGATAAATACGATACGCATATTGATACATATTATACTCATAGTGAAACAATAGAACACATAGTAATGTAGACTATACGCATAGTGATATATACGTTACACAGAGTGATACAATAGTACTTAAGTGATATATACGATACGTATATTGATACATATGATACACATAGTGAAACAGTCAAACACATAGTAATGTAGACTATACGCATTGTGATAATACATTACACATAGAGATACAATACTACGTATAGTGATATATACGATACGCATATTGATAGATACGCTACACATAGTGATACAATAGAACACATAGTAATGCAGACTATCAGCATAGTGATATATATCTATATATATACGTTACACAGAGTGATACAATAGTACGTATAGTGATATATACGATACGCATATTGATACATATGATACATATAGTGATACAATATAACACATAGTAATGCAGACTATATTTATAGTGATACATACATTACACAGATTGATATAGTAGTACGTATAATGATAAATACGATACGCATATTGATACATATTATACACATAGTGAAACAATAGAACACATAGTAATGCAGACTATACGCATTGTGATACATACGTTACGCATAGTGATTCAGTAGTACGTATAATGATGTATACGATACGCATATTGGTACAAATGAAACACATAGTGATACAATAGAACACATAGTAATGCAGACTATACGCATAGTAACACATACGTTAGAGTTATACAGAAGTACGTGTAGTGATATATACGATATGCGTTTGATACATATGATGCACATAGTAATAGAATAGAACATATAGTAATGCAGACTATACGCATAGTGATACATACGTTACGCAGAGTGATAAAGTAGTACGTATAGTGATATATACGATACGCATATTGATACATATGATGCACATAGTGATATATACGATACGCATATTGATACATACGTTACGCATAGTGATACAGTAGTACGAATAGTGATATATACGATACGCATATTGATACAAATGACACACATAGTGATACAATAGAACACATAGTATTGCAGAATTTACGCATAGTACCACATACGTTACACAGAGTTATACAGTAGTATGTATAGTGATAAATGTATATAGGATACGCATATTGATATATATGATACACATAGTGATACAATAGAACACATAGTAATGCAGACTATACGCATTGTGATACATACGTTACGCAGAGTGATATAGTATTACGTATAGTGATATATACGATAAGCTTATTGACACAAATGATACACATAGTGATACAATAGAACATATTGTAATGCAAACTATACGTATAGTGATACATACGTTACGCATAGTGATACCGTAGTACGTATAGTGATATATACGATACGCATATTGATACATATGATACACATAGTGATACAATAGAACACATTATAATGCAAACTATACGTATAGTGATACATACGTTATGCATAGTGATACCGTAGTACGTATAGTGATATATACGATACGCATGTTGATACATATGATACACATAGTGATACAATAGAACATATATTAATGCAGACTATACGCATAATGATACAGTAGTAGGTATAGTGATATATTCGACACGCAAAGTGATGCATACGATACATTTTTATAAAGTAGTATTCATAGCGATACAAACTTTACGCAAGTCAAGTTTAAGTTTTTATTTACCCTCGCGCATTGAAATGGCCATTTTGACGAGCATAATGATACAGCAGTACGTATAGTAATGCATAAGCTTAGTTGTATATACGATACACATAGTGATACAGTAGTGCACATAGTGATTTATATGATACATACAGTGGCGCATTAGTACGCATAGTGATATATACTAAACGCATAGCGATACAGTAGTACGCATAGTGATACAGACTTAAAATATAGTGATACAATAGATACGCGTAATTAAACAAACATACGCGTAGTATTACAGATGTTTTACATCGGTGTTTGAAATATTAATTTTAAATTGAATAATTTTGTTATCTATCATTTTCTACAATAGTGTCTTGCTGAAGACACCACACAGGATCGAGTCAACGACGTTTGATCCCGTACTTGATTCTATACAATGTTGCTATTCATTCAAATATTAAAATTACATTCTTACGTATACATGATGAAAGATACGTTTGAATGAGTGGTTAAAGGTCAAAGCGAAAGAACGCCTCATTTGCAAACTAACGCCGATATCGATGCCATTTTTTTTGGGTTTAACAATTTTTGTATGTATGATATATTCTCAAAAACCGCTTATACAAATGATCTCGTTGAAAATCCATGAAAGACACTGATGATGTAACGGTCTCGTTATAAGCTACCGCCACAGTGTGATTTCGTAAAATAATGATAATGCTGCTGTTTTTGTTACTGCTGCTGATGAAAATGATAATGATAAATTCTTCACTGCTTCAAGATATGCATATAAAGGAAAAAAAATCATACATTGACCAGGTTTTTTTAAACTCAATGCTTTTGTGAGACCTATCAATGTCCAGAGTAATAATATGTCAACTTTTAGCCCACGATGCGGTTCGAACCAAAAATTCTGAAATGACGCAGAATTTCCAAGAAATCTGGTATCAGCATCAAATATTGAGTGGTGATATCTAAAATACTGATTACTTAATATGGTAGGAAAAAATAACTCACTGAAATAAAAAAACTTGAAAAAAGAAGAAAAAGAGAACTAAAGTTTTATTTCTACCTCCCTCATTTAGGTCGGGAGTACTCAAGGGAGATAATTATTCTGTGTGAGTCCATAATGATGAAGATGATGATGATGATGATGAAAATGATGATGATGATGACAATAATGCTGATAATATAGCTAATAACACTTAAAATAATACAAAAGTAACTTATAATCTCTATTTCAGCTGCGATTATTGGTACTTGTGTTGATTGCTGACCTGTCAACAGCAGCCACGTCCACCATATACAGAGAAACCAGATATGAAGCTACGAACATCACCGATGATGACGTCACCGTCGATGTCCAGTCCGAGATACCGGTGAGTCTTTCATCAAAACACTATAAGCAAATCAAGTTTTCCCTCTTTTCATTGGCAGAGACGTCACACGTGACCAGAGTTAAATTTTATCGCACAAACAACAACAACAACAATAACACAACACAATACATGCTAGTAGCCAAAAGAATGTTAACTTAAACATGGAATTCGTATATACCCGAAAAATTGTTTCAATATTTGAAATAGAACAAAATTAGATAAGGGTCCAGAGTTTTAAGACGTGTGCACAAGACATAAAAAAGATAATAGCTAGAACATGGCTGCGCTCAGTTCAGTCAACAGCAAACACTTTTACTGCCTGGTTTCCTAAATTGAATGAATACTGCATGCTTATTTGAGGTTGAGCCTGTGTCCAGGAAAAATAAGTTTAACCGAGCTGAGCGCAGCTATCTGTTTGGTTTAAACGTTTAATATGCTTGCTAATGTTTTATAACACAAGTCGACTGTGTTTGCTGTGAACGTTTGCTAACAGAAGCAACCACCTTTGAGAGCTGTTTACTCTTGTGTTTAATCACGTGTCACAAATAGAAATGGAGGCACAGAACCGATTAAGTCCTATTTCCTTTTACTTTAAAGTTTGATCGGTTTTAACCATACATTTGATAGTTTTATTTTGTTTTACATAATATTATTTTTGAAAATGGACTGTGTATACAATATATATAATTGTCCATAAATATTGAGTCAAATTATAAGGCATGATAAATGATAAATTTAGATGTCCTCACCTATTGCTCCGCCTCGCAAGCGGAATGTCTTGGGTTCGATCCCCGGCCGGGTCTTACCAAAAGACTTGAAAATTGGTACTTGAAGCTTTCTCACTTGGCACTCATCATTTGGAGGATACTTTTATGTCTTGTTGGCCTCGGGTCAGTATAATGTGACTGGGTGGGGTGTCATACATACCATGTATCTGCGGCATGATACACCAGTGTGGCAGCGCTCAGAATAGTGACTGAAGCAGACAATGTCGCGGTATGACTGAACAAATGGTAAAAGCGTCGCTTACAACAATAACAACTCAACCGTGCAGATACTTAAATTATCAAACACGTGATTATTTCCGTCAGCTTTGAGTTTTAAGTACTTAGTGTTTTTTTTTTGCTGTCATAGTAAGGCTTCAGCAAGGAGGAAGCACGTCTGCTGAATGGATCAAAGGTAGTTTCGTGCCACTTTAACTTATCATCTATAAAGCGTCTTATTAACATCTATAAAGTTAATTCACGTCTGCTACTCCCTCGTCATTATATTATCCGCGATATTAATGGGGGAAAATGAGAAAACTTATTTTGTCTGAAATTTGGAATTGTAAGAACTCCTTGGATATTTTATTCGATTTGAGCATGATTGGGTACATAGGAATATAAACTAAATCCAGTGAGAGCTTTTGCTAAAATTAAGATAATTTTCAAGAAACTCTTTAAGACGTTTAAAAACGTTTCAAGAAAACTAGACTACTATTTAGTATGCAACTGACCTCTCACCGCTAAGGTCGTAGGTTCGAGTCTCGCTCGCTCCAAAAGCTTAAAGTGAGAAATGTTGCCGCGAGTAACTTGCAGAAGGACGTAGGTTCTAATATGTCTGACTCAGTCTGAGATCTTCCTCGACCAGTTAAACGAGATATGCCATTTATAACCTAAAATGTGTTAATAATGCCGTTAAACCCCATTCAAAAAAAAAATCATATATTTAATATGAAGTTCAATTAATTCAAGCTTACGTCAAGATACTTCATAAAAATCAAATAACAGCTTAATCTAAAATTTGCTTGAATCTAAAATTGGCCATCGTCATTATGGTGAGTGATCTAAGGTGGTGTCTCAAGACCACTGACCTCTCAACGCTGATGTCGCGGGTTTGGGTACCTATATGGAAATGTTTGCCAAATACCTGCTGGAGGACGGCGGTTCCACTCAGAATTAGGCTAAGGTCTTAACCACTAGTCCAACTGGATATGCCATTTATAACATAAAATGGCGCAAAAAGCAGCTGCACATGTTTAATTGGGACAGAAAACAACAGGTATGCACGTTCCTGCTCAAAATAAAATGTTTCGTAGAGGCTTTAAATGTAAGATTTAGCGCGAAACTGGGTTTGGGTGAATTACTGGTTACATACGCAATTTCAAGTTTGTGAGTTGATTCGTTATTTGAAATTACATAATAAAAATGGGTAAATTGACATTTTATTGAAGTTAATGAGATTTTAAGTGCCAGTATATTTGTGCTTAAAAACAAAACTAACCGAAATCGCTGCAGCATTCGCATACCGAACAATACATTTGAATATTGATACATAGTTAAGCGTCATGTTCAAAGAAAACTTATATAAACTTGGACCATTTAAACATGTCATAATACGCCAACTATTTAAAAGGGCCAATGAAATTGGTTTTATTAAAGCGAACACATGCAATCAACTTAAATTCATATCACAAACGTTTTGTGTGGCTGCGATTAAAGCAAAATTAATGTCATCTAAATGAAATGATTTTCAGCTGAGGCGTTCAATACTGTTTATACCTAAACGCCTTGATAAACTGAATATTACATATAAAGGTGTAAGCCCGACATTGATTTTTGTTCTTTATTCTATAGTAAATAAAAGGCTTGTCATTCATAGAGATAGAACCAAATAAAAGAAGTGAAACTTACATTTTATTGTTTTTTAACCCCTGTACTACTCAAATATGATGAGACAAGTATGGGTATTTGTTATATAAGATAATTACTTTCCTGTTCAGTGTGTACACTGTTGACGAAGTGAAAGTAGACTTCCGAAATCATATATTCCTACCCCAATTTCCAGCATCATTTTTTTTTACATTCACATTTCAATCAATTCAATGCTTTCAAATTATTAAAAAAACCCATCAATAATGCCATTCAAATAAAAAAATGAGCATTAAAATAAGGAAAATGCATTTAAAAAAAAAACAAACACGGAATATTTATAACCGCCATAATGTGACTACCCCGCGGAAGCATTTCTGGTTTCCAGTATTGGTACTATGCCATAAAGGGTACTTTTAAGCCGGGCTTAATGCCAAAGGCGTATTGCTGTCTCTGTTGTCGTGAGCAAGCTTTACTATGTTTGTTACCGCCAAAATGATCAATCGCGACAGGGACTACTTTTTATTCCTCGAATTTCATTTGCTCCGCCAGCAGAAGCAAATGAAACAATACAAATATATTGTGGACATTCTATTATGTCAGTTTTAAAATATATTGAATAAAATACACCGAACGCTACAATAATATCAATCTAAATAGGCAGGCGTATGGATATTTGGGCAAATCGTGGGTCATCGGGGGTCGTCGCAAGACAGTCCTACGAAATTGTGAGCAGCGTGGTATCGACTTGCCGTCGTGAGGCAAAATTGGACATGCACCTTTTTTGCTCTACGAATTTTTGTGGTATCTATGTCTTGTTGCTGTCGTGAGTCTGTCCTACGACAGTCTTTGACTGTCGTGCGATAAATATCTTGTCGTGGGTATCAGAAGAATTTGTTTTAGTCCAACAATCTTAGGACTGTCGCACGATTGTCCTACGACTGTCTTATGACTGTCGCACGATTGTCCTACGACTGTCTCACGATTGTCCTACGACTGTCCTGCGACACTCGCGAGCCAATTGCAATATTGTATCACGAACATTATTTTTCGTAAGAGGCTCGCACAACATTGCAAATCTGTCGTGCGTTAGTCTTGCAACATATTTTTTTGAGGGGTATATAGCTCGGTCGAATGAACGCTCGGGAGACTGACGTGTGATTGTCCCACGAGTGACCCACGACTGTTGTGCGGCAGTCTTGCGTGAATAACAGCCCCCGACAAAGCCCGACATCTCACGATGATCCCACGACTGCCGCACGACTGACTTGCCACAAGCCCACAACATAACCACGACATATATTTTTTTCTGTCGCGTCCCCATCGCCAAACCATCTTTAATGTGTCGTAGCCTTGTGACCACTCGAAATAGATTTCGTTCATGTTGCAAGATTTGGCCACGACAACTATTTTATGGGTCTATCACGACAAAATTTCGTACGATCTATTGTGCCCGGGGCTTTACACCATAATATCGCCTTTCAATACTTTTTGTCGATCATTACATGCAAGGCCAGACAAAAGCATGATGATTCTTCCTATTTAACATTATATTTCTCTAGCATTAAAACTTCAGATCGTTAGATGACTTGTTTTTGGTTCACCTTCTACTCCTTACATGTTCAGACATTTTTGGTCCTTTTCCTTACATCCTCAGATACTTTCGTTTCTTCTCTTACTCTACACCCACTGCTATATTCTGTAGAATTGACAAAGCTCTCCCGATTGGGTCCGTTAAATAGCAATGTTATAAGAGCCACATTTGAACACGTTGATTGGTCAGTTGCATCAACTGAAATTTTGAATGACGTCACATGTTAGTAAGCGTTCAATTGCTATGAATTGTGGGACAGGCATATAATTCCGTGCATTTTCATTTGGGATCAATATACCTGATTCGGAATATATCATGTTCTGGGATAGACTGTCACTGCTCCCTCCGGTTTCCTCTTTACCAGTTGGAATTTGTAGTTATCATCATCCATTCGGACCACTTCGCCGATTATCTAATACCGAATGATGACGGAATTGGCCGAGTATGTACGGTTGACTCATCATGACGATCTACATTCACTTTCTTTCAGCCTAAGGGTCCTCCGTGACCGATTGGTCTAAGGCGCCGTCTCAAGATCACTAGCCTCTCACTACTAAGGTCGTAGGTTTGAATCCCGCTCTCTCCAAAAACTTTATGTGAGAAGTTTCCACTTACTTGCGGAAAGACGGTGATTTTACACAGTCTAACTCAGCTTGAGGTCTTCCTCTACCAGTAAAACTGGATATGCCATACATAACCTAAAATGTGTTGAACATGGCGTTAAACCCTATTCATCATTAATTCTCCCAGCCTCTGATACTTTTCTCCAACGCTCAATGCTTTCCTCTCCCATTTCCCCCTGATTTAGAATTCCAGGATACCGAGTGATGTCTTGAAACAATTGACGCTTGGGCTGCTACGCTACTTTTTGATGTTCTGAAAATAGTTATATGACTAAGCATTTAAAGATAATCGAATAGACGTGATCCAATTATCTGAAAAAGTGAAAGTACATACTAAAAGTACAAGTAACTTTATTTCATTTCTTCCCCTCGGGAAATACGTTAGTTCATTGCCGTCAAGTGCTTCGCCATTAATATCCGTCTCATGAGCATCAAGCGTTATTTATCAGTTCTGATTCCATAGCTGTGTACTGTTTTTGTTCTATGCAGCATTCGCTAGCAAATTTTCCTATTACTTGGTGTGATGTTCGCATTGCCATATTGTCTCTGTTCATCTTATCAATTATATTTGTGGACCGATGTACTTCCAAAATACATTGTGCCCCAATGTGTAGTAAAACTCTTAAATTTTATGTCCGCGGCTCGTATATACGATTGGTGTTGAATTTGTAAGTCAATTTGGCGTTTACGGCCTCATCAATTGAGAGAAATTGAATAAATTGTTTACGTGAATCTCAAAATAATCGAGATAACATCATTTTGTCAAGACTTTCAAATAGTGTTTTTCCCCATTAATTTTACAAACGAAAATAATGAAAATGACACAAAAGTAATACAGATTTTACAAAAAAAATCCAAACAGAAACAAAACGTTTATGTCACCTAAACATGATAATGGGATACTGTTTTTATTTCAGACACACCTACTAGCTTTTTGTTTCTCCAACCAGCTTTCGACGTTAACATTTCTTTTTTAAACTTATTGTTTTTCCTTGATTGTGAAACAAGTTCTTAAAACTGAGGCACATTACGTTGAACATGTTTAGCCAAGCTCTATCTTATGCACATTCATTCTACACAACTTAATGGTAAAGCTTAAGTTCAGACCCATTCCACAGACACCATGTAGTCGGAACGTGAAATATGAGAGTCCAGTAAATCTTAGACGATACCCTCTCCCGCACATTTAAGATTCTCATTTATTACTCCTGTACTAGTAACACATTTTCTTTAGAAATACAATTACTTTATCAGTATACATTGTCAAAAATATTCGGTACACAAAAAACCGTGCTATGATTTTTACAATTTAAACCAAATAAATTTTACATTCAGTATTTTTTTTGTAATTTCGAAAAATTTCACATTGGTCCGTAGCCAAAAACGTTCAGTATGATATGGTCGATTTATATACCTAGTGCCGCTATTGTCAAACACAAACTGCCTAATTTTGCTAAACTATGTCTCAAATCTGCCCCACCAGGATTGGCAATTGTGTAAAATACATGTAAAAATACATACATTCATCGGTGAAACGTACTAAATGCCATAGACAACCATAAAATCTTTTTCTCAAAGTGACTATATTTCCGATATTGTATCCAACATTATAGAATAGTTCAAATGTATGTAGGACTACTTTCAGAAGTGAACTGACTTGAGATATTCAGGCGTAGGAATCCCATGGCTTCATTATTTGTACATTTAATTTAAGTGTTTTATATTCGGGTAAGGAATGCATTTGTCATTTTATTATTTCTTGAACATTTTCAATGTGAAAAGTAATGTGAAATGTGGAAAATGTACTTAATCTCTTTATATTAAACATAATTGTTCATTATGTGTACATTCATTTTGGAATACGCACATAAGTGAACGGCGCGTAATTCCCATCTGTGATTTTCTACAATGAATATAGGGTCAGGTATACTATTACTTAACTCTATTCTAACGCACTTACACGTTTCATCCTTAAAATCGAACCAAGTTACTCGAGCGATCAATGCTCAAATTGAACTTATAACCATTTAGCCTTCGAGCATGATTTGTCTGAGTTGTAAGAACTTGTTCCACAATCGAAGTAAAATAAATAAGTTTTAACTATATAACCGAACGGCTAAAAGTAGTTCCTGTTAAAAATCTGTCAAACTGTCTTAAGTATTGAATATATCATTTTTTATTTATTTTACAAATGAAAATTAAATTTAAAAAAGATTTGGGTTATCTATTTAAACTACTTTATATACTATTTATAGTGACGTTTACCGTTGTAAACACGTGACGTACAATTGCGTAATACAAATAACGCGGGAAAGTGGTGATTTTATCGACGATATATGCCGTTTTCAATACCCACAAATTTAAGAGCACCAACCCAAATGAAATCAGGAAAATTTCTGAAGGATCGTAGATTTCCAAAACGTAAATTTGAAGTTTTTCTTTTGTGATCAAACTTAAAAGATTAAAAATATTTGGCATGAAGCAAGTTTGGATGGGCATTGATATTGTAATTTTCAAAAATTCTGGGTTTTCTTAGTGATATACCGTTAAACAATAATTGACGGTAACAATATTTGACGAACACGCGCCAACTTTCTCTCTCTCTTTTACCAAAGCGCGATTATTATACAATTTCTGTAAATGATTTCGTTAACATGTTCAATATCACGGAATGCCCTTGACACAGCTAAATGTCAATACGCAGTGACAAACAGCCGTTAAAACGGGCCTGATATCCCACACGTACAATTTATTGAGGTTCAGCGCTTACTTACGAGCGGTTGGTTTGATGCTTACATTGCATTACAAAATATTAATTTCTGAAATTGAGCACAACTTGTTTATTGCAGTGACGAGACAAGATTCGTGGTGGGTGAAACAAAGATATGTTCAGCTGCAACGACAAAAATACATTAAGCGAAACGTACAATATGAAAAATAAGATGGATTTTGAAACTTTTTCATAAGATGAGAAAATAGAAAATATAGAAGTTAAGCTGATAAGAATGATCGCAATAACTTGTCATTAAGAGAAGAATACTGAACAGAAATAGAAGTAAAACAACGTCATGAAAGCGAAGTCAGTATGTGCGAAATTTAGTTAATTGTAATTACCATATGAACAAAAGTAGTTCACCAGTCTTACGCTAATAGTAAAACTCAAACCATAATTACTACAATTGAAATTAGAACAAATTTAGCTTGAAAATTAATAAAGAAATTAGAACGTCTTGTGGATGCCATACGCTTTGTGACATTAAATGTACTGAAAATGAGTACTTTTTATGTCATATTAATGTGATACGAGAAAGTGAAATTTTCTAAACACAGTCATAACTGGCGATTTAACGGGAACATAGTAGTTTCTTTAGCTCAAGCTAAAACAAGAATCGATATATAGCAATGCGATGTTTTGTAAGTCAGAGGGAATTAGTTTTAGTTGATACTCATTAATTTAAGCTCTCTTTATGAAGAAAGCTCAGAGCTAAAGCTTTAATATGAATTACTCTCGAGTCCTTTTCCTGGGTAGAGTCAATACTGAGTGTTGCTTTTGTGAAGCCATTGTATAAAGCGCGTGATCGAACCTGCGAACTTTGGTGTTGGCGGTCAACGCTATATCCTCCGCAATACCGCCCCATTTATAATGTGTATATTGTTGGAACAATTAATGTGTTATATGAGTTTTGTATTGCCAAAATGGGTGTATTCCCTGTGATGTATATACAACATAAACAGATTATTAGTTGAATGTGCAAAAGATATTCTCAAAATTATTTGAACGCTTGAGGCAATTTACGTTTACAAGTATATTTAAAACATTCGCTATTTAATAGATGTGAATGAATTTAACGCCATTTGCAATTACTTAAAAATTTTCTTAATAAGAAATTTCTCTTGCATTACGTTGTCTTCAGTTAATAGATAATGTATCGACTATGTCCTTACTGAACTTTTAAAGACACATTTAAAATGATCAAGAACACGTTGACTTTAAGTTTGTCATGTAATAACTACATAGACACAACTAGAAATATTTCATTTTGTGAAACAAATTCTGACAACTTATACAAATGACGTCTGAAATTTACAAGGAAATGACAAGGGGTCCTATTCACCAACCATTCTTAAAAATATTCTTAAGTTAAGCTTGAAAATCCAGATTATCTAATTTACTATGACAGAATAATTGCAAAATGTGTATTTGACTATATGTCGCTGAATGCTTGTACATTTTGGTCTCAAAAATGGTCATTAAGTATGTTTATCAAAATTCTGTCTAAGAATATTCTTAAGAATGGTTGGTGAATACCACCCCAGTACTAAATAAATGTAGGCCAAGTACCTTACTATGAACATATTCAATTCAATTCAATTCAATTCAATTCAATTCAATAAGACCGAGTCACCAGATTTCAATGGATCACCAGGTATTATGACTGCCGCCCGTACAAAGTCTTCCCGTGTTGTTATTATTGAAGAACCCGTGGAATCACATAGCTCATAAGTCTGCAGAATGGACCCTGCTCTCTCGATTGTGTCCGTTAAATAGGCATTTTTGGAAAAAACACATTTGAGCTCGATGATTAGTCAGTTGCTTCGCTTGAAAGTTTAAATGACGTCACAGTTTAGTAAGTGTTCAATTGCTACATGTATGAATTGCGGGACAGGCATAGAATTCCCTGTGTTTGCAATTGGGTTTAACTTAATAGACCTGATTTGGGAGATATCAGGTTCTGGGATAGATTAACAGCTCATTCAATGTTGCTGAAAAATAGGAATATCACAGAAAGCGGTGACAGTGAGCTTAAGGGGTGTTACATATTTCACTTCTCTCCATGAACCTAGTCTGCTACTTTCTCGTTTTGGTTGCGAGATGTGCTGTAAAAGGAATCTTTTATCTGATGTTGTTGTTCAAAGTAATACTGTACAGAAAAATCCTAGACGGATTGACATTTTATTGACAAAGTCTCTTACAAAAGAAAGTATACACGTTTAAAGTACAAATATTACTTTTTATCTTTTACTATTTATATCTGTTTTACATCTACATGTATATGTAAACACGAATCTTTATTGGTCAATATCATAATACAAATAATGACAAAATTTTGATATCACATATGACGTTTTTTCCCTTTGTATTCATGTGCGTCACATAGCCTATATGCCTGTATCGTTGTGATAATTTTTATATCATTGTTTTATCGTTTATGCATCATGTTGTTGACATGCTTTGTATGTGCATTTATAACTAAAATCTAATTATCTATCTATGATTTAGAATTGATACAACTTAAATAACAACAAAAACAAACAACAACAACATTCCCAGTGTATTTTATATTTTTATATAAAATATAAACGAGTTAATATAATGCATTTATTGATAAGGTGTATCTAGAAATATGGTTAAATAGATGAAATATATATTTACCAGAATCGTTTTTATTTACAGGGAAAGCTAACTTGGATTTACACCAATGAAAATACTTTAACAATTCTAATTATAATTCGAGGAAGAAGCATCGTTGAAGTAAACAAAACCAACGTATACTTCAATGCCAACACATCAAGTATTACATTGACAATAGATGAATGGCGTCAACAAAATGTCGCCGCTGTTACCGGAACCGGAAGTAAAAACAGCCACATGGTGATGTTGTTATTGTTCGCTGCAGTGCTGTTTAACTGGAAACGAACACATTTCATACTTTTGATATTCGTGGCAAATGGCATTTCACAAGGTTTTGCCAACGAACAACCGTTAATCGGGAAAACAAGAGACACGTTTATAGATATTGAAATACGAGCACCACGGTAAGTGTATTAAAGGATCTTCTTACAGCAGATATTAAAACTAACTATTAAAACGACACATGGCAATGTTCATATCAATCATATTTACACATGGAATAAATGTTTACATGAATAACCATAGTGAGATATTCATTTCCAAGTACAATTATCTAAGATATTAGCATTTTTATTGTAATAAAGCTCTTGTTTGACGTTTGCTTTAATAAAACTATTTGCGACCCGGCGGCTTCTGGCGTACAACATTTTCTGTGACGTCACTAAAATGTATAATGCGTGACATATATTTTATTCCGAATATGCTGTTTCGAAAGATGATAATTAAAGACAAAAGACGAAAAAAAAAATCAAAATATAAACAACAATCTTTCTTAACAAGTGTTTACCAATATGAGTACTGATTATGTCATTATATTGACAAAGGGGATTTGAGCAATTTGTTATGATATTATCTTTTGTATTTTGATATTCAGTGCCTTTAAGATTAATAATATGAGTACAAAAATAAAAGAATACATTTAG
This sequence comes from Panopea generosa, assembly GCA_029582155.1. Classification (NCBI taxonomy): domain Eukaryota; kingdom Metazoa; phylum Mollusca; class Bivalvia; order Adapedonta; family Hiatellidae; genus Panopea; species Panopea generosa. The sequence goes on from CM055907.1 coordinate 43,968,168, forward strand.
ATATATAAAAGGGTATATTTTGACATCATGTCCGTTTTTTAGACTGTTTTATAAACCTAAATAAAAGCGTTTTAATGACATTGATTCTGAATAAACGTTTCAAGCATTCCGAGAATGCAGGATGAGACGAAAACCAATGAATGTATAAGCTTTCCATGATGCTTATTTTAATTTTAATCATCTAATCTTGTAATAAAAGTGTAGTCTACATTGGATATAACTCCTTATATTGTGCTGTACAAATTATGCTGACATTCGAAATAAATACGTAATACATCATTAATTATATAATGGCTTCAAAGACAACACATTTATTATATAACATTTCAATAGGTATGAAAGAAGCTTTCGATATTCGTAAAACTAATTTAAATGATTTAGTTACTTTGTAAAATGACTAATTTTAAGTTGTTTATTTTGTATATGTTGGTATTATTTTGTATGTTGGTATTTATTGCTGTGTCTGCCATGGTATAATATTGTGTAAATGGTTAAAGGCATTAGGTTGCCAACTTTGTAAATAGTCATGTATCAGTAGAATATACTAGTTTTAAACAACGAAAGTTATTGCGACAGGGATTACGTTTAATAACGAAAAAAGCGGAGAAACTGCATTCATTGGTTACAAAACATACTGCAGTTTATGCATACTTAATGAAGATCACGTGACGAATGGTATTACCCGTATAGAAATTATGTTTTGTCTTTATTCTGTATAACTAGCGGTTCTAATTAATTCAAGTAAAAAAATAAAATAAAACACACGTTTAAGCATTTTCTTATAGAAAGAACAGAAAAGTGCCAGAAAGTACTAAGATGCCATATGGGTTAAAACTATTTAAATTTACAAATTGATGCGTTCTTGATTTTATTTCCAGCATGCCAAATAAAATAAAAGATATATTTTACGCTTTTTGCCATAGACGACACCACATTTACTAACGTCACGCTCATTTGGTTTAACATATTTTATTTATTCAAATATGGGTTAAAACGTAAGATACATTTTATAATGTTGTTCTCCGTGACATATATTAGTTGTATACATATTACATTTGGCAGATCATTTAAGAAATAATGTTTTATTTATGTTTATTTGATGTAGGATCTCTTTTATTTTCGATTTCTTGTTGTTATGGAGTTCATTTAGCATTGTTCGAAAATAAAATAATAGATAGAGGGAGCTAATAGATGCGAGGGTGCTCAATATTTCATGGTATCTCATTAACAGACCCAACAGGTTTTAACCGAGACTGGTACTTTCGTCAACTAGACACGTTCTATGTTTCCCAGGGATTCGTTCATCGTATATTATTTACTATTTTAACGTGAGTTAAAGTATTTGATGAGCCCCTGTCACAGATCGAATGCATAACCCTAATTCATACACTTTCTGATTTTTTACTTTAGATATTTATTCATGTTTGCATCTCTCTTGGTAATTCGAGTAAATGGTACCATCTTCCGAAACCGATGTACAAAATCTTAAGTAGCTATATATTACGTGTGTTGCACTCAAATGCATACGCAAACGCGCACTTATGCCTGCATGCACTCACACACATGCACATATACCTACTCTGCATGCACAAACAAACGCGAGAATCCTTACTTACATACGTATTATATTATAGTAATTTCCCAATTGGAAAATAATGCCATTTGGAAAATAATGCCAATTGGAATATAATGCCAACTGGAATATAAGAATTCCAACTTTTACTACCTTCATTCCATTTATCACAGAACCTCACGAACATTTAAAGCTGAGTTATATACAGTTGTTATAATTATCAAAAAAAAGTCTATAAAACCAAAGTTTATAATGAAAAAATATTTCCCAGAAATCCACTGTGCTGTGTTAATACTAATTGAAATATGTTAAGCAACCGATTTCATATGCATGTTCTTGCAATAGATAACTACATTACAACAAAACTAATCTCATTTGTTTTGATAGTTGCCAGTAATTATTTCAATTTTTTTTATATCAATTTTTTCATTCTCACTCATAAGCGGATTCGCCCCTTTATGTAAAACAGCATTATGTGAGACAAAGTTTTTATTATTAAAATGTTTTTGTATTTTATGACTGTACAGAACTTTTGCAAGAAAATAAAAGGCTACAATAAATATCTCAGGAAATTCATCCCAGTTAATGCATTAGGTAAATGAATTCAACATATTAGTAAATTACTTCTCTTTTAATCAATATTAAAACATATTTACAAGTCGTATGAAAACTCCAAATTCTATTCATGTTATTGATGTTTTAATGAATTCTGTTTGTTGCTGACTTTAATTTAATTTTAAGCAATGACATTCGTGCTAGGTATCCATTGGGGATTGAAAGTCCCGTATATAATTTAACAAGTAGTTTTATTGCTAAACTTATTTTATTCAGCACATTGGTCTCTACAGATGATACACTTGCATGTTATTACTTCATGCAATACGACATGTGTCATATACCAATATAAACGCACTTTACAAGGGATGAGAACGTGTTTGTTTATGGCGGTACGGTGCGTGTATTAAAATCACACTAAATTTATCACTAAATATCTTGAATTTTTATTGTACCAGTATAAAGATTCAAGATTCAATAATTTTTAAGTCGTAACTTAAACATATAAAAAATATTATTTTTCATTACATGGATTTACTATTCATGCATGCAATACATCCAAAATAAGTATCAAGTGACACATTGGTTGACTTATTTTTATATAGTTTATATAGTATTTGTAAAACATAAGGTATTAGTGGCACATCTGTAATTTATATCTCAATAAAAGAATCAAATTTACTATTTCGTAAATCTATTTTGTAAAGCAAATTTCCTTTCCGATATATATCTAAAATCCCATCCATGATGGTTAATGTATATGGTTTACTCATAACCACGGACACAAGGACAAAATACCTCTCAAAACAGTATTTTGTCAATATTAAGGTATTATTTATACTTGACATGCGTAAATGGAATGCAATGTACGTTTATTTTATTGTTTTATATACGTTTTATAATTCATTGTATAACGAACAAATAAGAATAAAATGATATTCGTCTTCCAAATCGCAAGAATAACATAAAGAGCAATCTTTTGTATCTTTTGTATCGAGTTTATACCGACCGGCTTCTATTCTTAGCTTTTAAGCGGATAATCTTAATCTAGACATAGTAATTACACACTTGCTTGGCAATATGTACAAACCGTTTTAGAGCCAGTTATGCTAGTATAATTACAGGGGATGTAAATTTGCTTGGTAATGGTGATACGGGGCGTGCATTAAATCACACTATACCTGTCACTAATTACCCTGCATGTATTATACTAATATAAAACACACCTTACTTGTCATTGCAGGAGATTTCGCTACAAGGATGTGAACTTGTTTGTTAATAGTGGCACGGTACGTGTTATAAACCACACTACACCCGTCACTAATTATCCTGTATGCAGAACGAAAAGAATCGCAGCGGGTAAGCACATATTTAATATGATCAAAACTGTGATTTTCATTCATCATTTATGGTGATAAAAGGTTCCAAATATTCTATTTGGTGGATGTTCAACATTTGTTATTTTCATAACCGATACACGTTGTCTTAAATAGAATGGCATACAATGTCATTTAATTGTCAAAATCTTCACAATTCTTGTTTTTAGCTATGATCCGTGGTACACCAGCTCTCACTACAACTATGTACCACATAAACATATATTGATCTTTCATCAGCTATTAGCTTTATTAAATGAATTATTATCTGACAAACAAAATACAGCATGAGGAACACTGCGGTTAATTCAAACGCATCCATTCACCATTTTAAAAATGCACTATACTTTTGGTTATTTATTACATTTGTTTGCTTAAATTAGAAATGGATATTCAAACACGACTAAATAATGTTTAATTGCGTTATTCAAAGTCGTTTACATTCATACATCTATTAGTAGAACGAATTATAGCTGTCTTCTGTAAAGTAGACTAGGATTCATTTCATTGCCGCCCTCAGAAATCTTAAATTGCATAATTATACACAGAAATATTCGCAACTTATTGTTATTGGATGATTGTATTTAACGTCCAAGAATGACTACCCGTCACAATGCTGGTTCAAACTGCGTAATAGTATATTACTTTTGGTAGAATATACATATTCATGGATGGCGTAATGGGTGATGATCTCGCATACAATTTCAAAGTTGAAAGATCAGAATGTGAACGTAGGTCGGTTTGTATGGCATTGAGCCAATACAACCAATTTGAACTTTGCATAAGCAGCGATAACAAACATGTAGATTGTGAAATGATTGCATAAAACAAGTAACATTCAGATACAATCACTAAGTGAATTCCGATACTTTCACATTACATATATCCAAAATAATTGACTTCGACACTGGTTTGTGTAGTAAAGACAATCTGACATTTTACTAAGAATTTCTAATATAAACTTAAAAGCTTGGACACGTAAATAAGACCGTGAGGAAAAATATTGACATTTGTTTAATCCGTCTTAGTTTATTTCTTAAACTATTGGTTAATAACACATTGGGAACACTAACAATGCGTCGATAGGGCTTTGGATGTTTATTAACATATAGCATTAATCACAAAAAAGTAAGATTTTTAAAGGATTCTAAACACGATAAAAAAATAACAGTGTCCAAAAACGTGTGACTGAACGCGGGTACCATTTATTTGTCGATAAAATGACCCTGCACGTATAAACCGGACCAATGTCCCCCACCAGTGGTGGTTTTTTAATTGCTGTAACTTTATTGCCATAATTCCACGCTCTTGTATTGTCCCGTTACTAGGATGTGTATTGGTATGTGTGTGCTGATGCGATTGTTGGTGTCCTTTAGATGTTATATCACACATTGGACATTCATATTCTCTTTCTCGTTTCGTATTATAAAACAGGAATAAAGATTATTCAATCAATTGAGGTAGACCCAACAATAATTTACTGAAACATTGTTAAGAGCGGCAACAGACATACTCCACATATGCATTAGATTTGTGTAATCTTTCAACAACGAAGACATTTATAATACTTTGATTGTATTATTGATGTCGGTATTCTGCTCTGTTCATTAATATAGATAATAAACTAGCGTTCTTTTTACAGTTACATTTACAGTATCAAATCGTAGTTCCGTTCATTAAAAACCTCGTAAATGAAATGACACTTTCATGTCAAATTGCGCGTGGGTGTATGTTGCAGAATTGCAAAAGTGATTGATTGAGCCTGTTTCGTTGACTGTAATAAATTATTATCTATTTAAGGCTGTGACAATTGTTGCTATGGTAACGGATTGTGTATTCAGAATAAGTGCGTATGCGATGATGGATTTGACCCTAAACACAGTTGTAGTAAGTATATATACCAAAATTGACGCACATTTTTTTTCAAAAGGTTCAAATTGATGGTGATAAATAATTTAAAATGCATTTATCACATTACACATCATTTTACATTACACATCACACATTACACATCACATCACCCATTATACATATTACACATCACATCACACAACATATCACATCACACGTCATCATTTATACATTACACATCACATCACATAACATATCACATAACATTTCACATTTTACACAACACATATTACATCATATAACATATCACACATCACATCTCACGTCTCACACCACACCACACCACACCAGTTTGACATGAAATGAAACTAAATGCAATAAACTTTGCAATTATTTTGGAATTACAAAAGACTACCAAGTTTGAATTTTAACAGCTATATGTTGTAGTATTAAATAATGAAAATATTGTTATGTTAGAACTGTGTTTTATTGCCGGTGTCTGAATAATCTACAAATAGCATGTTATTTTGACTACACATTACTTCAGCAAAAATATATAACTGTTCATCCTTTCAAACCTTTATTTCTTAAATTTTAATATAGATTTATTCTTATTTTATTACACTGTGTAAATTCTTTTCATCTGTCATTTTTAATTATCATAAAGCGAAAGTTGAACTATATTTGAGAGTATTTGTTGCATTGTTTCTTTAAATTAGATGAGTTTGTTTGTTTCTTGAATGCTATTATGAATTCATTTCTTTTCAGAGACAATAAAAGGTCGTCTTCTGTTTTACTCTCATCCCATCGACCCTCATTTATCTCGGACAATTCTTCCAAATAACGACAGTTTAACCCTTTTTAACAACGAAGTGAACACAATACATAGTCATCTTGCCGTAAAGAGGCAAGGCGGGTTTTACATTGATTTCAAATTACATAATATATCAAACAAAGCATCTCATCAACTTGTGTTTAACCAAAACGGCTTCATGAAGAAATACCGCTTAACAATGGACAATACTTTATATTCGATATCGTTGAGAAGATCGAAAACACATAAATGTTCAGTAAATGTTATAATAGCGAGTGAGAGTAATGGTAGGATCGTTCAAAACGTTAAAATCTGTAATGACACGGAACACAACTCATTACATGAAGTAGAAGACAGAAATAGAAAATCCGATAGAAGTAGAACTCATCGGCGTAGTAGAAGCAATTCTTCAAGAAATTCATTACGAAAAAAGAAAAGATTAAGTATAAATAGTCTAAAAGGTGTACAATTTATAGACATTCCTGTGAAGGTAGAAAGGTGTGGTGTTGATTTCGTAAGTGAGGTTCCAGTATCTTTTGAAATGTTACCTTCATATATAGCAACTGTTCATGCCAACAAAGAACAGTTAAACACATTATACGAACGTATGACTATTAATTCGTATTGGAACGATACTATAAACAGTATGTTTTTACGACTGCCTGATACGAACAAACCGTTAACAGACAGAGCGAAGACGTTAAAGTGTAAACATGTCGTAGACACACATGTACGAATTTGCAAATCAGAATATTTACAAATGTATGATAAAATGTGTGATAAAATTCAGGTCAAAAACTCCGAAGACAATGACGCAAATATGGAAATGTTGACGACGACAACTGAAACATTTTGTATCGATATTAAGCAAAAACTGAATAAATTCTGTGATACATATATTTCTCAATCATTTACAGCAGATACAAATTGTTATTCACATTTTACCGATTCTGTCAATTTATTTTCCAATGATGTATTTACCGTACGACCGAAGGCTCAGTTTACTGATGGAAAAGAAATTATTGGAAGACAGAGACAAATGTCATTGCGTAATTTAACTAAATTGAGAGAAACAGGAATTGTTATCAAAGATGACAAACCAGTCTTTAAAATACTTAAAGTGACAGTTATTCCGACAGATCCTGTTCCTATGGATATTTACCAGGTCAAGCTCGACTATACATGCGCAACAAACAACACAGTCATTCGAATGAACGTTACCGGAAGTGACTTTTATACAAACCACGTGACGTGCCAAGGGAATTCTTCCTGCAATTGTTGCATTTTGCATGCTGCTGGGGCTGCCAATGCTGTTGTTGATCACGTAAAAATACACGTGAAAGACCCTGTAACAAATTTAGAAATTGCTGAGGAAATGGTTGTAATATTCTAGTCTCCACTTACTAAGTTTACAGGTTTCATTTTGTGCTAATCTGTTTCAATGTATTAGTCCTGATCCGGTTTCATGTATCATGAATTAGATTGGAAACTATTATTAGTAAATTTTGCGAAAATAAGTTTTAGACATAATCTTGAAATAGAATAAGTTGTTTAAACGGTGCTGTATTATTAATACATTTTAAAATATTCACATATCTACACAGCCATGAGTTGATCTCCATCATATTATGCACACATGTAATCCTTATCACTTTTGCCATTATTTTATTCATTCTTCTTAAGCAGTTAGCTTGTGTCAATTATTATGTAAGCATTTCTCTATTCTGTTATAAACAGCATTTTCTAAGAATATTGAATACGTATTTAAACATTCTAAACATCTAGATATACCACATTTCGTTCGGGATAGTATGACCTTCTTAATGCAACTTGCATTGCTTTTTAGAGACAGCTATACGAAAGATGGTATTCCATTTAATGTCAGTTTCTATTTATTATTTGAATCCTTGAAGACAGACATGTAAGATTGCTATCCATTGTAAAGATTATATTATCAATACTCATCTACATGTAACTAGAATGAACACAATGCAGGTTGTTGAGTTTGTTTCTTTTCTTATATGTAGTAAATTAATTTGATGATATTACAACGAACATAGTATCGACTGAAGCTTTGTGTATTGAACTTTACTTTTATATAGAAATGAACACTTGACGTTTAATATAATTATTTTTGTAATAATTTATAATTTTTAGCTCTTTATATATCTTTATGAAATTTTCGCCATCGATGATCTTCCTTTTCCATCTTTCTACATAAGATTTTTATTTCTTTGGTATGTCGTTAAAATGTATTAGTTTAATTACGTACACAGCTGTTTTTAGTTAAAAAATAAATATTTCGTAAAAATTCAACATTTGTTGGTAATTGGTATTAGTAATTATTTTTTATCAGCTTTACTTTGGTGAAAAAATTATTAAATTTTGACCAAGATTCAAGGAGTTCAGCCATACATATTCTATTGATATTAGCCTGCCAATCTCTGTAATTAAGTCACTGGTGTTATTAAAATAGTAAAGAACGTTACTGGAAATTACTTTTGAACAAAATATTAAAGAGTTGACTGAAGTTTACGTTCAAAGTTGCCAAGTGTACTCATTTATATTGAGTTGTAAGTTCGAAAGAAGATTTCAGTAGTTGTTTCACCCAACGCGAGGACATACTCAGCTGATTGCGCTTGCATTTAACCATATAAACACATATAATAAAAAATAACATCCGTTATAAAGAGTCACTATGATGTACAGACGTCAAATTGATTCTATTTCCACCTTTTCTAATGTGCAATATATTTATGATAATGTGTTGTTTTTCAATAAAATATACATGTACGTGACCTTTTTGTGTATGCTTTTCAATTAAGTTACCCATGGAAGGTAAATTTTGTTCGAGATTATGAGTTATCGTTCCTGTTATAGATTAGCTGCTGACGTAACCCGGATCTTATTTCTTCTGTACTATGATTGTATTGTACTTATTATGATTTATATATTAATTGAGTTTGTGCTATTGTCTGTGCCGTTTTTATGCTAGCATACCTAGTATTAAAACGACACAGACAAAGCAATTGTCGGATCTTATCCACATACGTACTCAAACCCAAGCATTCTTCTTTGTGCATTTGTGTCCAATTGTTTAAAAAGAGTTGTCAATAAATACATTAACTTGTACAAAATTTAATTCTTAAAAAGTAAGATTATAGTTTTTAGGTATTCTATAACGCGTTACTAAGTTTGTGACCAACTTCTTCATATTGATGTTTTGATTAGTTATTTAGAATTAGAAGGAAAACTTAATTCGTTTCGGTCTCTTTACAAATAATCAGATAATTAAAAAGCTTAGCAAATTAATGTTTTCTGTCATACCACTTGAGAATATGATATACAGTGTAGAATGCGTTATTGCCTCATATTCAGGGACCCGTTTCATTCACCTTCGAAAGTATTAAGAATATAGTTGTTCTCTGATACACGTACCTAGAAAGATACAGATAAATGCAAGATTTATACAAAGTCATCTATAACATTTGGTATTAATTAATTTATAAAACTTGTTCTCAAAATAGTCTACTCAACAAAAGACAAATACACATAAAAGCCTAAGTACACCTGTATACATAATATTATAACTAAAATAAAGAAAATGTACAAAAGAGATGACAAAAATGGTTTCAAACACCACATTTGTCTCGAACCAACAATGGGTTTGAAACACGATATAGCGCATAAGCTAAGTATTTGCTATTTAAATTGAACATAAATATCTTGAACATTGATTGCAGTGCATATAAACTGTTTGCAGTTAACGCCAATGTTGCGGTTATGATGTCAGGCTCGACCAAATTACCACTTGTAAACTATTCCTGTTACTAATTATACTATTATAATGATTAGAGTAAAGCAATACAAGATTACCTTGCAATGAAGCTATTGTAAATAAGTATAAAGCCATCAAAATAAGATAATTTACCCGGGAATGATTTCTGCAAAAGATCTTGTACAAGTCCTAAAAGGACAACATGAAATCATATTTAACTAATGCAAGGACATTTACCAATAAATAAAGTCTATATTGTTATATGGATTTACATACCACATTCATGGACATTTGTTTGATTTTTTTTAATGGGGTTTAATGGCATTTTAAACTCATTTAGTTTATACTAATTTCTTTTAATTCGATTGCGATGGAAGCTCAGAGCTTATATGAATCGCTTTCGGGTCCGCTTCCTGGGTAGAACCAGTACTGAGTGTTGTTTTATGAGAGACATCGGGTCGAGCTGGGGATCGAACCCGCAACCTCTTGCGTGAGCGGCCAACACTCTATCCATTAGACCACCGCCCCGCTGTAAAACCATTTCAGATTAATATGACATATCCAGTTTTACTGTTGGAGGAAGACCTCAGACTTAGTCTGACTAAGCAGAACTACTTTCCTTCCGCATGTAACTGGAAACTTTCTCACATAAAGATTTTGGAGTGAGCGGGACTCGAACCTACGACCTTACCGGTGAGAGGTAAGTGATTTTGAGACGGCGCCTTAGACCACTCGGTCACGGATGACCCACATCTCGCTTACAACACTTACTTGACCTCTTGGCACATTAAATGATTACTCATACTTTTAGTCGTAACACAGCTTTACTCATTTGTAATAATATCAAAGAAAAAAAGATATGATATTTCAAAAACTTGATTTGAGGAAAATCTCAAATTGAGATGGTTATTGAAACTGGGGCGCCAGCACCATTGTAAATCATTATCCATACTGGTACATATTGCTATAATTGTTGGTCTTTAGGAATCGGTTAGTATCGCACACTCAGTATTGCTGAAATACGGACGAAAGATAAAGAAAGTTAAAGCTAGTTTTATGTTTCCTTTGGGAACATGGATCACATTTAATATGGTTCAAAAATAGAAAAACACTTACGAAACTTCTGATAAACACATGGTGGAAAGTAAAATATTGTTGCTACTAAGAAACAAGTTTAGTCATATTGTGAATAACTTCGCTCAGCGTGTGAAAACTTACCAGAATACTGTAGAGGTTTTATTTACATGTAAATTGTGTCGTAAATGTTGTGTTTTGATTTTTTCGCGTGGTCAGTGTGTCGCTATCACGTGTGTACATGTGCTCATTTTTCACAAGTCTTTAGCTGTCGGAACAATTATGATACAAATTTTAAGTGCCGTCTGACATCAATTTAAATGTCACGTAAATAAACAATTGCAAGGGTGTTGTAGTGATAGTCGACCCTGACATGGGGGTCGTTGTGGTAGTACAGTTTGTGGAGACGTCTTAATGAATGTGCTAGACGCTGATGTCGCAGAGCCGTGGGTTCAAATCTCAAAATGACTGATGTCTACGTTTGCATGTTCCCCACATTTAATCGTTTAAATATAGGCTTCATTCAATAAAAAAGTAGATAAATCAAATCGTACAATTGTGACATAATTTTGAAATAAACCATTTAAGTTGAACAACATATTCGTTTAATGTGACAAGCAAATGATTAATACTACTCTTTATTTAATGTGTTTTGAATTTAAAGTTGTGTTTTGCCTTCTAAACAACAGGTTTTTGCAAGAAAGTTACCAGGTTTTAGTTAGTTGCTTAAGAAGAGTAAAGGGTATGTTACTAATTTTAATTATATCCCTTTTTGTGTGAACGGTAACTGGTTTAAGTAACATATAAAATGAATATTGTGTTTTGTTTGTATAGGTTGCTCTAGTGCCTCCCTCTCGTGAGAATGTTTACATGTTTAAAGTAAAGCAAATAAATAAATAAATAAATAAATAATAATAATAATAATGATAATAATAATAATAATAATAATAATAATAATAATAATAATAATAATAAAAATACATATTGTGTTTTTTTGTATAGGTTGCTCTAGTGCCTCCCTTTCGTGATAATGTTTACCTGTTTAAAGTAAAGCAAATAAATAAATAAATAATAATAATAATAATAATAATAATAATAATAATAATAATACATACATACTGTGTTTTTTTGTATAGGTTGCTCTAATGCATCCCCTTTTTGTGGGAAATGTAACCTGTTTAAAGTAACATAAACTAAATTGTATATTGTTAGTAAAGGTTCTTGTAGTGCATCCCTTTTGTGGGAGCGGTAACCTATTTAAAGTGTGTTTTTATACAGGTTGTTTTAATGCACCCCTTTCGTCGGAAAGGTACATCCTTTCTTTATCGGAATGATAACCTGTTTAAGTAACATATAAGATAAATATGGTGATTTGATTGTATACATGTAGGTAGCTCTAATGCATCCCTTTTGTTGGAACAGTTACCTTAAAGTAACATAAAATAAATAAAGTTGAAAATAACTAGTTTAATACTAGAAGATTGAAACATTGTGATTGAAATTATTGTATACTATAAAATAATTATTTCAGTGCGTGCTATGGTACATTTAATAGTAATGCCTAAAGTAATACAAAGGCGATCACTGGCCAGGCAGACAGGCTCACAAGTCTGCAACGTCGTCCGGCGGACACGGCACAACAGGCTCTGAGTATAACACAACAGGGTCTACAGAGGCTGGTTGCCCAAACCGGACCCACAACAACTCTTACAGACAGCGACCTTGAAACCGAGGTGGCCGAGAAGATTGGAAAATTGGCAGACGGAGACAGCAGTGGTGGAACCACAACGTATGCAGGGTGTTGATTCACTCGAATCTGGAGAATCTGGCACCAGCGTAAGCCAGTGGTGTGCTGAGTCGTAAAGATGGCAACACAGAGAAGGTAAACTTATTAGTAGTAGTCTTCTTTGTTTTTAATTTTTTTATTATTTCATAATACATTTACCAAATATATTTTATATAATACATATACTTAACTTTTGTATATGAATGTATTCTATGAAAAAATATTATAATAAGAAAAGACGGGGAAAGAGAGTGGGGAAAAAAAGACGTGGATAAAAGAAGGAAAAGAGACAGTTGCAGTCATGAAAAGAGATTAAGTAGCTTTACACTGTCAATTTGAATTAAAGTTCAATTGAGATTTTTTTTAGAATAATTGCAATTTATTCCATTTATTTTCATGTTGCGTCACTTAATCTTTGTTACTCGTTATTATTTTTTCTAATTTTTCATGATATTTTAAGTATTTTATAAAACTGGTGAACTTTGGAATTGTCTGTTCATTCTGGTTTTTGAAAACAAAATATTTTCCATTAATCAAAATACAGTTTAATAAACTCGAATAACTGCTCTGATCAAGATTACCTAGAGAAATCGTTGAATAATCCAAATCTATTTCAATAAGTTTTTCATTCAGATACACTTCAAGTTCTGTCCAAAAACCTCTCGAAATGTGACACTCCCAAAATAAATGTATGTTTATTTCGACATGCCTATTGCAAAAATCGCATAGACTTGTATTATAAATATTACATTTTTACAGAAATTTATTATTAAGTAAGATTCTCATTATGTATTTGTTTTGGAATGCTCTTAATTTTGTATTTATTAAACATGGAAAGGGTAGATTATGTATACTTTTCCAATTTAGATTTGCTATTTCTTGTTCCCATTTAATATGCGATTTAATAATTAAGTCGCTTTCAATATACTTCAATATACTTTTAAATTAACTGTTTACTATATAAATATGTAATTGAACATTTCACAATTATAATTTATAATTAGTAGTAGTCTTAATACTGTTGATAGGCATGTAATCAGGTTGTCAGATGTTCAATTCAAGGACGAAAATCTAGAATTAAGGTTAATTTTCTAAAAAACAGACTAAAAAGAGAAGGGTACAGTTATCGCAATACCACCTATAAAATCAACACTATGTCCAGTTAATCTAGTCAAGGCTTACCTGGCGGTTAGACCAAAATATGGGGGTCCGGTTTTTGTCATTTTAGTGGTGATTCAGTTAGTTGATATCAGTGTAATTGTGTACTCAAGGGAACTTTTTCCGCGGTTGGTATTCAACTAAGTACAAACGCATTATTTTCGTATCGGAGCAGCCACCGTAGCTGCAATGCATGGATTGTCAAATGAAGAAATCAAAAGATGTGGTAGGTGGGAATCGAACGCCTTTTAATCTTACATAAGAACTTTTAACATTATAAATGAACATGATCGTTTCTATTCGGACATTTTTCAGTCTCCGAGTACACTAACAATTGGTTATTAATAAGTTTTTCAGCTGCCAAGTCTAGCATATGGGTTAAAGGTTCTTCAATTATAAAGAGAGGTTCTACTCATGCTTGGCCATCATTTCATGTCAACTTGAATCTAAGCAGCAACAAAAACAGCGTTTGGTGGCAGCGTAAAAGTGGAATGAAATGGAATCGGGTGTAAGGGACAGTAAAATTAATGTTATTTAATAAAAAAGCTCCTAAACTATTAGTTATTTATATTGGGGGAAACGATAATGCTTCAACAGTAACTTTACGTATTAATATTATTGATACATTAAGAAAGATTCAAACCTTACTGCCGGGCCCGATTAGCTCAGTCGGTTACGCGTCTGACTATCAATCCAGGGGTCGTGAGTTCGAATCCCCGCCCGGCAACAGTCTCCGTGATGATTGATATACGACATTGTGTCTCATTATCATTCGTCTCTCACCACTGATTCAAGTGGGAAAGTTATCAGTTACTTGCGGAGATGAGGTGTGCTCGAGTACTGGTTAATCCCAGGAAACAGTGGTTAGGTTAACTGATCGTCTGTTAGCCCTCGATGGCATAAAATGACGCTAAATATTCAATCAATCAATCAATCAATCAATCAATCAATCAATCAAACCTTACTACCTCATACTTCCAATGCGTGGTCGCAAATTCTACCCCTATCTGATAAATATTTATATTATTATTCTATAATAAGAGTTGATCGTTTAAATATTAAATTAATGCATTAAAGAAACTATTCATTATTCAATCCTAAAAACAAAACAATATAGAAACTATTCACAACTAACTTCCTTTTAATTTTCCGATACACACACGTTGTAATGGTGTCCCGTTAAACTAAAAAATAAAAGAAAAAAGAAAAGTTAATTACCCACCCACCTACTCCCATATAATATATGTTCTGCTGCTGTTTTATTTTTTATTTTCAGAAACAGGCTTTGTTTTTCATCTTCGCCATGACTTACATAGGCTAAATAAACTATTGTGTGATTATTTTTGTCTTACAACTTCTCGTGTCACTCTGAGACGAGACAGTTGAGTACGTCAGTATGTAAGTTTTACACTTTCGAATGGCGGTATTTTCCACTGACCGTCGTAAAGCGATATTCCCTATTTCCATCTCTTTTCTATATTTGAAGTGTTCGTTTACTTTATATTTGATATACTGTTTGTATGTTTGCGATAGTTGTGTTCTCTAATGACTTTGTACATGATTATGTTTTTTCTTATTTCAGTCTTAATTATCCGGATGCAGTCATTATGTTGTTCAACTGCTTGATTCTGCATGCATAAAAGATATATTAAATCATACGAAGAATAACCTCACATGTAACATGGCGATTAACTTCATAGATATTCAAAAATGTAAATCAAAGAAAAGCAAACACGTGATCATAATTTTAGATTGGCTCTAGAAAAACTGCATTTGGTTTCATTGACATGATTTAATAATATTTACGTTATCAGTCAAATTAAGTTAAGTGTTGTTTTTTTTAAATTTACAAAAGCTTAAGAAAGTATCAGTTAAACAGAAGCCAGTAACAAATAACAAATAATTTCCACAAACGTCTTTGCTGACAAAATAAAACAGTATAGTCATTACTTCATATCGTGTCAAACAATGCTTGCGTTTTGTTTTTCTGTTCACGACCACGTTTGGTAAATGTTAAGATAAGAGAACTTCTCAGCGTTCATATGTTTCTGTCCCAACCAATCGCGTGTTCTCTAACTGTTTAGTTATAACTTTATTCCTTATTCTCCTTTATGTAGTCGCTGGTATACCCTATGGCATATCTCAATGACAATCAATGGAGACAAAGAACCTTAAAATGGAAACATGTGGCATCCCAATAGAATACTTTGTTTTCATTACAGGCGATTATCTTGATGCAAATATTACTCTATAAATATTACATGTCAATAATACTACGACTGCGTCAATGAGTTTTGAACAGATATGCAGTTGACATGGTATTAAAAGGCATTGTACGTATAATATAATTTTATAAAGTTACTTTTTCATATTAAAAATATATATTGGGCAATGGAAAAAAAAGATTCAAAGGGCATAGTCACAAAGGTAACGCGAACACAAATAATATACAGAACTATGTTCTACGCCTTGGAACGGCAAATAGTAATAAGTTTAAACTTATTCATTTTACTTCGATTATGAAACAAGTGATAACAACTTATACAAATCACGCCCGAAGTCAATGGGGAAAACGCGTTCTGTTTAAGGACACCACATAAAGCTTAGGGAAAGGTTCGAATCCGCGACACTTGGATCTTCGACACTTGGATCCTGGGTTCGATACTCTATCAATGGATCGGTCATCAGCCATTATGGCGATAATGCCTGGTTGACGGATGAATTCAACAACAGTCTTCCCCCACCATCCCATCATAGACAAAATAGACAGTGTACATATGAATGTCCCCGTCAGATTATGCTCTTATCAATACGGCAGACGCATGTGTTTATTGTTAAACACAGATGTGTTTGAGTAAATATTATAAAACGACGTTATGCTATATGCAGAATGTACCCGATACCATTGTAGGAGCTTTTGTGTGTTGATTTGAATATAACGAGCCTTTTATATGCCATTGAGGGCTAACAGACGTTAGCAAGTGTTGTAACTAATATTATGTAGTAACTAATATAATGTAATAAGGCTCTACCCATTTGCTTATTATATAATGATCATATGCATATGTTGTAAACATAATACTATTTAATAGGATAATATTTAACTAAACTGAGGATCAGCTGACCTCACTACTATTTCATGGGATCCCGGAAGGTGGAACAGTACTCGGCAACGACTATCTCTGCAAATAACTGATAACCTTTCGCTTGAATCAGAGGCAAAAGACGAATGAGATCCAATACCAATTACCAGAGACAGTAGCCGGGCAGTCATTCGGACTCACCACACCTGGATTAATAGTCAAACGCGCTACCGACTGAGCTAACCGGGTAGGGTTTTGTAGAAGCTAGAGCAATAAGTGATAAGGTCAATTTTCTAGCGCCTCTGTCCGTTTAAGACTTTCTGTT
Organism: Panopea generosa; assembly: GCA_029582155.1. Lineage (NCBI taxonomy): Eukaryota > Metazoa > Mollusca > Bivalvia > Adapedonta > Hiatellidae > Panopea > Panopea generosa. Next base: position 43,985,541 of record CM055907.1, read on the forward strand.
CTACGTCTTTCTATGCGAGAGTAGAAATACGGTAATACAATTTAGAAAATGCATTACCTAATTTGTGAAAGGGATGGCCCTGAAGTAAGAGCTTTTTAGTAATTCACTGAAGCTGCATTTCTCTAGCAAATGTGATAAGTTAAGAAATAACACACCCACATGCAAATGAGGAATATTAAATATAGCAAAATGGATCCAATAGCTTTTTGTCTTTATATGGCTAGTATTTATCGAAAGATGTAAGGCAGGAAAGTAGAAACAAACAATAGCGTAAGATATATAGTGATTCACATTTCAGCGATAAAAAGGCTTATCAATATTGTGTATATCTGCCAGATATATAGATATAGTAGTGAAGTTATTTACGACATCAGCCAATATATTTGGCCAAGGACCCAGTATGAAATCCGTCTTGTAGCAAAAGCAAACACAAACAAGAACTGTAAGTGGTAAGATTATAAAGGATTGATCTAAACGCAGTATCGCCGACCGTGTTTATTATCTAAAAGAAGTGAGTCCACATATAAAATGTGTCTGAATGCACGGTCGATAGTAAAGGATGGAGAACGTATGTCTACTTAGAACTGTTAGCTGCTCGTTTATAAGAAGAATGTAGAAAAGCATTATGAAATAAAAAATGTTGAGAGTGCCTGCCTAAAAGATTTAAACATGTCTCATACATAATTTAATTTATTGAAAACTTCACCCGAAATTGTTTTGCACTAGAACAGATTCATACCTGAATGCACGCAAATCGTATCATACTATAGTTAAATGCATTCTTTAGTAACGGTAATGTACGGAGGTGGCACTTAAGAAAGTTAAATAGCAGTGCATGGGCTAGAACTTGCTACCAAACAACCATCATACGTGTTTTATGTAACATAGGAATCCAGTACATGGTTCAGAAGCTTTTTCTGTTAATCGTCCACAACTATACCCGAACGGTTACAGTGTTCGATAAGTTTATTCATAAATATCGGATTGGGTGGATGGGAAATACTTACATGTATAAGCATTAATTTAGTGCTTCCTACTTGTTGTCGTTAACATTTCCTTCATGTAAATTTAAACGTCAAATAAAATAATATTGCTATTGCCAGCTTTATCAGATGACACAAGAGCACATTTAGAGTATTCTTTCCTTGATTCCTGTCTTCGATCGACGAACTGTAACTCTGTTTTTGGCATTGGCTTTATAAAAGGTCATGTGACATTTAATAATCTTAAAAGACATGAAAGAGATATAGAATGTCACACTTAGTTTTCTACCGTACCACCTGGTGCTTGATTACCTCCTTTAAATGAATGAACACAATATCAAGACTTGCAACCAGATGCCATTTCTAACTTAGAAAAACATTTAACATAACAGTTTATTCACTGACTACATGTAAAAGGCTTATATATAAATTATAGAACATGAAATAACATCCGCAGCACATTGGTATTTGTTGAACCTGTTCATGAGAGATAATTAAATATTGGTATATCCCAGTTTCCCATATATTCTGAGTCTATTAAACCAAAATGAAAAAAATGAGCGAAATGTCCCGCAATACATAGTACTTGACCGATTACCAAACTGTGGCGTCATTGGGCTTTCGCTGAACAACGTGCAGAAATGTATGCCTGTCCCGCAATCCATAGTACTTGACCGCTTACCAAACTGTGGCGTCATTGGGCTCTCGCTGATAAACGTGCTGAAATCCCGCTTATATGTGAAGGACGAAGCAGATAGGGGACTTTGTTAAAACCTAATAATACAATTTGGTAAATAAATTAGGCCTTTGAGTTAGAATATGTTACTTCGAAAGACTTGTAAAATATTTAGTAACATTATCGGATGCTCACATTTCGTTTTGCATAGCAATAACATGGTGACATTATAACGAACACGTTTAAAATATGCTGCAGCAAGTGTTTCTTTAACATTATTGAGTATAAGAACAATACATTTTACTGAAAATCCGCGGGGTAATTCAGCATTGTCAAATATAATACTGATAAACTAACTTTTATAACTATTCCCAGCAGTTATACTTAACGCTGTTAGTTTTTAATCAAAGTGAAACAGATTACTTTATTTCGTTTTTAATCTCCTTTTATGAAATACATGATGTGAACGCCATGTCATGGATAGATGAGCACTTAGTAATTTGGTTAAAACAATTTGTCGAATAGAAAGAGAAGCTAAATCATTGCAAATGGAAATTCTCCACATGAGTTGAATCATAGATTAAACAAGACAATGAAACCATTGTGTGAAACGGAAAATGACACTGGTTTGTACTTGTTAATGAATGAATTAATATGACACAATTTAGTATGGAATTTAATCAAGTACATAAACATTCAACGACCAAGGCTGCCGAGTCAGTTAACATTTGAATGGAAATCAATATTATACGTTAAGTTGGCAAATGGTCTTCAAATACATCAAGTTTACTCTCATAATCAACAACTTAACCTTTATTTCATGATTGAAAATCTCGGAAATAGAAAAAGCAGTTTCGTGTTATTGACTGATTTTGGATTATGTAATGCAATATGCGTGAGCCAGCATTGGTTTAACACTATTTTCGAGAAACATTGTACGAGATCCACAATGCAAAGAAACTAGAAATTCTGTACAAATGAAGTAATTAAACACAATTATTTCAATACATGTATATTCGATAACAGCTTACTTAAATACTGGCGTGGATACCAGCCTAAATATGAGCTCTACGATGCAACGAAACCAGAAAAATATGTACAAATGAAGTAATTAAACACACTTATTTCAAAACATGTATACTCGATCACAGCTTACTTAAATCCTGGCGTGGATACCAGCCTAAATATGAGCTTTACGATGCAAGGAAACCAGAAAATTCTGCACAAATGAAGTAATTAAACACACTTATTTCAAAACATGTAAACTCGATCACAGCTTACTTAAATCCTGGCGTGGATACCAGCCTAAATATGAGCTTTACGATGCAAGGAAACCAGAAAATTCTGCACAAATGAAGTAATTAAACACACTTATTTCAAAACATGTATACTCGATCACAGCTTACTTAAATCCTGGCGTGGATACCAGCCTAAATATGAGCTTTACGATGCAAGGAAACCAGAAAATTCTGCACAAATGAAGTAATTTAACACACTTATTTCAAAACACGTATACTCAATCACAGCTTACTTAAATCCTGGCGTGGATACCAGCCTAAATATGAGCTCTACGATGCAACAAAACCAGAATATTCTGCACAAATGAATTAATTAAACACAATTATTTAAAAACATGTATATGAATACCAGCTGACTTAAATCCTGGCGTGGATACCAGACTAAATATGAGCTCTACGATGCAATGAAACCAGAAAATTCTGCACAAATGAAGTAATTAAACACACTTATTTCAAAACATGTATATTCGATCACAGCTAACTTAAATCCTGGCGTGGATACCAACCTAAATATGAGCTCTACGATGCAACTTAACCAGAAAATTCTGCATAAATGAAGTTATTAAACACATTTTTTTAAAACATGTATATGCATACCAGCTAACTTTAATCTTGGCGTGGATACCAGCCTAAATATGAGCTCTTCGATGCAACGAAACCAGACAATTCTGCACAAATGAAGTAATTAAACACACTTATTTCAAAACATGTATATGCATACCAGTTCACTTAAATCCTGGCGTGGATACCAGTCTAACTATGAGATCTACGATGCAACGAAACCAGAAAATTCTTCACAAATGAAGTAATTAAACACACTTATTTCAAAACATGTATATGCATACCAGTTCACTTAAATCCTGGCGTGGATACCAGCTTAAATATGAGCTCTACGATGCAACGAAACCAGAAAATTCTTCACAAATGAAGTAATTAAACACACTTATTTCAAAACATGTATATGCATACCAGCTTAATCTTTCTTTTTTACAGTCAAGCCAATCCAACGAACCCTTAAGTGACCCCAACTTAATTTTGGCATTTTGTTTATTAATTGATTTATTTATCACGTTAGAGTTGAAGTACATGTCGAACATCATGTGTTTATAGTTTTACATTATACAGTGAAAGTGTACACTTTATATAAACGATGATAATTCAACGTACAATACAATTCTACGTCGAACTGCATAGAAATTTAGTACATTCATATTTCATCATATTGTTGAATCACAAAACAAAAACAATAATTCATTTCATTGCAAAACAATGTAAAACAGCAGTACATTTACCATCACATGTGTAAACAGAATTACAGAAATGGCAACAAAATGTGAAGAGCCATCACGCAACATCGACACGGCTTAAGAGCGGTGATTTCAGCGAGTCTCCCTATGGTTCAGTGTTATGTTTTAATCCGTTTAAAGTGTACTTCTTTTTGCTAAGTTGCTCAGACTGTGCAGCAACAGTTGAACTGAATTGGACGTGTCAATTACTGTCTGTTATTCATAAAACACATGTTTGACGTTTCTGCACGGATTTGAGAAGTCGCTTATGTGGGTTAATCTATACTTGATGGACTGACTGATGTGTGGTTCCGGCTAAGAATAGAATCACTGCCGATTTCTGCAGAGGGGTAGGAATCCTCCGAATGGTTGTCATGTTCATTTAATAATTTTTTGTCATGTTCACTATTGTGGTTAAATCATCAACCTCTGTGTGGTTTCAAGGAGCCATATGAGTGATGGCAAGAATAGGACCACTGTGGCTCATGCATGTCGTAAGAAGCGACAATTTGAGTAATACGATATAATTTTCTATAACTCTGCAGTTCTGCAGGTACATGTAGCAAGGTTCTATGTTCATTCTGCAGATTCATTTGTTGGTGTTTTCTTTTGTTTGAATCTGTATGTTAATTTGTTTTTGTTTTTGTACATGTAGAGTGAACCTGGAATCTTCCTTCCTGTTGGCGTCGAATAACCTATAATGTGTTGGTTCGCCGTAAAACCCTATTCATTCATTCAAATATGACGACGGGATATAGAAAGAATGGATGCACCCATAACTAAAGTTTATCGTCTTATTAGTGGTTACACCAGTGATGCCGTAATTTCTTATGTAGACATGTTATGTCGTTATAATCATGCATTTGTATTGTTTTATGTGTTTTTACTGTATTTGTAATGACATTTGATAGAGCTCTACATCTCTTGTAGGACATATATTATAGTGAATAAAGTAACTAAAATAACATATGCGGCATTCAATCCCCTATGTGTACCTAACTAGTCATACAAATTACGAGTACATTACTGAATTGGAGACAGCAAGAAGCCGAATTAAAACAATCAAGAAGATGAACAGAGTTCTGATCTTTATACTCCCTCATAACATGTTTGATATGAAGGAAAGTAATTAAATGACATGCGAACTACATATACCACAGGCATGAACTCTGGTGTATTTCCGAGACATTTATTTCCTTGCAAAAGTTCTCTGAAGACATACAACATGAAAGGAACCTTGAAATACAATCAATTTTATCTCACAAAGCACTGTTTTAATGTCTGTTTAGAGCGGGAATGCAAAGAAAAAACCCCACAAACAATAACAACAACTACAACACATACACACAAAAATTCAAATGATTCCATAAGAAAATATCCAAAACACATACTACTTATTTTACAATGTATTCATATTGCAAACATAAACATATTTGTCTCGATATATTTTTTTGCCACATAACGTTACAAGAGTCATCATAACAATGTTACAGATGAAAATTCTGGTTTTGTTGCATGTAGTGTATTTAAGGTTTCATAAGAGTGCGTAGAAGCAATATAATTTGGATTTAAACACACGTTGGAAAAGGCAAACTTTATTGTGAATTATTTTAATCGATAATTCAGGCATAGATTGTTCAAAATATAATAATTGTCCCTTGCTCACGCATTGTTTCATGTTTATTCTAAATTGTACAGTAATCGAAAACGTGCGCAATGCAATTTATTTTGCAGCTTCAATTTCTCTTAAATATTTCCTCTCATTTTGGTTCATTTCACCACTTTGCACCCACTCCGGCCTCCGCTAGCACACTGCAGTTATATCAAATGCCATTCTGATATAATCTTGCTTCCCTTTAATAGTACTTATAGATCTATCCACAGATATTGACATTTTCGCTCATTGCGCAATATCACAACCTTCGACAGACAATATGCAAAACAATTCACATTAAAATACATTTCTGATTACATTTCTGAAGGACTTAAGAACAAATCTTTTTATAATATTCCCAATCCTTATGTAACTCCTTAATTGAACAGTCTGTCCAATGAACGCATACCAATGAACCGTCAATTTCAACATCAAGCATATTTTGGATAAACTCAGATATGCGATTAACTGCAACGTTAAAAACGCCATAATTCGTTATGGTTTTAACGTTATGACGTAACCGGAAGTGTACAAGAAGCTTGTCTCTGCAACATATCATTTAGCGGTATATATCGGTTCTACATTGTTGAAAAATAAGACATGGTAATGTTAAGCGAGAGCATAACATATAAATGTATTAAAGAAACAATATTTCTTCTACTACAGGATATATTAAACTTAACATGCAACGAGCGATGTTTACGAAAATCCCATCTCAGAGTTGGCTTACTTAACACGTGACATGGTCGATTATCAATACACGATTTTTTGCAATGCCAAAATATATGTTTCGTGACTGTTTTATGTTTATGGCATTGAGCACTGTTAAGTGTCGCTCTCGACAGTTTGAAAGACATTACTTAAGACCAAGGACTTTTAGAGACAGTTTTATTGTATTACCTCAGCCACAAAAGCGTTTATTGTCGCAATTACTTAACGAAGGAAACAAATTAAACAAAACGTTTATTCTGTTGACGCAGATAAAAAACACAAATACATATGGTCTTAATGCTCTCCAAGAGATACCCTACTTGTTAGATTAAGAACTGTCTTACATTATCCGTCTATTTCTAAACTAGCCCTACGATTAAATGAATATATGATAATCTACACATGAACGCTCAACTCTCATCAGTATATTTGCGGGTTGGAACACAAGTAGGTCTTGCCGCTTCAAATAAGAAAATCTGCCATTTATTTGTGGAAGGAATGTAGCTCTTTTTAGGATTAATGCCCGCAAATATGAGGTCTTTCTCCACCAGTAAAATGTGGATGCCATATAATAGATAATACACGTAACGATTTATAAAAAGTAATATCTTAAAAATGACGTTAGACTCCTATAAGTTTATTTTAGACACATGCAACCTTGCGTCGTCTTTGCCAAAGTAATTCAATCAAAAAACATTGATATGAACATTTAAAACTACCCAATTCATTCATAGTTTTTTTCTCTTTTTTCTTTTATGATAGTTTTGCATCTGTTAATTGGGTTTATTAACTTATTAAATGGGTTTTTATTATGGCAGTATGCATAATGTTTATAAAAATGCATTTAAACTGCCATAAAATCATTTAGTATAGAAAATATTGAAGATTCAAAATTTCACTTAACCCAAGGTTAAGCTAACCAAGCTTTGAACAACTGGGCCCTGTTGGTCCAAATATGCAGAAAAAAACATGGGGTTGGCCAGGTTGCTTTTTCACAACTTCGACGGTTTGATGGCACCCCCTTCATTTTTGACAATTTTGCCCATTTGTTGCAGTGTATCACTACGCATCTTTAAACTGTTATAACATCATCAAACAGTTTCCAATGTCACCCAAACTTTGCAGAAATCATGAAAATATTCCTATGTTCTCATATGCACAATGAAATATGACATTTTATCTTGCTACCGTCATGTAAGGGAGGCAATTCCCCAGTGAGACCTTGAGGATGTGAGGACACAGAGATAACAATTCTTGGTATGCTAATTTATCTTACTCTTACCTGAATATTAACCTCTTTTCATGAAACAAAACAAAAGCAGTAAAAGACAAACACGAATTAAATCCCAATGGATAATTGATGTTCTATTATTATTCGCATTGAAATGGTGCCACAATTCACGACATGCGATAACTCCATTGGTTATGTAATAACCCTTGTTATGTAATATTTGTTAGCCACAAAATCTCTCAACTTAGATTCGGCCCTTCCTTTTTAATCTTTAAACACAATTCAAATGACATTGACAATGCATACGATATGAACATTATCACAATGCATACAGGGATTGTTCATATTAACATAAGTACAGGAAAAATAGAAACAGAAGAAGATAAAGAAACAGCTAGCAGAAGTAATAATGAACGACAGTAAGATGTCTAGTAAAATGACAAGGTAGATACTAGGTTAAATGTTTGTTTATTCAGGAACTTAGATTTTAAAACAAAGAATGACACATGCTTGTTTATATGATGAATGTTATGAAGAAACTGTAAGAAGAACGGCCATCAAACGTTGTCTTTGAATGATTATAATGTAGTCAATTCTAATAAATTTAATTATCAGTGAATATAAAGAAAGTTAGAAAACTAAATAAAATTTCGTTTTGTTTAACCTTTCATATTACATGTACGTTTATACGTACATTGACCGTATATCTAAATGATGCAATATGACCTATGTAATCTATACATGTGGCTTAACTTCTTATTTAGTTGATAATTCAAAAGATGAATTGCCGAAACAAGCAACCATTTCGTCTTGTAGCTACACTGTGAAACATATTTTTCACATAGAAAATAAAATAACACTAATCTATTGTGATTGTGTACGAAGAGTAAAGTCGAATTCGACGGCCTCAAGTCTTACATGTAAGTACCGTATATAGCGGCATCAAATTTTCAAGCAACATCAAATGGCCGCCTTCCGGATTTCAAAACAATAGAAATAATGACAACACTGAGGTTGCAAATCTATTAGATATTCTGAAAATATATATAGCCGTTATATTTTTCTTTAGTTTTTGTTGATTTAATAAATGTATTTAGTTAACCGATTAAAATGTCGTGTCATAATGACATAATGAGTAATTACAATGTGTACCTCCAAGCTATTTCTGTTTAAAAAAACAGAACTGTGCCCACAAGATGTTATTAGGTTAAAAGTCTCAAATAAAAAAAATCCCAGCAAATTCCACTTGACAAGCACAGTGTTAATTTCCTGGTGTTTTTCCAGACGTCTCAGGCATTGAGGCAGCATGCCAAATGATTAAGTCAGAAGCGTTTCCTGGAAAGCTTGATCAGATTAAATAACAACAGCTGTCACTCTTTTGTTTAAAACGTTCCCTGAATGCATAAACGCCCTTTTGCGTATCGACTATGTGTAACCTAGAGTAAAATATATAACTATATCGTAGTTTCATCCGTGATCGACGGGTCTAAGATGCTTTGTTAACAAAACTAATTAGCTTAAAAACAGGAAACTCAGCTACAGAATGACAAGATCGCTTACCTTTCAACAATGAGGTCGCTGATTTGTGCACAACTCAGTTTAAACAGTACCATTTTCCAGAGACTGTAGAACACGACTGATCTGTTGTATTAATCTGAACAAACATCTCCACAAATATCATACTGGATTGGTGAGAAGAGTATTAAAAAAGGACGATATTACCTATAATTGATTATTATTTGTACATTAATTAAGTAATTTATGTTTTGTGAGAATTTTATCAAGGTCACAATAACAGAATCTAACACTTAGTCAATCGTGCTCATGTCATAGAATACAACTTGAATGTTTAAGATATTGGAAAGTAATCTACATAAGTATTCAATGGTTTATCAAAATTACCTAAATCATACGCAACAGGGACTACTTTTTATTTCCTAACCTTTTTTTTATTTCATATATTCTATATACGCAACAAACCAAATAATTAAACATGTTGCAGACATTGTAAAATGTCACTTTTTAAAAGAATGTTGTATACAATAAACCAAACGCTGCAAAAATGTTAAATATGGATGGCGTATTAATATTTATTAACGTCAGACTATCACTACTTCTAGTCCTTTGATTATTTGATGAATTTGAATGGATATATGGTTTTTCAGGAATAATTGTCAGATATGTGACATTCAAAATCATTTCAGCGTATGCCTCAGACAATAAACATGTATTCATTCGATGAATGTAAAATGGTATTTCTGATTGATAATATTAGTTTTTCGTTTCGTCAACGCTTAAAACACCGCGTCATTTATTTTGTACTTCTACGTTTTTTTTTCAACGTCGATATTTAAGTTCACAGTAATTTCTTGGCCATAATAGATTCATACAATATTATAGAATACCATATTGTATAGTAGAATAATTTTTGGAAGGGGTGGGGAGTTTATTTTTGTTATGTTTAAAGTATTGATAATCCCTTTGTTATTTCACTGACAACAATGATGATACAATGTAACACGTTAGTTTTTCTTTCGCTTTTACTATAGCGCGATTCACTAGTTCTGGTATTGACTGTTTTAACATGTTCAGTATCACGGTATGCCCTTTGCCGCTACTGAATGGCAATACTCGACAACAAGCAGCCGTTAAAACGCGCCATACATCCCCCACGTACACTATATGAAGATAAGCATTAACTTATGAGCGTTCAGTGTGCTGTTTATTTTGTCGTACAGAAACGTCACGGGAATAACAAAATATTAATTTCTTTAATTGAACACAGAACTATTTATTTGCTGAAAGGTTCCTGGTTTTTATTTTTCACCCAGTGAACTAGAGTAAACCAAGCCGTTAATAGAAGTAAGCAAAACATACACACGCAATCTGATATATTGGACTGTAATCTGTAATCTCCGTACAGTTGTTTTACAATCAGTGCCATGTTTATTTACATATTTTACCAGGTAACGTACTGGGGCATAACCCAATGCCATGTTTACTTACATATGCTACTTGATAACGCACCGTTGGTATACAACTAGTGCCATGTTTACTTACATATGTTACTTCACTACGTACCGTTGGTATACAACCGGTACCATGTTTACTTACATATGCTACTTGATAACGCACCGTTGGTATACAACCAGTGCCATGTTTATTTACAGTATACAACTAGTGCCATGTTTACTTACATAAAAATTATGTTGCTTGACTACGTACCGTTGGTATACAACCGGTACCATGTTTACTTACATATGCTACTTGATAACGCACCGTTGGTATAAAACCAGTGCCATGTATATTTACAGTATACAACTAGTGCCATGTTTATATGTTACTTGACTACGTACTATTGGTATACAACCGGTACCATGTTTACTTACATATGATACTTAATTACGTACGGGTGTAAAACCAATGCCATGTTTATTTACATATTTTTTTATTATGTTATTTGATTGTGAACCGATGGTATACAACCAGTGCCATGTTTATTTACATATAATACTTGATTATTTACGGGTGTACGACCAGTACCATGTCTATTTACATATGTTATTTGATTACGTACCGATGGTATACAACCAGTGCAGTGTCTGTCTACATATGTTATTTGATCACATACCGTTGATATACAACCAGTGCCATGTTTACTTACAGTTGCTATTTTATTATGTACAGTTGATGTACACTTAGTGCAACCAGTGCTTGGTTTTTGTACATATGCTACTTTCTTATGTACTGTTGGTTACAACCTATGCTTGGTTTACTTATATATGCTATTGATTAAGTACTGTTGGTGTATAACTAGTACCATGTTTACTTACATAATTATGCTACTTTATAACGTACTGTAGATGTACAACCGCAACTGGATTACGTACTATTAGTGTACAACCAATGCTTGTTTTACTTGCATATGCTACTTTATTACGTACTGTTGATGTACAATCGCTATTTGATTACGTACTGTTGGTGTACAACTAGTGAGTGCCATGCTACTTCACTACGTACTGTTTGATGTACAACTCTACTTGATTACGTACTTTTGGTGTTCAATGCTTGGTTTACTTACACATTGTACTTGATTACGTACTGTTTGTGTACAGCCAATGCTTTGTTTACTTACATATGCTACTGGATTACTAACTGCCAGTGTACAATGTTTACAAACATTTTTGTAAGCTGTGTGAATACAATGAAACTCTATCATTTTTTCGTAACGCTCTTGTGCGCGTAAATAATCGTTTTCCTTTTTCACTAAAATGTGACACCAAGTGCCTACATTAATTATGTGAACTTTTCTTGAAAATATTAATATAAGGCAAATCACTTTATGTTATTTCACTGTTACTATTTCCAAGTGGCCGCGAGATGTTGCTTTTAATTACTGTATAATTTACGTAACATCAATCTTTACATACACTAAATTCGTTATGTAAATCAAAGCTAACCTTCTTTCCATTTTACATGCCAATCATCTTCATGTTTTTCATAGTATCAGTTTTTGTTTTCTTCAATAGTATTTTCTTTAGACGTTCTGGTCTCATGCATGGACACCATGGGCGACGGTTTGATTTCAACACATTTGTTTATAATTCTAAAAATCACTATGTTTTCTTGCCATTGAAGATCGACTTTGTGCTGGTGTCAGATCTGTTTCTAATTTACCTCTCTACAATTACATGATTTGTTTAAAAACATACTCTGGCACAGGCACACCGTTGATCAAAGTTAGATTTATTTTTACAGCCTTACTACAGTTCATTGTTGTACTGTTTATCTACCACTCTTTAGTCTATACCATTTCTTTCTTTATATACATTGAAAGTGCTTCTCAATGTCACTCCGAGATTGTATATCAACATAATCGTACATTAATAGGCAATATTTTTAAAGATGATATGTGTTTTACAAAATCCTTCACACTTTCCGTTTGTTTTACAACACTCCTAACGTGGACTTTCAATTTACTGCTGACTTGTGGAGATATTCATCCAAATCCAGATCATATAGGTCAAACTGAAACAAACATCTCAGTTCCATCTTCCTCATTATCACATTATCTTTCTCTTGTTCATTAAAATGTTCAAAGTATCAAATATAAATAGGATACAGTTTACTCTGAACTATATGGGTTTGATATATTGACATTTTCCGAAACTTGGCTTAATGACACTGTTGCGTCAGCTGATCTAGAATTTCCAGCATTCCATAAATCAATAAGAAAAGATCGCGTTGGGGATAGCCACAGTAGTGTTATTATGTATATTAGTGAAAACAATAATTTTTCTCGTCATTTTTGATTGCCTGGAAAGCATATGGGTTGAAATTACTATCAAACATATACACATACTCGTAGAAATATTTTACAGACCTCCAAATTCTAATGCTGTTCATAACAATGTTTTTGATGTTTTTTTAAATCTTGCTGTCGATACTGATATCAAAGATATAATTGTCATTGGTGACTTGAACTATAATATGTTGAATGATGTTTCATCGCAAAATTTAAAAATATCTGTCAACAGTTTGGTCTCTTTCAATCTATTAAAGATACCGGCCACTTTACCGAAAATTCATCGCCTCTTATTGATGTTTTAGTCTTGAGAAATGAAGATAGCCTAATTAAAAGTGGTGTCACAGATCCTTTTCTAAAGCTAGATATCAGATTTCACTGTCCGATACACGGGGTTTTCAAATTCAAGAAAAACAAGCAACTAGCTTTTAAGAGACATATTTGGAAATATGAACTTGGTGACAATGCTCTTTTAAAAAGTAAAATTAATCAAACACACTGGAATTAACTATCTAACTATGACGTAAACGTGCATGCTAACAACATTGCTAATAAAATCAATGAACTTTCAAATACATGTATTCCAAATAAAATCATTAAAATTTAGCCGCATGAACCATCTTGGATATCAACTGAGTTAAAAAAGAATATCAGGGCCCGTAAAAGACTATTTAAAAAAGCTAAGAAATCTAATAAGTTTTACCGCTGAATATATTTTAGAAAAAACGTAATGAGGTTGTTCAACTTATACGCCAAACAAAGCAGTTATATTATGATAAATTAGCAAGTAAACTTAATTCTACATCTCTCTCCCCAAAAGACTGGTGGAAAATATTAGTCATTTATTTATTCAAATGACAAGCCAGCAATCTCTCCTCTTAACGACAATGGAACTATTGTTTCTGATTTTGATTTAAAAATCAACTTACTGAATACATTTTTCCAATCTCAGTCTGTTTCAAATGACAATAACATTGAACCACCAATTTTAACAAGAGACACAACACCCCGTGTATACCTGATCTTTCTTTACAACGTACCGATGTGTGCAGTATTCTTAAGTCGTTACCAGTTGGAAAAGCCTCAGTTCTCGAAGAAATCAATAATTATGTGCTCCGAGAATTAAGTAATGAATTATCGAACCCATTTGGCGATTTATTTAACACTTGTTTAATAAACGGTTAATATCCCAAAGTTTGGAAGGATGCATTCGTAGGTGTTCATTCACATGAAGGCAGACCCGTCTTTGGCTGATAATTACAGACCAATGCCACTTCTTAGTGTAGTGAATAAAGTATTTGAAAGGCTTATATTAAAGCAATGTTCAACTACTTTCGAAATAACTCATTTCAATCTGGTTTTGTACCTGGTGATTCAACTATCAATCATCTATCTTATCTTTACAATGCTGTCTGCAATGCGATTGATGATGGCAAAGAGGTAAGGGTGTATTTTTTTATATAAGTAAAGCCTCCGATAGAGTTTGGCACAAAGGATTGTTGGCTAAATTGAATATTCTAACTGACTATCTGAAATACAGACGCCAATGTGTTGTCATTCTAGGTTCGAGGTCTAATTGGAGACCAATTAAAGCTGGTGTTCCCCAGGGATCTATATTAGGTTCCCTCCTGTTTTTAGTTTATATGAATGACATAGTATCCGATATCGCCTCCAACATACATCTTTTTGCTGATGATAAAGTCTTTACTTAATAATTAACCATAATAATGATATTGTTAATGCCGCTTAGACATTAAATTCTGACATAACTAAAATATACGAATGGTCAAATACATGGCTGATTACTATTAATCCATCCAAAACAGAAACGTTGCAAGTAACTCGCAAACGTACTCAACACGTTCATTCCCAACTTTTAATGCAGAAAGTATCATCACATAAACATCTAGGAAAATACTTATCAAATACGGCTTGGGTTAGTATAAACATTATGACATAAAACTTAAATTTTAGTAAGATAGAAAATCACTCGAAACTATTTGCACGTTATATATTAGATCTTTATTGGAATATGCCGATGTTATTTGGAATAACTGTACAAATTATGAAAAAAAATGATTAAAACTGGAGTTACAAAATTAATAACCATCAATAACTTGAATTCTGAAGTAGGATAGGAAAGTCTTGAAACTCGTCGAACTAAACACAAACTTACTCTCTTTTTATAAAATGATCCACGAAATGGTCCCACCATACCTATATTAATTGGTTCCTCCTCTTAAAAATTCAACTTCCATGTATAACCTTAGAAATAATAACAATATTCAAATTCCTGCTCCAAGAACAACTCTGTTCTCGAATTATTTTATTCCTGCCGTTGTCCACGACGAATGGAACAGTCTCCCACTTGAAACAAGACAAGCATCTTCTCTGAATGCCTTTAAACACCAGCTTGATAACAACGAACCAAAAGTACCAAAATAGTTTTACATACTTTTAGGTACATGTACAAGGAAATGCCAATTATTGCATGCCCGCCTTCGAACGAGCTGTAGTGCACTAAACCAACACTTTTTTCTTTAACAGATTGGAGATTCTCCTCTGTGTATAATATGTGGACAAATAGAAAGCACAGCTCACTTTTTTCTTAAATGTCGTCTTTACCAGCTTCAACGCATACAACTCCTGACATCTGTCAGTGGGTTATGTACAGTTTCTTTAAATATACTTCATTTTGGTGAAACCCAACTATCTTATGACAATAATGTTTAAATATTTGAAGTTGTTCACAAATACATTTTATCTACTAATCGCTTCTCTTAAAACATTCTCTTAAATCTGAAAAACTAACAAGTATTTTACGTGGTGAGGTCAGCCCGTCTTTCAGGTTCGTCTATGGCGTTCAGAACATGTCCATAAATGTTTAATGCTATTATAATGTGAATTCGTGTAGTATATAAATAACTATAATCAAGTGTCTCTTTTTTAATTACTCACTTCTGTTTTTAAGTTTCTAAAGCATATTAGAACCAATACGTAACAATACGATATGACATTTTATTAAGTTTATTTTGAATTAGTTTATATTCGTTATGATAACAACAAAATAAAATTGTTAATAATCTGCCAACTATGTTCACAATTAATATGTCATGGAGAAGAACTGTAGAAGATTTATCTTCCGTTCTTATCCTTTTTATACTTATACTGATTTATATGTATGCAAATTTGAATAAATGAATATGTTTAAACCAATCGAAGTTTGTTGTCAGTGTGAAGATATTGGAACGTGATTAATGGACGACACAAATTTAAAAAATAGAGCTAACAGAGCCAATAACCAAATAAAGTAAGAAATAACATCGAAGATGGCATCAAATTATACGAGAACAAACAAGCGAATCTATGGGACAGTGAACAGTGGCAATAATTGCCCCCCTCCCCCCGAGGGCGAGAATACCGAAATATTATTTTTAAAAATAACCAGTCGTACAATAACCATTTTGTTGTGTTATGGACGCGGCAGTAAATGGAGGCCATTATGTTTTTACATCCAAAACCCATTGTTGTGGCGAATAAGCACTGGTGTTGAGAGCAACAATCTGCCTGATAGTTTTTAAATGACTGACATGACGATTTGTCAAATGTCTCTTTATCTTATTAAAAATATCTTAAAACGAGCACAAAGTTAAGACAAATAAAATAAAAATTTACACTGCAATTGATATGCAAGATATTGTATCATCTAGAGAAACAGTCAAATCAATAGAAGTTAATTGATTTGGAAGCCAGCGCCAGACGCAACAACCTATGTTTTAAAGGTTTTACTGAAACTCGCCGTGAAACTCGCCGTTGTTTTTAAACAAATGCGAGCATTATCAAAGACACACCTGGCATAGAATCTGATTTAGTGATTTATAGGGCCCACAGAGTATGGATATTTACGCAATGGTCCGACATATAAGTGTTGCGTTTCAAAACTACAGGGATAAAGAATCAATTCTTTCTAATGATTTCAGACTCAATGACACACCGTATGGCATAAGTCGAGATTATCCTCTTGAATCTATTTGGGGCAAATATAAACAACTTCACTGAGAGAATCCAGTCATTAAAGTCAGCATATCCGGCTAAACTAATTATGAATGGCAGAAAAGTCCCAAATATATTTCCCGGCTGGAATCGAATAAAGCGTGGTAGCCAAATCGATAAATACCTTTTTGACAAAACCAATTCAGCTGTCGCACGTGTCAGTCAATACATACAAAAAATGGAATACACCTACCCAAAATCAAACTTCTCTTGATGACAACAATGCAAATACATATGTGCACTCTAGTAACAAAAGTACCAGAAACTCGTATGGTTACTAAAAACAACGGAAATATCTGATGAACAAACAGTCGATCAAAATTACTCAAGACTAGTCACCAACAGTGAATAGGTGCAAAGCGACACGTTCGGCATCACAGGAGAGTCAACGAACGGACTAGAAAGTCGTGACAGAGCACCTAGCATTATTGATAAACTCCATGTCATGATCAACCTTCAAATGCCGAGACCATGGACACGTAGTCATGATAATCCGGATTCATCTGCTTGGAGCGAGGCTTATCCGTCGCATGAAGGTCACTAGGACACATCAGATGAAGTGTCTGGAAACACTGATGTTACTAACTCTATTAGATATGATGCAACTCTTAATGTTACAGGAATTAAACGTTGATTAAACTACTTAATTACATGGTTAATCGATATAATATCATATGTTTTATGGCGACGAATTCGGACGGAACAGACATAATAAATATTCCAGGTTATGAGTGCATCGGCCAGCACGGGCAGCAGTACAGTAGAAAATCTGGTAGATGTATTATACTAAAAAGCAAATAGGTTATAACGTTGAATATATCAGAGTCAATTTATATAGTATGTTGATAAAAATGTTTAAACAGTTAAAAGTTAAATGTAGATAAAAACATATTATTCCAGGTATAGGGTACGTGCCAACAGTCAAAATGTTTAATCGAAGATGAAGTAAATAGTCTAGAAAGTGATATAAGAAATACATGTACTAAAACTAAATATGTGATACTAACTGGTGATATGAACACTCGAACATCCCATTAGTCTGACTGTATCTCAGCGGACAACAACCTTGCATGATCTGGTATTTTTTGATGATGAGATAATTAGTTTTTTATTATAACAAATCACCAATCTTAGAAAATGTCCATATCCCATTAACCAGAGTATCCCATGATACCAAAATAAACCCGAATTGCTATGTCTCAATTGACAGATGCATAACAACCTGTTCGTTGCAAATATCCATATTAAATCATCATTTAAAGACAAACAAATAACCGTCCATGGTATTACCCAAAATGACATGAAACTACTTCAGCATCTTCCAATTTATTTCACGTAAAGTGTAACGAAAAAAAATATTGATATGACCAAACATTGGTTAAACATGCAAGTAAAGAATACAATCGTATTATGAATATAATGATAGCATCCAATATAAGCACAACAGAGCAAGTAATTGCGGAAAATACAACGAATCCCAAACATTACTGGAAACGTTTGAACAGCATCAAGTCTAAGTAGACAAATATCCAACCGTCCTTAGATAAATTATATAAACATTTTAAAAAAGGTCAATTCAACAATTCTAACTACAGAACTTAACATCCCAGATGCAAATCCTGAAATGTCTGAAGAATCGTACAACTGCACATTATCCGCGGACGAAATTCTGAAGAATATACCCAAATTAAATCATTCGAAACCACAAAAACCCTGCTGATTACATCCTAAACGAATATATAAAAGCTACTAAATATATAATGTTGCCAATATATACATAGATCTTCATTCGCATACTCAGTAACTGGCTAGAAGGTTCAATTAGTGCAGTCTATGAAAACAAAGGCGATAAAGCTGACCCAACTAAATTACTAGTATACACAGATAACACTACTTAGTTTTCCAGGAAAGCTGTTTACGTCTATACTGAACATCAGCCTAAATCGTTTTCTTGGTGGACATTCAGACATATAGAAAATCAAGCAGGCTTTAGAAATTTACACTATTTTCTGATCATATATTAATTTTGTTCTACATTCTTTATTAAGACGTATTAAAAAGAAAAAAAGAAGTTATTCTGTGTGTTTGTGGATTTTTTTGCAATCGATAAGTTTGGAGAGAAGGTTGATGGCAAATACGCTTAGTAACATCTATCAGTGGAAACAAAGGAAACTTATTTACAACATGTACAGTCAGACCTGTGTATGCGGTCACCTCTATTAAGCAGCCACCTGTCTTAAGCAATCACATTTTCTATTTCACATGCTTTGCTTTGCTTTGAGAGTAATTTTTTTTTTATTTAGCAACAGCCAGTCATAAACAGTCACTTTTGCTCCTCCACTCGACTTGCTGCTTAAGACAGGTTTGACTGTACTTAGATATCAATCATGTTGATCCCAAAATGGATAAAAACAACATTATTCTGTCTATGTGAATCAGGTGTGTAAACCTGTCTCCAATCTTATTTTTCAATATATCTTAATGATTTAGAATCATATCTTACAATACACGGAAGTCGGGGAGAAGACTAAATTGGAAACCAACTCTATGGTACCTGGCTCAAACTACTCGTGCTTCTCAATGCAGATGATACAATTATCGTATCAAATTCCCCTATAGCTTTCCAAAACTATTTAACATCGTTATATGATTATTGAAATGTATAGAACCCAAAAGTCAATAAGTAAAAAAACAAAATTAATTATATTTGGTGTCAGAAATACTTCAAACTTCTTTTTAAATTAGGCAGTGAACAAATAGAAACAACTGACAAATATAAGTAGCTTTGCATTATCCATCAATGGATCCATCAATGGAGCATTTTTAGTTTAAACAATATCTATTTTTTTTCAACATATTACATATAAATATATTCAAATATACAGCGATACATAACAATAGAATTGAGAAGAAAGCTTTTCTAGCATATACAAAGTCTCTCTTCTGAATATCTTGCAAGAACTATACAATGGTGTTACAAATGCAATGAAAACAAATTAATTACTAGACAAACGGATTATAAGCAGCGCTTGAGATGAAAATAATAAATATGTGCAAGTATCTTGATTGTTGGGAATACAGATGTAGCTGATTGGGTATGTATATAGGCTGCGGCGTATGCGACGCTTCAACTACTGAGAGTTGTGTATACTAACATTGAACAATAATTGCCGTATATAACTTAAATTATTTTAAATAGAAAAAAAAAATATGTGAGTAGAAATAAAGTGGAAATGGTAGATAAAGTAGATAGACAGAAACAGGAAAGGTGTGATCACAGGATGCAATTTATCATTCTTGACAGCAAGGAAACATCTGGTTGAGCGAGCAAACAAAGCAATGCATCTTGATTTACCAACTGACCTTACTTAAATAATTACTACCCGACCTTACCGTTATCCCAATTCTTACATATGCATCTGAAATATGGAATCTACTACAAAAGGTACATAAAGGGTTTCTGAGAAATATTACAAAAAAATAAAAAGAAAATAATGAATTATTATTCAAAACAATGATAAAAGACATATCAAACTCATATTAATTGGTATATAGACAAGAGTGAAATAGCAAACTAACACAATCAAATAAAGGTCTAATTTATAGCACACTTAGAAAAAAAGTCCCAAACTTGAAACGTATTTGAAAAAAGCTCACTGTATAAACTACTTTAGATTTAGAATAGCAAACCGACGTTTCCCAGTTGAAATTCGAAGATTGGATAGCACATATAGAAATAACAGAACATACAATTATTGCACCAACGTAGAAATTGCCGATGAATTTCATTATTCACTTAAATCCAACCACTTAAACTCAGAAAGGCAAATGTTCATTGATAACGGAATGTTATATCAAACATTAATTCCTTCAAACATCTTATGACTTTGGGGTCAGAATCAATGCTTCTTAGTATTTAATAGATTTATAGCAGTCATTCTTAAAACAGTACATTAAAACTGCACGGCTGAATAAATATTTTCATTACATTTATAAGCAATGATATCAATCTATAGCTTTTTATATAACACATACTGTACTATGTGTCCAAGAAATAAGTTACACTTACCTTATTTTACCTTATATCCTTTATTATTATCCACTTTTGACAATTTTAACAAATCTAACTAACACACAAAAACAACATCATAGCTTTAACAGTAAAATGATATGTGACAGTGAGAATTAATTTCTTATTTGTCACATCACTGGTGATTTTAACAATACAATTTGTTTTGACTAATTTGATAATAATTACATTTAAGCAAATATTGAATGTGACAATTAATTGTATCTATTACACACGGAATCCTGTTCGGGTTTCTTTTATTGCCGCCTTGAGATCTCTTATATATAACAGCGCAATTTAGTATTCTCGCGAGGTTTTTGACACGAGATTTTATCGTATTAATGGTCGCATATATTTTGATTTAATTATCGCGTTGGTGCTCTAGTTCAATGGTTCTAGTGGTGGAAAGTTGTGTTTAGTCCGTGTAAAAGAAAAAGTAAATGTAATACCGATAAAGATGAAAATATACTAAACGCATTTTGATAACGGTTTTGTAATGATTGTAAATAAAAGAAATAATAAAAATGGGTTTTCAGTAACATTAACTTTTATACATAAGCTACAGGATAAACACATTTCATTTAATTTCAAAAAAGTATAAAATGAGTAAAAATCACAAATTCAGCATCATACGTATAGCTGTCAAAAGGGACACAGAATTTGCACTTATTCAATAACGTTACATGTATGCATTTCATTTACTCTAATAAAGTCATTACCTACATTCCGTTAAGATGGGCCGGGCCCGATTAGCTCAGTTGGCTACGCGTCTGACTTTCAATCCAGGGGTCGTGAGTTCGAATCCCCGCCTGGCAACAGTCTCCGTGATGATTAATATACGACATTGTGTATCATTATCATTCGTCTCTCACCGCTGTTTCAAGTGAGAAAGTTATCAGTTACTTGCGGAGATGGGGTGTGCTCGAGTACTGGTTGATCCCAGAAAACAGTGGTTATGTTAACTGATCGTCTGTTAGCCCTCGATGGCATAAAAATGACGCTAAATATTCAATCAATCAACCGTTAATATGGCAAAAAAAAATCATTATTTTGTTTTATTAAAGTGTTTTATCCGTAACTCATGTCTTTTATAAACCTGGTCGGTTTAAAGCGTCGTATACCAATTCAAAATTGTACACGAGGAGCACCTGCCCGTTTTGTTAAATAATCTATAATTATTCATAATCGCTGTTCTGCCATAAAATTCTTCCCTGTTTCGGAATAAGTCACTTCTTATTTAATTTTATCGGTTGATATCTATTTAAAACAGTCACATCCGATCGGACATCTACTCTTGAAACAGGTGTCTTAAATATTGAGCGAGCATAGAATACATCCTTGGATTTAAAGACGTTTCTTCGAGTAAGTTCTAGCGTGGAGATTTTTTTTTAAATTTTGCACACAAGTACTTTGAAGTAAGACAAGTTTAAAACACTAAAAAAAAATATAGGTCCCCATGCTTGTTTTTTTGCTTTGACTATTTTTAAACTACACCGTTTTACATTTTTTAAAGAAAAAACAGCAAATTGGTGTAAGTTATAAATCTTGTTTAATTTACTAACAAAGTGATATATTTCAACAAAATATTGTTGTCACTCATGTAACAAAAGATAAAGTTTCTAAAACAGAAAAAGTCATGATGCTCTTTTGAGTTTCACATTTCATACAGTAATTTTCATAAATTTCTACGATTATAGAATTGGCCGTTAACGATGTATTTTTACACTAATTTAAAAATAAAAAAAAGTTCTAACACGGGGAATTGTTTCATTCTTTCTACAAAGAGGCACCATAACAAACTATATCAGAAAAAAAAAATATATGTCCCCATGCTTGTTACTAAGTTACAGTGCTTAATGTTACCTCCCTTTTCATATAATGGCCGTAAACGATGCATTTTGACACTAATTCAATAATAAAAAAAGGTCTAATGCAGAGAATTTTTTCATTCTTTCTACAAAGAGGCACTTTAACAAACTATATCAGAAAATAAAATAAAAAATATATGTTACCTTACTTGTTAATAAGTTACATTGCTAAATGTTACCTCTCTTTTCATAAAATGGCCGCAAACGATGCATTTTTACACTAATTCAATAATAAAAAAAGTTGTAACGCGGATAATTGTTTCATTCTTTCTACAAAGAGGCACTAAACCAAACTGTATCAGAAAATAAAACAAAAAATAGATGTCCCCATGCTTGTTACTAAGTTACAGAGCTAAATGTTACCTCCCTTTTCATAAAATGGCCGTAAATGATGCATTTTGACACTAATTCAATAATAAAAAAAGTTCTAATGCGGATAATTGTTTCATTCTTTCTACAAAGAGGCATTATTACAAACTATATCAGAAAATAAAATAAAAAATACAGGTCACCATGCTTATTACAAAGTTACAGTGCTAAATGTTACCTCCCATTTTCATAAAATGGCCGCAATCGATGCATTTTCACACCAATTCAATAAAAAAAAAGTTCTACGTGGAGAATTGTTTCATTCTTTCTACAAATAAGCACAACAACAAACAATATCATGAAATAAAATAAAAAATACATGTCACCTTGCTTGTTACCAAGCAAACTTAATGCTAAAATTGTCAAAATTGTGAAAATTATCTGTTGTATTTTTTATAAATGAAGTTTCATTGCAGAAGTTACTTTTATATTTCTAAATGATGCACTAAATAGCAATTATAATTATTGTAATTTATAATGTAATTACTGTTAAATTGCTTTTATATATTTAATATGTACTGGGTAATTGATGAACATCAATAGTTGTAAAAGTTTGAAATGTAAGAGGCCTAGTGGTAAAACCATGTACTGTCAATCAAGGTTGGATCACCAGTGACCTGCTACTCAACATAATATCTTCAGAGTTTTATCTACGAGTCCATTCAAGTCATTTTTTTCTGGTATTTATCTTGGCTATAGTAGTCGCACTGTCATCCATTATTATTACATTAACTTGAAGTTTGTATTCCTGTACTGGGCTACTTCCAACTTTAATCTTTGAAATGTCATTAAAATTTTAGAACACTGCCTGGTGAACTGGTAGTGATTGCTCTTAATTTTTCATAATATGTGCATTTCCTAGTCTTCTGGAAAAACATCATATGTTTTTCGAATACTTTTTGTTAACATGGTCCCAGTATCTGATTTACTGTCACAATCCATTCTTATGGCAACACATATTGTAATAAATTGGCCTGGTCCTGGTGTACTACTTGACTGACTCCATCACTGAAAATTAAAGGAATCTTATATGAGATAAAGAAATAAATGACAATGTTTGTTTGTGTGTAAGCTTAATTTACATCATCACCAGTTTCCCATTTGGGTGATGCACCCAGAAGAGTGAACAGTTTAGACTTTTTAAGTTTGTGAGGGATAGTGCAGGAAACAAATATCATAGAAACCTAATCATATGTTTCACCTGATTCTTTTGCTTGGTGTATAGCACCATCATAAAAGTCCTCAGTTTAAAGTCCCATCTGAATGACAGTTAGCACTGTAAGTTAGCCAGCCTCAGGATTCAAACTCTCAACCCTGAGCTAGAAGTATCGTGCTCTACTGACTTAGCTCATCGGTCTGGCTAAAAAAACGACAATGTATTTTAATAAAACAGCACACTATATGGATATAGTTTGACAACTCAAGGGCTATAACTGAGTAGCAATTCATGTTATGATATCTATGTTCAAACCATTGAACAAAATCTTATGGTTATAAACTTGCATACAAGTATGTGGACATTTTTTTACTGAATGAAACTGTTATGTTATGTAACAAGCAGTCAAGGGGTTGCAAGCTCAAATCCCCACTTGGCCAGTCTCTGTGATGATTTAAATATATGCAAATTCCAACATTGTGTCTCATGTTCATTCATCTTTAATCACTGATTCAAGTGGGAAAGTTGTCAGTTATTTGCACGGATATTGGGTGTGCCAAACAAGTAGTCACAGGTTTGATCCCCCTTAGATCATCTGTTGTGCTCATGATTATTTTGTTGTAATCCATAGTAGAAATAAGCTGAAACTGTTAAATTACATAAATAATTACCATTGGCCCCTTTTGATGATTGTCACTCTTTCATTTAGTGTTTCTGTACACGTTGTCTATGTCACGATATTGATTGTCTCTTCATAGTTAATTAAACCACTACAGGTATTTAAAGCACCGACATCTCAATCCATCTGTAACCTGAGCCTCTGTTTAGCATTCCTGAAATGTGTTGAATAGTTTTTTATTTTCATAATTCATGTAACAATTTTCTGTTTAACAGGAAACACAGAACATGACGGTGTATAAATTTATTTTTAACATTTACTCAATGTAAGAATACTGTTCGAATCCCCGCCTGGCAACAGTCTCCAGGATGATAGATATACAGCATTATGTCTCTTTATCAATCGTTTCTCACCGCTGATTCAAGTGGGAAAGCTATCAGTTACTTGCGGAGATGGGTTGTGCTCAAATACTGGTTAATTCCAGGAAACAGTGGTTAGGTGATCATCTGTTAGCCCTCGATGGCATGAAAATGATGTAAGTATTCAAGCAATGAATCACTTTTTATAGTTGTTCATCTCTAGAAATCATAAAGTAGGTTATCATTTTATGTGATACATTAATATTGATCAGTGAGTTTTGATAAAGCATCAACTAACCTTATACTCAATTGCTTTGTGTTGATGTCAAATGATATTGGACTTTTCCTGTTTAATCGATGTGTCTTGTTTGTTTCCACTGTTCTTATACTTCCACATATACAGTTTATGTATAACATTGACCCATATAAGTGTCTTCCATAGTGTCCTTCAATACCAAACTTTTACATGCATTATGTCAGCTAAATGTCAAAATTCAAGATTTATTCTTCCTTGTCTCCATCCCGGTATGAATAATATTGTTTCAGATAAATTCATTATGTATTCAGCGCTTTGGAACAAATTCACAAATGATCCATATCCGAAAAATGAGTTATCCGAAATGTTACCACTACGAGTATTGATTATATTTTCGTAGTTGTTTCTTCGACTTCGTTATGTACAAGCACTTCTGGTGGTTTAGAACGAAAAACAATATACTCTTCCGTGCTTTTCGATCGCTTTCTTGACAAAATTTACATTTCTGACATCTCGAAATGAAAATACTTCGCTATGTAAATATCCTAATGCGACTCAACTTTTAATTAACCAAACGGCGACATTAGACCCCGAAACTGAAAGTAACAGAAAGGAATTATGCGCGTAGCGATGCGCAGTAACAACCCGCAGAAACGTCTTTAATACCTGCTTGCTCAAAATTCAAGTAGAAACAATCCAGTGCAGTGTTAAAGACTTAACTATATACTTGTAATTACCAGACCAGTGAGCATGAACGAATATATAAAGAAAAAACATCAACAATATGTTGTTTGTGAAACTAAATTTTGAATATGAAATTTGAACTTCATAAAAACAGTGATAAAGTAATTATAAAATATAACATGCTCACATAAATATTTAACGCTCATGGCACACTTTGTAAATTTAACATGTTAAAATGCATTAAAACAACTTCCATAAACACGTACATATTCGAAATAATTAGATTTTTAGCGACACGGAACCCAAAACTGAGCTCTAGCGACACTCAGTTTCTAATAAACTTGTGGCACAGTTGTAAATTTTTACAATAAACCTTAATTTTGAACGCTTAAATAACTGTAGGCTTAGAGAACAGATAATAAAAATGGATGAATTAAATGTATAATATTTAAATTTCTTAACGGTTTCTGCTGCATGGTGATTCTAGCAAACCATCTTTCTTTTGTAAAATTATATCAATTGCACATTGTCATATCTATAATGTCTGTTAGCTTTAAAATACACTATTAAAAACAACGATGTAATAAGTCCAGTGTAAGAAAAAAAAAACAGAAGCAAAAACATGACGGATCGCAGGTATAATTTCAAATTCTTCAAAATAAAGCTCCAGACACGAACCAGACTTAAGTTCCAATTTGATGAATTCATTTCACAAGTATAACCAATAGTATCATGCTATATTTAAAATTTTGAAAATGTATTCGATGCAATAACGGTTACCTAATATTTAGTACAATAATATATTATATTTGGTGTCGACATCAATTGTATAGCGGTCAATCAACATAGTTTCCGCGTGCATGAACGATCGGTATTCTCGATTTTGAGTTTGTGTGATTGTATCAAACAAATAAATGTGGAGGTTGTTTGTACCTCCATTTAATTATGCAAAAAGTCAAACGACGTAGTGTCTCACCCTTGTTCTTCAATTAGTGGAAAATTGACCTGACACGAGCTATCAATCAAATCGATAATCAAATCATCAATCGATATTGGTTGCTATGCGGCCATTTTCCTGAGACAAATTACGTGGATGAACAGACAACGCCTCGTGGCCATAGGGCGGGGGCGATAGTCGCTTTCGCATTAGGTAATTTCTGCCAAAAAAATGACAGCTTAAATCTTCACAATGACACTGTAGGAGCCAAACTAGCAATAAGCAAAGGACAACGTTATCTTGCCCTTATATGGCAAACCGGAGTACATATCTCATGAAATTATGTTTTATCAAATAGATTCATGTTAAAAATGGTTTTATTTATGCACCTGTCATTATTTTGCCCGCCCGGGGGGGGGGGGGGGGGGCGGCGGGCTGACCCAGTGGAATTTGACATCTTGAAATGTTTGAAGTCTAAATCCCCACCCTAGAGACAACCATTTTTGTCTAAATCCCCACCCTTGAGCCTGCTTGGTGCATCAAATGCCCCGGGGGTATGGGAGAGGGTAAATATCTAAAAGATCAATCAATAAATAAAGCTGCTATCAGAAAAACAATGAAAAAAATATAAGTACAAAGGCACATCATTAGGAAAATAATGAATCCAGAGTAATGGGCATTTGAAGTAAGGTAGATATAGTCCCAATGAATATATATATGTATCAATTTCAGTTTAATAACTTTGATAGTATTCAAATGATTAGACTTGGAAGAAACGTATGAAGTGGGTATTTTCAAGTAAATAAGGGGTATAATTCTGAAAAAAATGCATCCAGGGTTATGGGCCTTCTTAGTATGATAAAAGTAGTCCCACTAAATACCCGTACCTAGTTTAAGTTGAATATCTTTGATAGTATAGAATGTATAAGACTTTTAAAAAACTTTAACCAATGCGGACACAGACGCACAAATGATCGTATAAGCTCTTATTTTCCTAGAATAGTTTAGCTACAAAATAAACCCAGTAACCTAGTTTCTGACTCCACATGACCCAGTTTCTATAGGGATGGTAAGCATGCTGACCAAGTTTAATTACGATTGAACCATATCTGTGGCCTCTTAGAGTGCTAACACTAAAAGTTGAGGACACCAGACTTGCGAAGACAGACATTGACCGATCACAATAGCTTTGTGCTCAGGTGAGTTAAAAAGTTACAACACTTAAACTTCTTATTTTATTTTAACAATAAATTTAACACAAAAAGTCACTAAAAAGGACATTCTTCCTCCTCCTGCGGCCAAACCTGGACACTTCCACATTTATACCTGAAATAGAGTGAATTTTATAATCTTTAAGGTTTCAAACTTGACTAAGTTTCATTTAAATTGGACCAAAAATGTTCTAAGATTTGACCTAGAGACTTAATTTTTGACCCCTCATGACCCAATTTCGAACATGATCTAGATTTCATAGAGATGAACATTCACACTAAGTTTCATGAAGAATGGGCCAAAAGTGTGGCCTCTAATGTGTTCACATTCTTTTTCTAACATTTGATCTTGTGACATAGTTTTTGACCCAACATGACCCAGCTTTGAACTTGGCCAAGATTTCAGCCATACATTCTGACCAAGTTACATGAAGATTGGACAATCATAGCTCACCATGAACACAAAGCTACAAAAAAAAACTCACAATCTGGTGCACTCTCCTCAAGAGCCTGGATAGGAGCCGGAGCCTGGATAGGAGCTTGAGCCTGGATAGGAGCTTGAGCCTGGATAGGAGCTTGAGCCTTGATAGGAGCTTGAGCCTGGATAGGAGCTTGAGCCTGGATAGGAGCCGGAGCCTGGATAGGAGCTTGAGCCTGGATAGGAGCTTGAGCCTGGATAGGAGCTTGAGCCTTGATAGGAGCTTGAGCCTGGATAGGAGCTTATAGGAGCCGGAGCCTGGATAGGAACTTGAGCCTTGATAGGAGCTTGAGCCTGGATAGGAGCTTGAGCCTGGATTGTTTAATAATTAATAATTTGGTAGCACAACTTAACAAAGATTTCCAACATATATTTTGATAGATAAAACAATAGGTTGTTTTTAATTCTATTGGAACAAAAATGGTACTGAATTTTGTTTTTTGTTTTTGTTGAAAACACATTATTTTCTCAAAAATCTGCTAGTAGTCTATCAAACTAATCTTGCAATCATGGTGGGGAATCACATGATACTGAGACCACATGACATGGTATCGCAGCAATTGATTATCTGTCAGATTCAGGTGTCCACGTGAGAATTTTTGTCAATATCTTTTGTTTAACAGAAAGTATTTTGTTGAGAGTATGCAGAGTATGCGTAACTGACAGGACTTTCAGTAGCCACCAGTGACATTATAAACAGCATTGTACTTTTTCAGGAGAATCCACCAATTTTAAGTTTAAAGGAACATAATGCATTTGTGAGTAAAATTTCAATTACTGAATAAACAGATCATACTCATCCTCTTATGGAAGAAAATGGCTCATTTTCGCATTACTTTCCTTCAGAAATTATTTTTCATCCAAACATACCTCCAATTATTACACTTGCGCTTACATTAGCGCAATATATTTATAGTGTATTTCGAATATTTTCTTTCATGTCTTCAAGAAATCCAATGCAAATTTTTACATCAGAATTTTACTGGATGTCATTGGAGTGAATACTCTTTCATTTCAAATAAAGTTTTCAAATGCATAATGGGACTTTAAGATACCATGTTACGTGGTCACCATGTCAATGATTCCCCACCATGTCAATGATTAAATACACACATTTAGACCACAGAAGTGCAATACCCCTTATGTTTTGTATGGCTTTCAGAAAAAAAGATATTTTTTGGCCTCAGACTAATTTAATGTTGAGGCAATCATTTACAAAATTCCACTCATAATGTGCCCAAATACCTTTTTCGAAGACCGTGTCTCGGCTGCCTTTGCCTTGCCCCTTTTTCGGTTGGCAGCAACACTCGTCAGATGATCCAACCAAATGTTCACCTGTTTAAATATAAATCAACATTTTAATACATTCACATTTATCAGATTGGAACAAAGCCTAAACATATTTTCTGCAGATTCAATTTAGTTTTAATTATAGCAAGTCATGACCGTAAAGCAAGACAAGACCACTGAAGATGAGAACGATAGCAAAGATTCACAGCCTCGTTACCACAAGCAATTGAAACAGTAAATGACAAAAAACAATGATGGTAATATATGGCTGCAAAATCATGTGAAGCTTGTTTAAGAACAACAAGAGTGCTCTGGAGCGCTCATCTGAGACCTGATTAACCATCTAAAATCTTCCTAAGAACAAATTTTAACAATTTATTGGCTAAAGTGGTCAATGCAAACCTCTTCCACTGGTAAAGTACACTCAACACTCAGTACTCCAGCATCTGTACTGCCATCTGAATGTGCTTTCTGTAAAGCGCCAGAGGGCGGCAGTTCGACTCCCTATAATCAAAATGAGATAACAAATTGATAAGACCACTAAAATGAGCTATGTCAAGAGGAAATCATACTAGTGATGACTGAAATCATTGATGTACACACAAATGTGCAGGTATATTAATATTATACTAGTATTATACTACATTGTACATGTAGTAGTTAAAGGTTAAAATTATCACAAAGTAGATTCACTTTTGACAAAGACCAGATGAGACACATTCCTTCTTATGGACAGATAAAACCACACAAATCTTTCGCCAAAACAAGTGTTGTATTAACATTGCTGGTATAATGCCCTTGTATGAAAATGTTGGAAGTTTTCGCACAATAAAGCAGGAGTCAGGGGTATCAGATAATACATCCACTTTCCTCGAAACCAGCCCAGTTATTAAAATCATGTGAATATGTACATCATACCTTAAGCCTTCTTTCAACGACTTGACTTGGTGGGAGAAAGTGACCACCGCAGTGCTCATGGTCAGGACAGCTTCCTGGTCTTTTGTCCCCATCAGGCACCGGGAAAGGCAGGAATGTGAGAGGTGGTCCACCAGGAAACCACAGCATACACTAAAAAGCAGGCACTATTATAAGAAATTTAAGTTTAATGCAATCATCAATGCAATAAGCATAAAGAAAGTCCTAATAATTCCGTGCAGTGCAATGTAACTTTTAAATTGTTTGCATGACTGTCATTTCAGTCAGCGAGTTTTTCAGGAAAACTTGCCAACAGTAGCGAATATCTGTTTGAAGTTATTTCGATATAGATGATTTCAAAGTGTTTTAGCCTCTTAAAATAATAAAATCGGATTACCATGTTATTGTCATCTGGTCTGCCTCGTCTACACAATGGGTGGATGCAGCCATCTTGATAGCAGCACACAAGATGAAAGACGTATTTTCTTGGACCATGACTCTGTTGATGTCTACTTCTCAAATCCCATAACATGACAACTTCATCTAGAAGCTCCTTATTTTCCACCTTTAGCCTCTCCTTTTCAGCTATTGTTCCTTTTTTCCACTTTTTAAAGACATGTCTTATTCTTTGTTCCATTGAACTATCCGGTCCTTTGAAAAGCTGAATTGTTGTTTTTGCACAAGGAGCATTATTGACATAATTGATGTAAACATCTATAGCACAATTTAGGTTTTTTGTCAACATTTCATTGTCTATCATTCCAGTTGCTGTATCCATATTAGACCCATTCAGTGTTGATGGAATAAACAAGCCACTTCTGGCACGCCCTTCCATTCCATTCTGCAGTTCAACACGATTCAAATTGCTATTTCCCCTGTCCCGACTAGTAACCAACTGCATGCGTGTTGGTTTTTCTAGATGTCTTTTTGTCCAGAATAGCTGTACTTCTTCGTGACCGGGCCCTTCATCCACACCTCCATCAACTCTTACACATTCTACTGATCCTTTCAATGCATGAGAAATAGATACATTGTCCACTGTCTCCAGGAAGCACAAGTCTGCATAGTGCTGTGCAGGATTTTTGGAATGTACAGGTTGTGCTTTAACTATTCCAGCACATACTTCATTAGTTGTTTCAGACCCTGTGAAGTTGTAAGATGTTGTCTGAAGGTTTGAGGGGTACTTGTTAGTGTAGTCCGTTTTTGTTGTCAATGGAGCTGATCCACTTACACATGGTAATGGATGCTGACTTGAGGTCATAGCATCTAATCTGAACACAGAACAGTCATCTCTATTAAGATTAGTTTTTCCTCGTCCATCAGTGTACTGTAATATGTCTAGACCACGGTAAAAACCACAAGACCAGTGGTGATCTGGATTATATTTCACTTCAAACCCTTTTCTGGCTCTACGAGTTGTAATTGCTGCTGCACCTTTATACCGTTTGGCAGACATATGTCTTCGATTGCGAGCCACACACAGCTGAACAACTGTTCCGTAGCTGAACTTCCTGTTGTAAGTTTGCTCAAGGTGTTCTTGTATGCGTTTATATGTTACCTTTGGTTTCACAGTTTTTTTCTGATTACCATCAAAAGTAAGAACCCCAGTTCTTCTCCATGCATCAGCTCCCACATTACAGTCTTTAACAAAAGCTTCCATTCTATGTCCAATATCTGGGAACTCTCTTAGAATTTTGCTGCACTTTTTCTCCATTTTTCTCTTTAATAGGCGCTTTTCAGTTATCAGTTTGTTTGCTTTAGCTCTTGCTTTACGACGAATTGATAGAGCTTTCTTCTCGATTGCCCTTTTCCCAGTTTCATCAAGTAGTTGATGAATATTTGCCATTTCATTCACTGTAACTTCATTCTCGCTGTCGGAGTGAATGATTTCTGTATTAATTGTTTCAATGTCATTTTCTCTTTCTTTCAATCTGTCGACCAGAAGAAATGCTTGACGGCTCTGCTCTATCAGTTTTTCTTCACACTCATTCAAACCAAGCGAAGGCAACATACCAGCAAAGTCAAGAAGAAGTTGATTTAACTGTTCTTTGTCAAGAACAAGGTTGCACTCTAATGCTCTTGCAAAAGCAAACCAGTTTAATTCAGACTCTTGCAAAAGATCAATTAATTGATGTGGATTCATATAAGGTGCTTCTGAGCATACTTCTTTAAATAAATCATACTGATGACTTACGTTCATTTCATTACTTTCACCAACATTGTCAACACTTACATCTGAACACTCAGTGTTTGCATTTGCTTCACAGCTATATGTAGGTACATGTACTTTTTCACAAAAGGTAAGGTCTGTTTCTTCATCTGTGCTATCAATATCAGACTCTTCAGATTCCAACGACCCAACACCGAACCCTTTCAAAATATTCACTTGAAGGTTAGCCAACAGTTCAACCCCTGCCCGTATTTCTTCTGTTTCACGAATTGCTTCATCCATTCTATGTTTCCTACTATTTAAATTGCTCACACCATACATCATCTTCATCTGCTTTGACCCAAGTCCACTAGCTTCACTTAATAAACAAGTTAGTCTCTCTCTCTCATCATCTGACCTAGCCATCTTAGTGAAGTTTCGGAATTTTTCTTTACTCATTTTTGAAATTTGTACATCACTTCCTTCGAATTTAGTTGCTAACAATGCCTTGCATAATGTAACATTTGCACTATTACTGAAAACAAAATTTGTTTCATTTTCTCCAAAGCTCAACTTAATGTTAACAAGAGGCAACTGTAATACCAAACGTTTTGCCTTTGGAATTCTGTAATTTTTCATATGTGAATCTGGACTTAAAATTCTAAATGCACTTTTAAGATCAACAAAGTAATTTCTTAAAATAACGTCACACAACTGTATCTTGCACTTACACTTCATGCATGGTTTTTTATGATTTGTTGAACAAATATCTTCTGAAACTTTTACATAATCAGACAGATCCATATTTATTAAAACAGAAAATGTAACACCATTATTTTCAGTGTATTTTGACAACCCTTTCACACTCTGTAAGTATTTTTTAAGCCCCTCCATGTCATTACAAGTGAGAAGGGGCTTCAATGAAAATGTGTGCTTGCGAGAGCGCTGTCTGTTGCCATTTCATCAGTGACACTCTCGGGGTGAGTATTGTCTGTCACCATTTCATCAGTGACACTCTTGGGGTGTGTGTTATCTGTCACCAATCCATCAGTGACACTCTTGGGGGTTATGCTGTCTGTCACCAATCCATCAGTGACACTCTTGGGGGGTATGCTGTCTGTCACCAATCCATCAGTGACACTCTTTGGCGGTATGCTGTCTGTCACCAATCCATCAGTGACACTCTTGGGGGGTATGCTGTCTGTCACCAATCCATCAGTGACACTCTTGGGGGGTATGCTGTCTGTCACCAATCCATCAGTGACACTCTTGGGGGGTATGCTGTCTGTCGCCAATCCATCAGTGACATTCTTGGGGGGTTATGCTGTCTGTCACCAATCCACCAGTGACACTCTTGGGGGTTATGCTGTCTGTCGCCAATCCATCAGTGACGCTCTTGGGAGGTATGCTGTCTGTTGCCATTTCATCAGTGACACTCTTGGGGGGTGTGCTGCCTGTCGCCATTTCATCAGGGTTTGTTGCCATTTCATCAGTGACGCTCTTGGGGGTTATGCTGTCTGTCACCAATCCATCAGTGACACTCTTGGGGGGTATGATGTCTGTCGCCATTTCATCAGTGACATTCTTGGGGGTTATGCTGTCTGTCACCAATCCATCAGTGACACTCTTGGGGGTTATGCTGTCTGTCACCAATCCATCAGTGACGCTCTTGGGCGGTATGCTGTCTGTTGCCATTTCATCAGTGACACTCTTGGGGGGGTGTGCTGCCTGTCGCCATTTCATCAGGGTTTGTTGCCATTTCATCAGTGACGCTCTTGGGGGGTATGCGGTTTGTCACCATTTCATCAGTGACGCTCTTGGCAGGTGTACTATCTGTCGCCATTTCATCAGTGATGCTCTTGGCTGATTCTTCATCAACACTTCCACTATCACTAGAGCTTTTGAACCTGTTTTGTTCTTTCTTTGTCTTTTTAATGCTTTTACTACATGTAGTACTGCTTTTCCCTGCTCTATTCTTAAAGTACCAGTTGCTCTTGTAATTGCTTCTCTCAAGCTCATGAAGCTCTAACTGCTTTAAATTTTTCTCAGAGCTAATTCTCTGTATTTCCTTTCTTAACGACAAACATCTTTCATGATCCATGACAGCTTCACATCTTGTTATGTTCTTTTTTAGTTTAATTGTTTCATGGTCTTGGAATTCTATTTCTTCCTTTAACTGTTTAATTCTCATATTTCTTAAATCACTGTTTGTATGTGGAGCATGTTTCTGACTTCCATCAGATTGGTTATTGTTGTGTTGCTGAGATGTTTTTGCCATTTGAACACTTCTTGATTTTCCTTTCTTGAAGTCATAGGTCAGCGCAGCTTCTTCTCGTGCTCTTGAAAAAAGTGATTGTCGGTCCTGTAATAATGATGGGTCATTTCCTACTAGCTGACTTGCTGCTTCATTCACTGCCAACTGCCATGGTGTGATACCTGGTTTTGGTTTAAATATCTGCGCCAATTCCTCAACAGTCTTCTTAACGTCTGGTATCTGAAAAAATAGGAACAAGACCACATTATACCCGCTCGGCTCACTTAAGTTGTATGCATGATTCTATAGATTACTAGTGCTAAGACAGTAGATACTAATGTAGTACACAGGTGCTAGTAATGTAGTTTTATCACTAATAACAAACCTACAAACAATTAGACAAAGCCTTGACACTGTAACTTTACATTATGGACAAGGTGACTAAGAATATCCCAACCCCACTTACGACCCAGAAAAAATTGAAACGTCTCTGGAAGTCGAAACTAATTGTCATAGAACCCAATTGAATTTATCTTTCAAAAGATGTAATCAAATTCTTTCATGACCAATCCCCACATAAGTTATGTGGCCGGGCTGGGGCTCGAACTCACGAATCAGAGATTAACAGTCTAACACTCTACTGACTGAGCTAACTGGACCCGGCTTTCGATGACAATGTTAACAAACAAGAGCTGCCCAAGGACAGCAAGCTTGGCTTTTCTCAAATTCTCAGTCCCCGTGGTCTCAGTTTAATAATGTTTAACAAGAGCTGTCACTAGGGTGACAAATGCCCCCGAAGTATGCCCAATAATGTTACAGCTGTCTGTATCTATGTAAAGCTTTTGCACGAAAAAAACCCATTTGTAACATGACATAACCCTGGAAAAAATTAAGTTATTATCTGATCTTATTTAATCTTCAAAGTTAAGGTCATTTGGGGGGTCCAGGTCATGTAACTGAGTGCCAGTGAAATCTTGTCCAAAAGGTTAATGTGTTAAAATGTGACAGATAATCATAATTTCAAGTTACAACAATGTAATGACAATTTATCACATTTTTTTTAGAATTTGACCTTGAAGGTCAATGTCAATTAGATGTCAAGGTAACAGATCATTATGTAATTTAAAAGGTCTTGCCCAAAGGGTTGTTGTGTCAAAATATTAATGACATCAATTCACAAATATCAAAGTTATAACTTTTTTATCATGCTAGTATACTATACTGCACGATACTATACTATAGTACTTATAGTACTCTAAAAAGGTCACTGGAGCCAAGGCTTTTTGGGAGTCTTGTACACTGTATCTTATTTATTATAATACTCTACTTGGTAACTCTCTTAATTATGTACCCAAATAATGACCCATATTCAGCTGGGTGAAGACAATAAATCTTCACTTTCTTCAAATATCTCTTAATATACATGTATTCTACATTTCATTTCATTAATGGGCAATCATAAAGCTATTTAATAATTACCGAAATCTGAACAGTTTCAAATTGCCATTTCCCATCCTTTACGACAAGTTTTTGGTACTGTTTCTGCTTCACAGTCTGGTCTGTAGTGCATGTTGTGCCAGCCTCTTGACATTTCTGGAAGACAAAAACATCTCTCACAGTCATGAAAGCTTGGACAGGTAAAAAATTTCTACCTGCATATCCAAAAGCTATTGAAGTCTTTAAAGGTATTAGAAAAACTATAGACAGCCCTGTTTATATTGCTGTAAATGTCCCAGAATAAAATTTGTGTGATTCAAACTGTCCCAAAGTTTGCACAAGAAGGACTTGATCTTTGGTATATATTATAGTTTAAATATACACTGATTCTTTGCAGCTGAAATCTTGACAACTGTCAAAATCTGTGTCCCAGAGAGGTAACTAGGTCTTGTAATTCAACATGGAGGAGACAGGAATCAACCTTCATAATGAAGGTTTCATTCTAACCTGTCTTATGTGTTTAAATAATAAATTTGAATATACAAACCAGTATTTGATAAGGGTATGACAATACCTCTATCTTTTCTTCGAATAGTTGAGCTTAAAACCTTTTAATGCTCACTGATAATGATCCTCACCTGCTGTTCAGTGACGTTTAACTGTTGCTTCAACTTGGCTCTAAGAACGATTTTCGGAACTAATTCCTTGAACAATGTGTCATCAGCTACTACAGCCAGTAGTCCTTGGCCATGAATTCTCAGCCAACACATTGAAATAATAGCTGAAATCACTAAACTCTTGTTGACATTTGAGTATTTTTTTCACCACATTTCAAAATCTTTCCTATTTGGCGAAATTGCGAATTCCAGGGGAGGCCCTGTGGGGTAGTCCCAAAGAATATCCATACAAAGTTTCAGTCAAATATTTTTGAAAGCATGAAAGTTGAATGCTTATTTTTAGAAGTTTTCTGCTGTAATCGTTTATATTCTACAGGTATGGTGAACGTTCTTTTGTGGATTTAGTATTATTAATACGACATATAGTGAGTTTCATGTGACGCCTCTCAGACTCGCAAAATATTAAAATGGGTCTAATTCGCGAAAACAGATGACAAACATGAAAACCGCTCGGCCCCATGCATACTATGTCTGGGTATAGGTGAAAATAAATGGAGAATACAATCCCTGTATACCTTTGAATATTCTTCCTATTTCTGGGGCAATCTTCTCGCCCCATCCCACAATTGCCTCGACAGAAAAACTCGATATGTCATCCATCATGCATGCGCTGTCTGCTGCTAGAAAAACACGAATAAAAATATCGCCGTCGTCTTTCGACTTTTCGCGGTTACTCCCCTTTTTTATTTTGTGGCGTCGAAATTCCCGATCCCCGGGATGTAAAAACCGGCCAAAGTCTATTTCCCGGGACCCGGATTCAATAAGTTTGTCAAATTCCCGCCTTTCAGGAATGGTGTTCTGTCTAAAGCCCCGTGTATGCCCGCCGCCCCCCCCGGGCGGGCAAAATAATGACAGGTGCATTAGCGGACAATAAAGTATCAGAATCAGGTAAGCATTATGGAACGAATGGTGAAACGGGACAAAATTCACATCGAGAAGTTGAAATAGGCTGCGTCAGAAAATCAGACAGATGTGGGTCTCATCGCTAAAACTGAAGCAAATATTGATTAAAGCTAATTCGGCTTTATATATAAAATTAAAACACAAAAAAAATAATCTTATACACCTGTGACAGTAGAAAGATGTTGATTTCATCAGTGAAAGTTCTTTTGAGATGTTTACGTCATTGATATCAACTGCTCATAAAATCAAGGGACATTTAGAAACCTTATATGA
Source organism: Panopea generosa (assembly GCA_029582155.1). Taxonomy (NCBI): domain Eukaryota; kingdom Metazoa; phylum Mollusca; class Bivalvia; order Adapedonta; family Hiatellidae; genus Panopea; species Panopea generosa. Next base: position 44,024,642 of record CM055907.1, read on the forward strand.
GATTCTGGTTATTAATTCTAATTGAAACAATATAACCAATATAGCATTTGAACGACTGCCAGATATTAGAAGTCAAACAAGAAGAATAAACATTAAATTATGAACATGTCGTGGATACACATCCTCGAATTGACAAATTAGGTCATGTCATACAGAATAAAGTCAATATTTACAACGACACAATTATAAAAATAATGACGATGAAAACTAAAACACTCGGTCTCCATATCATGTAAAATCTGAATACCTTATATGATATATACATTTCCCAATCAGTTACAACAGATACGAATTGTTATTCAAATCTTACCGATTCTGTCATTTTTTTATTCCAATGATGTATTTACCGGACGACCGAAGACTCAGTTTACTGATGGTAAAGAAACTATTGGAAGACAGAGACAAATGTCATTGCGCAACTTAACTTAATTCAGAGAAACAGGAATTGTTATCAAAGATGACAAACCAATTTTTAAAATAATATAAAAATATGTCAGTTATTTCGACATATCGTGCTGACAAAACAATACTTAAAATAGAGCAAAATTATGTCAGTTATTGCGATATATGTTATATTTTGGTATTTGCGAACTTTTATAATGTATATAATTATATTTTATCAATTGATTTAATATTTAATAAGATAGAAACCACCAATTGTATACATTTGAGCGCGTGGTCCAGTGGTAGAGCACCGAACCCATGATCGGAGGGCCGTGATTTCGATCCTCTGCCATGGCTATGTGTGGTGTCCTTGAGCAGGACACTTTTCCGCATGTGCTTAGAGCTGGTTCTAACCAGAAATACTTCGAGCGTGATTTGCCTAAGTTGTAAGAACTTGTTTCACAATCGAAGTAAAACAAGAGCACCCCAAGCGGGTGCAGACGCTCGTCTTTTTATCAAATATATTACGTAGGTCAAAGTCAGTGAAGTAAACTTTTAAAGTTGATGGTGATTAATTTAAAAAATCAATGCTATTACTGAAAAAATAAATAGATTTATAAAAATCACCAAAAAATAGAGATTTCGAACTCGACTATTTTAGCCTTGTCGATCACAGAACAGTATATTATAATGTACCATCAGGAAAAACAGATACATCTGTATGAATGAAAGCATCTTTTCATATTAGCAAAGTAGTAGATACATGTATGTGCATGTAGGACTATTAGGGCAGAATATACAATATGTCTATGTCTGGCTAAGGCTAGTTAGCCAGTACTTAAGCTGAAATGTAAAATTTAATTTAAAAATCTGGTGTGGATGTGGGGGTTTATGTGCCAAAGTTTAATAAACAGGACTGTTTAGTTCAATAAAATAAAAAAAAAAGTTGGAGAAAAAGTGTGCCTTTGGGTTGATAACAAAGTTGAAAAGGGATAGTGTTTCTATTCAATACAAAACAAAATTTAAAGAAAACAATTGGAAGGGGTGGGGGTCTTTGGGTTGGTAAAAAAGGGATAAAATAGAATTAAATTTAAAACAAAACAAAAAAAAAAAATGGAAGTGGGTTGGGGAGGGGTGGGGGGGGGGGGGTCGGGGGGTCTTGGGGTCGGGGGTCATTGGGGTCAGTTACAAAGTTGGAATGGGGCAAAGTATTTGATTTAATACAAAACAAAAATTTAAAAAAAATGGGAGAGGATGGGATGGTGTGGTGGGGGGATAGGGGTAAGGGTCTTTGGGTAGGTAACAAAGTTGAAATGGGGCAGTGTTTTTGATTAAATACAATACAAAATTAAAAAAAAAATTGGGCGGGGATGGGGTGGTGTGGGGGTGTAATTGTGTGTGTGTTGGGGGGGGGGGGGGGGGGGGTTATGGTTACACATGTAGAAATAATAATATTTGACTGTGTTTTATTTCCTTATTTTTTTATTAAAGCATAAAAACTATATTTTCACATGCTATACTGCTATAATCATTCCACAAAACGAAGGATTTCCTACAGACTCATTTTGGTGACAAACTAAAATTTGTAGTAATCACTTTCTATCACGTCAACCAATAATCACGATTTGTGTTTTCTGATTGTGAAGAGAGTTTGATAAACAATAAGATAGCTACACATGTCTCTGCCGCCAACATTGCGTGTTAAAGAACTTTTGTCTCATTACTTACTTTCATATGCAGTCGCTTGTTTATCCAGTAGTATAACTCTATGTCATTTAATGGCGACAGAACAATAAAATCGAGTCGTGTGACAATCCAAGCAAACATTTTAAATTCCTTATGAGCAATTAACGCTGATGCAAATATTGGCCTATTAAGAGGATAATACCATAGCATAATATTACAATAAGTTTTGTACAGACATGAAGGGGATAACATTGATAAAGTGATAAAGTTATTTTTAACACAGAAGCATCATCAAACTCAACCGACTAAAAACACATGTTTCTTTCTCCTTTATACTATTCAGAATTCAAATGCATATTTAAGTACAAGTTAAACGTGAATGAGTCTTTCAAATATAATCAGATTTTGAATCAAACGCTTATTCTGTAACTTTTCCAAATGACTGAACATAAAGTCAGTCCATACTTAAATATTTGTACACACTGTCTCATCGTATTACGCGTACGTGACGACCAGTTAACCAGATCAAAGCTCCTTAGTGGTTTAGTTATCCTACTGTCCATTTCAAGGTGGAGACTCTGTTGTCACTTCTTCTCTATAAGTTTAACCTATCTCCGTATATTATTTGTATTCATTCTGCTTTCGTGGCTGTGTCTATTGAATGCTATGTCTCCTATTGGTTATTATTTTAAATATGAATTAATTTTGATTTTCATATCATAACTTCCGGTCCATTAATGTCGATAGCAAATATCAAACCCTGTGTCGTTATTATTTCTTAGATTTGTTTAATATTTTCAAACGTGTGCATAAAACGCGTTTTAAATATATTATCTTAGCTTAAACATCTATTTATAAAAAAATACAATGAATAAAATCGGTCTTTGAAAAAAATTAATTTGTCAGTTACTTCGGACATTTTGTGCAATAACTTAGTATTACACAGCCATGAGACATCCTTTATTATAATATATTTTAAACGGTCTGTAAAATATACCATGTTGAATATATCTGGAAATTAGTCCAGCTAACAACAACAGAAAAAAACAAATATCAAATTAGGCATACAACAGAACTTGCGTGTTTAGCCAACACAAATTCTACAGCAGTAATAATAAAAAAGTGATTTATTAATTTACTGCAATTATAAATCTGATTATGATGTCTGAAAGCTAAGTATTTCCTCTAAGTTGGAAGACAAAGTATATAAATTTCGATAAATGTTTATTGTTATGGTGCATGGGAGGCCTTAATAGTTTCAAATTTCTTCAAATTAGGCCAATAACGATAATAAAAAAATATCATAAACAATTAACAAACTGTGGAAAGTCAAATTTGATATTGTTTAAATACGTCTGACAATAGAGTACAACTTCCCGGCCTTCTAAAATTGATAAAACTACTTGACGAACATCTTTATATATAGCATCAACGTTTATAATGCGATGTTATGGATTGATAATCAATTAATAATTTGATTACCGTTATTCGCCTCTACAAGCATAAGAGAACAGTGTTAATATATAATAGATGGAAATTCTCCACATGAGTTCAATCATGGTTTAAACTAGATACCGACGCCACGGTTTGAAGCGGAAATTGTCGATAGCTTTACATGATAAGGAATGAATTAATACGACTGAATTATGAGACCAGCTGAAACGATTGATTTAATTGACATTAAAAACTGTCGAAACTGATTAACAGTTGAATAACGTTTATTTTTTAGTGTTTTTGGTTTGTTTGGTTGTTGTTTTTGTTTTTATTGTTTTGAATTTGTTGTTGTTTAAGCATAAGATTATTATTAATAAACAATAACTCATACACTTTTAATTACAGTTCATAATGTAAATGTAATTAATTAATTACAAAAAGAAAACTGTATGATCTCACAACCGTGGATGACCCATTAAAGCAACATAAAAGCGTTTGTTTCTTATGGGATCCCTACCATAAAAGAATAATTCTAATACAAGAATACTAAAACAAAATTGATATAGACGTAAAATATAAATATCTTAAGTTATCACATAAAAAATAGAAATAATTTCTTAAAAAAACCCCATATATTATAAATGCTTTCATATGAAGACATTAATAGCTAAGAAGGATTTGACGACTAAATGTATATAATAACTGTTATTTGAATTGACGACATAATGATGTTGGGCACAATACACACTGAAATAGTAAGTGTATCTGATAACAGAAAATCTCATAAAACTGTATTTTTATCTTAAATCGCTAAAATAATTGAATATTTGCAAAACACATGCCAGGTTGATTAAATCAAGTTGTATAGCTAAGTGCACTATTAAGTACACATACTGTTGAACGAAAGTCACAACTCGACAAGATTGATTTGATGAATTGATTTTCCAACACAATTAAAAAGTGTATGAATAGATTAGTTTTCATTATGCTATACTTGATTTTACCACGTTTAAAGCAATATGGTACCTTTGACAAGTCAGGAAGAAATTTACTCTGGTCTAGCAGCATTACAGGCAATGGATGATTTGACGCCAACTTAATTGGTAGTGAACGCGTGTTAGGATATTAACTTTAAATACACTCTTTGTAAAGCAATATTATAGAGACATTGTCTTCTGTTGAACTATTTCTACGTCTCTCTTTATGTTTTTATTTCAACAGCCATTGTCTCGTTTTTGACGTCTGTGACATCCGTTATAATTAGCATAAGCAATACTGTCTCTTTTGTATTTAATACTCTATTTACCTAGTTAATATATTTTTAACTTTGCTGTTAAATAATAATCTAAAAAAAATTTAAACATCAATTTAAAAGACACGAAACTTAGATACATGTAAGGGCGACAATTACTTTTGTACATATGATTATTTTCAAATATCATTGGAATAACCATTATTATACAGAAATTGTTTTGTAAATGTTATATGTTTCGAGTAGTTTATTGGTATCGGCAAATCTCTGAGTATATCTGATTTAGTCCTTCGTTTCATTTGGATATTTTCTCACATGAATGTTTGGACCAGGATGAGCTCGATCACACGGCCTTATTATGAGTGTAAAATTAGTGAGAGCTCACCGAGGATTCGATCAAATGCATGAATAAAATGTTAACCTGCTCGCACACTTTCAATATAAGGAACTTTGAAAACCGCTGAAAGCTACAATATACATGCTTACGGTCTTAATCGCTACTGAAAAAACGCTGATATGTAAAGAATAAAATATACTTACAAGTATTTCAGTATATTATCAGTATCTCAAAAGGTATTATAAGACATATTATAATTTTGAGCGCGTTTCAGTCCATTTGAAACAGAAACAGGTAAACAGTGCAGTTCAGAGCGTCTGTTCCATTAGCTGTTGTATTACAATAGTACGTGACTTGCCTTGTTGTCGCGTATTGAGTAGGAATTGAAATTCAAAATTGGTAAAATTGTCGGCTCTAGAATATACACTTGTAGACAAAAGTTAACAAAGAATTTATAAATTAAACATAATAAAACAATAAATCGCCCAAATCGTTTACTCTTTCATTCGTTATTATTAATATAAGACACTTAGCTAAAACATGACTCAGAGACAGTCCGGCATCAATGAGAAGTTAGGTTATTGATTATAATTAAATGTCTAAACCACTTAGCAACAAGCGTCCTGATATAATTATTGAAAAACAAATAACATAAAAGCTTAGTCTGAAGAATAAGGCGGGCTAAAGTCAACGAGAAATACCAAAAGACAAAAATAAGTATTGAATAAGTTAATAGATCAGCTTGAAAGTCGACAACGTTCATATTAAATAATTTTCTTGAAGTATAACGAATAATACATTTTGACATACATTTTCGCTGTTGCGATTTGTCGATTACCAAACACGTGTCCACTCATAAAATAATAAAACATTTTTAAAAAGACACAAATTACAATTGTAACATATAGTGAACAGGGTTCATAAAACAGTATTATCAAACTACCAGCAACTATAACGATATCAGTCAATTACAGTATGCAACAAATTGTCTTTACTGACTGAATAAATATGTGACATCTTCAAACTATTTTGCATGAATGTTAACAGAATTTACGGAATAAAAAGATATCGGTACGCTTGTATACACTTAATCCAATTGATATCAATAAGAATTGTGACAAGAAAAACAGTCAAAATATCCATCCAAAATTCATATTAATTAAACGTTTGCATTGTGCATAATGGCGGTTATAAAAAAAAGTCTTGTTTCTTCTTTTGTAAAAATGTATTTTCCTTATTTTAACGGTGATTAATTGTGTTGGAAAATTGATGTATTTTGAATACTTGAAAGCAGTGTCATGTTTGAATTTTTAAAAGAAATCCTTGGAACTCGGGGTATCAATACATGACTTCGGAGGTCTACTTTTACTTTGTCAACAGTGTTCACACTGAACAGAAAGAAGTCTCTCAGATCACACATTCGTCCTATTTTTCTCATCATAGTACAGAGGTTGACCAACAATCAAATGTAAGTTTCACTTCTTTCATTTGGGTCTCTCTATGAATGACAATAATGTAAACTCATTTGTTTATTATAGAATAAAGAACAGAAAACAATGGTGGTCACACACACACACACACACACACACACACACACACACACATATATAGAGATATGCAAAGGATAAATATCGATCAAAACTTCACAGTACTCCCTTTTTGTTATAAATTATGTGCACGCCAGTGAGAAGAGTTGAAGAAAACAGATAATAAAGAGAATGAGATGAAAGTGAGCACAATGCTATATGATTCTAACCGATGGTTAATTTAACTGACTTTATGGATATGTGATGGGTATAATCGGTCTGGAATGAGATCCATAAAGAATTAGACATAATGCTTATTTAGCACCTGTATGAATTTGTCTGAAGGATGCGTGTGTATTCCCTCGAGGGGTCGTCTGTGAGCGTGTGAGGGCCAAAGAAAAAAAATTCAGAAATTGTTAGACAAACACGAAAGGTTTGATGAAATTGAGGATGATAGTCTCGCACCATGGTGAGGTCTGTCATATATAATGGACGGTGTATTACAGAAGTGACTTTAAGATGACAGAAAATTTATTTTATTTAATAATTTCAACCGCTAATAACTAGCTAAATGCCTTAACCTTGACTATGATATGTTGATCATGTATAAACTTTAGATATATGTTTAGTATGCATTTGATGTGTCAATAAACCCGTTTCAAGTGGTAGTCAGTATATCTAAGATTAAGTCAATATATATAAATATAACTTGTTGTGTTGGATGAATGGGACCACATCGTTCCCAGATTTAAGAATGATTATACAGCAGGATCTTGATATATCATTCTGATGCCTGTCTTTCTTCTCTCTGGGGTAGGGTTAGGGTACATGCTAGGTTCACTTATTTGATATCTCGATATATTTTGTATTAGTAAACAATAATAGTACGCAGTTCGGAAGCAAAATATACACTATTTGTTCATATTAAGTATGTAAATATATAATTTTATGTATCTAGTTATACAGAATATATCATTATCTGGTTGACATCTTTACCATTTAGTAGAATTTTTTAAACAAAAATGTTTTTTATAACGCGGCATATTACTTCTATATATATCTCGTCCTAAACATTATTATCTAAATAAAACGTTGTAAACATGACTTTAAATATCAAAATAATGTTTCAAAACGGCCATTGTGCAATTTTCTGATCTGAACCTTTTTGCGTCTAGCGGTATTATATTTATTTAAACCGTACGAGATTGGGTAAATCAGTAAGTAAACAGTTTCAAGGTTCCCAGTGGTGGTTTGTCACCCCTGTGTATAATTTTCTGTTTATCAGGTATTGAATTTATTTTGATTATAATTATTCTCGTCCTGGATATTCTTATTCTTATTTTTGCTAGTGTATTCATTAAGGATAATGTGTTCAACGAATGTATGCCAGTCTTCAACGTCTATGACATACCTTGTAACGCTGTCCAGCATACATGGTTATTATTACCGTTGTTATACTGGAGGTCGTTTTACTATGAATCAAAATATGATGTTGTCGATGACAGGTGCTGAGTCGACGTATAGATTTTATTTCGGATGCACGTTCCGCCAAGCAACGAATCACGTGATGTGTTAGCCTCTGATAGATAATTGTAGCCCCAGACGCATGATCATAGTAGAAAATATATATTGTATTTGCTCGTTATCGAGTTTTAGTTTAACCAACATGTCACGCAGTATGCTGTCATATACGTCTAACGGTAGATTGTTGTGTTTCAAGATTTTAGACATTTTACCTAAAGTTCGGGTTTTCTTGTGTCATTTTTATCCGTTAAGAAAGGTGCGTAAAATCTTTCGAGTAAACAAATTGGCTGTTCTGTGATTGGATAACGGTAATTGACGGGTTGTGTCGGAGCTAGTGAGTGTCACACAAATCTTAATAATCTACTGTTTTTGATTAATTTAGGAATATTTGTCATTTTTACTTTTTATATTTAAATATTGTACACATGAACATTACATTTTGTTTTCTTTATAATACTCACGGATGTTTATATGAAATAAAATAAATGTTGACAAATAAATAGTATTGCTTTTATTCTTAATGCAAGGAACAAATATCATAGTTGCACCGCTCACTGATATGGTGACACCCACAGCGACAAACGATGCGTCATAACTTCCAGTGACGTCAAACAACCAGCCTGTAATAATATAGAAAAAACAAAACCAATGCAATAATAATAGATATGAAACAAACAAGATTCTTACATAAGGAGTACAATTTACTACAAAGGTTTGCGTTTGCTTATGAATTGTGACATGAAAAAAGTCCCTGTGCATGTAAGAGTCCTATTCATTTTCATTCATATAACTTCATTATGTAAGTCTGAAGTTGTACAATATATAATATTGTGTTTTTGTTTTTTTTTGTTTTTTTTAATTTCAGTCACCAAAAATATGGTGACCCATTTAATCACCCCGTAATAGGTCTGTGGGGGTCGGGGTGGGCCATCCCCCAACAAACCGTACAAATAATTTACATGCATGTTTTTATATATATTTTGTAAGTATGTATAACATGGAGCATATAAAAACCACAAAAAAACAATGCATATTATACAAGCTATATAAATGGGGAGTTTTTCTATGTCATTACAATTATATAGAGGATCTCCACCAAAAAGATTGATTTTAACATTATTTTTAACATGATATAATTCTAAATTAATCAAAGACAAAAGTAGTAAGAAGAATAAGATATAATTATATTAAGAATAAATGATCAAGACAAACAAAAATTATTACAGAGATCTTTTCAATTCATACATTTCACTTTTCACCATGTAAAAGTAACGACATTTTTCCCCGAAAACCCAGCCTTTAATATCACAAATAAAAGAATTATTATACCAAGTTTTATTTCTACCAGGTATTCCAAACAGTTTAACAATACGAATTATATAATAAAAAATTACAGTACAAAAAATAGCAATAAAAAAAAAGGCAAAATATTTCTTTTGGAGATGTGACTTTGCTTTTTCAGGTGAGAACAAAAAAAAGAAAAGAGAAACAACAGGGAACACATTTGGCAGTTTGATTAAACATATTTCATTTAAATAATGATTGGTCTAGGCAACAGTTATGAGTAACAGTTGACCCTGTGAATTTTTTTTTTTTTAAAAACCAAAACAAAACAAGCAAAAAGGAATTCAATTAAGTAACAATATTACTACAATAAAGATTCATATGCATTTCAGTATTTTTCAAATTTTACTAATGTTTCTTTTTTTTTTGTATTTTATTTTTCAATTTGGTATAAATATTTTATTTGTGGTTTGTAATTGTTGAAAACTGGTTGTCTTCCATCTAACTTGCACTTATAAATGTAATATTTTGCATGTAGTATTAATTTATTTAGAACACTGTCATATTTAATTGACCCAAAGATACTATCTTTCATAGACCATTTTGGTTGAACGTTTATATTTTTGTCAGTGCATAGAGTTTCAAAATTAGCCCAAAATGTTTTTGTATATTTACACTCCCAAAAAAGATGCGTAATATTTTCTATATGCTGTTTACAAAAAGTGCAAAAACTATCGTCTTTTATCTTCATTTTTGTCAATAAATAATTTGTAGCAGTAATTCTGTGATTTATTTTGACCTGAAACCATTGTAGCTTGGTGTCTTTAGTGCAACTAAATGGTATTTTAAATAATTTATTCCATTCCTTATCTATATTTAGTCCGTATTGATTCCATTTAGAAATGGATGTTGGTAATACACTGGACCTATTAAGTACATCATAGATAACTCGACAACCTTTCTTTGCACTTGTTATAACAGAAACTATAAGTGGGCTGACAGGATTTTCTAGTTTTATTGCTAGGTGAGTAAACTGAAGAGTTTGAAGGTAAGTACGTACTGCGGCAATCATGCCTTCATATTCTATAAAATTTGAATTAACAGAAAAAAATTCTTTAAATGATCCAAAGGACAGAAAATTACCGTTTTCATTTATCAGATCATTGATCATTATTATGCCTTTACCATACCATCTTTTGTAAAAAACACTTGACCTTCCTATCTTAAGGTTATTGTTGTACCATAAATGTTGAGTTAAAAATTGTTTCCATGACAATGGTTTTGTAACAGATATTGATAAATTAAGACTTTCATAAACATCTTTCCAGAACAGATTGCCTATTTTATGTAAATTATTGTTCATAAAATCATTACCAAAAATTAACATCTTTGTGGTAAAGGGATACATTTGTTCATGGATTTTCATACATTTTTTTCCATCAAATAAAAGTCGTCTTATCCAAGTTAGTTTCAAAGAACATATGAACTGTTTAATATTAATCATTCTAAGTCCCCCATATTCATAGCTTTGAGTAACAACATTTCATTTTATTTTGTCTTGGTAATTGTTCCATAGAAAACTAAAACACATATTTTGTAACAGTTTAACTTGATCTTCAGGCGGATTTGGTAATGAAGAAAATAGATGATTAAGTTTCGGTAAAGCTAAACTTTTTAAAACGGTTATCTTTCTAAAAGGAGTGAGTATTCTTTTGGACCATGAACGTAACAATAATTTAATTTCATTAACTTTTTTTTCATAATTTAATTTGATCATACTGTCTAAATTAGTAGACATAGTAATTCCAAGGACTATAAAATCTCCCTGATCCCAATTCAGTTCTTCTTCCGTACATAATTTAACATCTGAACCTGTCTTTTTCCCAAACCATATAATTCTAGTTTTTTCAACATTAACCTTAAGACCTGAGATTTCAGCATAAAATTTTAAAACTTTAAGAGCATGTTAAAGTGACTGTTCTGTACCATCAAATATAAGTTAGGTGTCATCCGCATATTGTGAAATAATGTATTCAGTGTCGCCTACTTGAACTCCTTTTATGTATTTATTTGTCCTGACCAGTACAGCCAATATTTCCACACACAAGAGAAAGATATATGGGGAGAGTGGATCATCTTGTCGGCAGCCTCGGTAAATAGAGAACCAATCTGACAGATGACCATTTACTGATAAGCATGATTTAATATCTGTATAAAATAATTTAATCCATTTTTTAAAACTATGACCAAAATTAAAAAACGTTAAAACCTCCTCAATAAACGACCATGAGATAGTATCAAATGCTTTTTCAAAATCAGCAATAACCAATAACCCTGGTATATCATTTTTTTCTGTGTAATAAAAGAGATCATAGATAGTGCGAGAGTTTTCGCCAATATATCTTCCTTCCAAAAATCCTGTCTGATCATCATTGATAACACTTGGTAGTACCTTTTTTAGACGCTGTGCAATACAGGCAGAAACTAATTTATAAAACAATTTAATAAAGAAATAGGCTTCCAATTTTTAAAAAACTGTCTGTCTTTATTAGCTTTGGGAAAACATGTAATAATACCTTCTTTTTGTGTAATTGAAAGTTCTCCTTTCAATAAACCGTAGTTTATGGACCTCAAGAGAAAAACACCTATATCAATCCAAAAGAATTTATAAAATTCCATTGTAAAACCATTAGAGCCAGGACTTTTAAGATTTTTTGCCCTTTTTAAACAAAGCAATAGTTCTGGTAATTCAAGAGGGCCTTGTAATGTAAATTGTTGTTCTTGGGTAAGTTAAGGTATGTGAAAATCTTTAAACAATGTATTCAGATTGCTATTTGTAACTGGTTTGTGGGCGTATAATGATTGATAAAAAATCCTTGCTTCTTTCAAAATTAATTCTTGGTTTTTCAAAACTTTGCCCTCGTTTGATATTAGCGAAGGTATACATTTACTTACAAAGTTTATATTTTCTAGATTACAAAATAATTTGTAACCTTTTCCCTTCATCTAACCATTTAGCTTTTGATCTTATCTTAATGCCCTCTAATTTTTTTTGTCTTAATTCAAAGAGACTTTTTTTTATTTTCTAAACTAACTAAATTATTATCTAATTGTTTTTCAAGTCGTTCAATTTCTTTTAGAAGTTTAGACTCAGTTTGATTTTCTTGTTTTTTAAGAAAAGATGAATAACATATTGTTTTACCCCGGATTTCCAATAGTAACATTTCAAAAAAAAGTTGATCGTTAATATCTAGCATCAAATCTTTACAAGGTATGTCACAAATTTGTACATTTAAATTTTGATCTCTTGTTGCGTATTGAAGTTTTGTATTATCAATTACTTTTTTAATTTCGTCTACATAAGTTTTATCTTTTAAAAGCGAGTTATTAAATTTCCAATATGAACGTCCTTTTTTAAATTTCCCAAAAGCAAATGTTAAAGTAATTATTGAATGATCTGTTCGATACCCCGGTAAAATATTGCTATCCTCAATGTCAGTAAGTAAATGCTCTGAAATCAGAAAAAAATCTAAGCTGGCCATTTTATTTGTATTTAGACGTCTCCAAGTAAACTCTCTCTTATCAAAGTTAAGTTCTCTCCAGCAGTCTGTCAAATTACATTAATTAATAATACTTAAAACATTTTCCCTAGCTTTAGGATTATTGATATTTACATAATTATGTGTATCTATTTGGGGATTGAGAATTAGGTTAAAGTCTCCTGCTAAGATTGTATCATTTCCATATCTATCAATGTCTTGTTTAACCCCTGTATAAAACTCAGGTTTATCTTTGTTTGGTCCATAAATATTTATTAAAGTTATCCTTTTCTTATTAATTGTTATATATAAAATCAGTTTATTACCATCTATATCACCTTCAGTTTTACGTATTTTGTATTCAAAATTATTATTAAATAGAATTGCAACACCCCTAGATTGACTGTTAAAATTATTAAAAAAACATTCGTAACCCCACTGCGCTCGTATATAATTTTCTTCTTTGCTGACAAAATGTGTATCTTGTAAAAAATAGACAGAATATGATTTTTGCTTCAAAAATGGAAAACATCTATACGTTTGTTTCTATCACCAAGGCCTTGGACGTTAACTGAAATAAAGGTTACCTTATCAGTCATTACTGACATAAAACTGTATCTATACATTGGCTGTCTGGTCAGACGTAAACTGTATATTCTGTATAACCGTTTTTTATCCATACCGGCACAGTATATGGTTTGAAACCTACTAGACATTGTTCCCTGCAACCTGTTCCCACAGAAAAAGCATAAAGTACAAAATAAAAAATACATGAAAATAATAGGGGTTGGGGCCGATATTTACATACATAAAAAAGGAGATATTCAAAAATCTTTTTTATTTTTGTTGTCTCTCCATTATTGTGTAAACTTATGTTATTTGAGATGTTTTATGTTAAATGTATCAGTTATCTGTGAAAAAATGTTACCTGAAGCAGACATTTTGTCTCCGATTTTTTCGCCACTCCATAGCAATAGGTCACGTGTGTTCGCCACCGTGAAGAAGATGAAATGGTTTAAAAAGGAATTCTATACAGTGTAAACCCGCTATAGGCAGTCCAATTGAAGCTACTATGCCAGTGGCGAAATTCAAATGCCCTAATGCATCTGCCAATTTGTCGATACCGACTATATCGGTCGCAATGACGGACAATAGCATGGTAGATACCTGTTTTAAATAGTTCAAGTGAATGAATAAATGAAGCAATAGTTATTAAAATGTCATTATGCATCAATGGGATGTGTGACTGAATTTATTGATTAATTGACATACACCGTAATGAAAATATACTGACATGTTGATAGTTATAATTGTTAAGATTGTGTTGAAATTTTTTTAATGGAGTTTAACGCCATTTTCAACACATTTTAGGATATATATGGCACATCTAGTTTTTTATTGGTGGGGGAAGACCTCAAAATGAATCTGAGTAGAACTACCATCCTTCTGTAAGTAACTGGCACTGTAAGATTTTGGAGCAAGCAGGACTGAAACCTTCGAATTTAGAGGTGAGTAGTTAGTAATCTTGAGAGGGTGCCTTAGACCACTAGGTCACGGAGAACCCGTTGTTTTGATCTAGTTGATTGATTAATGATTGATTTGATCTTCAGCCCATAAGGCAGATTTCAAAATTTTATTTTAAAATCGATTCCATTATTTTAGATGTTTATATTTTCATTGTAAAGAAAAAAATGAATCATCCCGGTTATTTTTTATTTATCGAAAATATAATCATAGCATCATAAAAAGGATTACACTTGTACTTAAGTTAATCGTCTGTTAACTCTCGATGCCATGCAATTACGTTAAATATTTAAACAAATACTTCAGTTGAATTTAACTAAATATTGGATGTAACGCCATTTCCATTTTCAGGTTATACAAGTTTATAAAATATACAGTTTATTGGTGGAAGAAGACCTCAGAAGTAATCCGAGTACAACAACCGTCTGTTCGCAAGTAACTGGCACGTTTGCTCGCATACAGTTTTCGGAACGAGCAGAACTCGAACCTGCGACCTTAGCGTTGAGAGGTAAGGGATCTTGAGACGGTACCTTAGACCACTCGGCCGTGAAGGACTCTTTAACTAACGAGTTTTATGAATAGGAGCCATGTAAAATACAAATGGATTTATATTATGATATAAGAAACATGATTAAAGATACAAACGTGGGCAAGTTACTTAATTGTATGTATGTGTTTCTAAAACTTACCGCTACATATGCCAAATACTATAGTTAAAACAGTAGTGTTTCGAACGATCCCAACCAAGGCACTAGTGACGTTGCAATTCAGATGTTACCACTGCCGAGCCATATAGATACAGTCGGTTTACGCACTTGTGATCGGAAACGAATTCTATCGCAGCCATTCCGACAGTGGTTGTGAGACCGCAAGTTGATAGAAGCCATGCCCCCTCGTAATCGAGTAGATCTGGTTATAACAACAGGATCTCTACATCTAAACGTCAAACTCATTGATACGATACAGGAAGAAATGTTGTTTTTCAACCAAGATGGCTTCATATGTAAACGTTATTGTTGTTGTGTCAGATATTACTTAATATATCCCTAAAAATATCAATGACAAAGGCAATTGTAATTGTGTTGCCTGAAAATATTTCAGGCATTCGTTTAATGCAGTTTACTAGTCCCTTCTTTTAACAATTTTGGCATTTTTTCTCAACATTTAACTTGTGTAACATTATGATCCAAGACAAGACATTCAATCAGTGAAAGACTGATATCCTTTACCTTTTATTTCTAATTTTTACCGCCATCAGGTTCGAGGAGATTTAGAGTTTTATTGCGATGATAATGTTAATATAATAAAATCATATTGCTTTTCAATGTGGCCTTTTATTGCAAGTTGCTATAATGATAGCTGTTGTGTTGTTGTTTTACACTATGCACAATTAAGGCAATATAAATATTTTGTTAAGGTTTGTGTTTATAACAAAACAGTTACTTCAATGCAATTCAATTCAATAGTTTATTTCATACATGTTCGTCACCTTAATATGTGTGGGCGGCGGTTACAAAAACTTGGAGAAGTGCCGCCTGATATGATAAAGTCATTTGCAATATAAACCTAACATATAATTATAAGTTATTCATCAAAATAAATACATAAATTATTGTCTGCTGATAAACAAAATGATATAGAAAAGCTCTTCATTTGTATTCATACACTTTCATTACTAAGCAAATTTAAATTAACCTTGTCTAACATTATATACAAACACACATATAAATTTCTACATACCTGCATCTTTAGCCTTATATGCCAAATATATATAGGGTATGTAATACCCAAGTGAGAATATAAACGAAGATATAATAAACAATATCAAAGAAATATTACTTAAAATATTTTTATTGAGATACTGCTTGACCTGTCTCCAGACATTAAAAATCTTCACTTTAATAGTGTTTCGCTTGTTTTCTTTCTGTTTCACTTGTCGTATCAACGTTGTTCTTACTTGTTGATGCATGTGAAAGTGTTTTTGTGACCTCTCTCTCATTATCTGTTTCTATATTTACCTTAGCTGGCATTTATATGTCTTTGTTACATTCAGTGTCAATGCCATCACAGGCAATAATAATATCCGGAGATTTATTTTCATTTAGCTTTTTCATACAATTTCTGGTAACTCATTTATATCACCTTTTTGTATTCAGATGACAGAGTGGACGGAAAACCAGTCCACATTGGACACAATTTAAAACAATTCCTCCTTGAATAAAAATTGCCCCCTTCCACGTGTATGCATTGATCAATAACTTTGTGGCTGGACCAAACAGGAAAGTACCGATGCCACTGCCGCTTACGGCAAGGCCGGTGGCCAAAGATCGTCTTCTGTCAAAGTATTCACTGACGCATACAAGGTTTGTTAGATACACCATTCCAAAGCCGATACCTACATTGGAATAGAACACCTACATTGTATACAATATATATAATTACAGTTTTTAAGTTAAGTGGAATTCACATTTGTGTTGTTGATACTTTTTTTATTTTTATTTTTGCAAGCAATATGAATTACATCTAATAGAATTATATACTTATTAATTCGTTGTTCATTTTAGATTAATCTAACTGAGTCTAATATATTTTGACTCAATTGCAAAGTAAGATCAGAGCTTACGTGAATCGCTCCTGAGCCCGCTTCGTTTGTAGAACCAGTACTGAGTGTTGCTTTTAAGAGGCCATCGGATCGAGTCTGTTTTCGAACCCGTGACCTCTAACATAAGTAGCGAAAACTCAATCCACTGCCTGACCGCTCCTCTCACTGTTAACGAATGAATTCAGTGTGGTGCAATGATGATTTAAATTGTACTTAGCAAACGAATTGCAATAACGATCAGTAAAACATGTTAAATTATTTAAAAGAACACATATAATTTGTAAAAAAACATTGACAGAAATATACGTTGGGGTATATTCTAAATAAGAATAGTGAAAGCATTTGGCTTTAAATAAATGTGTAACTTAAAACAAAAACAAGATTCAACGATGTTGTAATTCATCCTTGCTATAAAACCTAAATTGATTGGCATGATATCATAAAGCTTTGATTTATACCTAATCATACTAGTTACAAAATTGACCTGACGCGAGAACGACATCTGATCCGCCCACTGACCACGTGGCGTTATTTGTCCTCGTAAAAAAAATGTAGACTAAATGTTTGTTTACTGAGATACCGTCAACTTGTCTGAAGAATATTGTGTTGGAATCAATACCGATCGTTGATTTGTGAACGGATTGTTTGATTGACAGAAATTTATATTAAGATAATAGTGTTTTGTCCCAATAAGAGCGAATTAAGCGCTACATATATTATATTAAAAGTTGGAAAACATGGAGTTAAATGAAAATATTCACAAACCTGCCAAGATTCCGAGACTGACGTAAAGAAAGTAGATATTGGGAGCAAAGATAGTAATGATGAGACTTCCGGAAAAAATGGACGACCCCGCAACTGCAACCGCGCGGCATCCAAACCTATTTGTAACGGCCGCGATAATAGGTGGACCTGTGTGCATATACAAAATGTACTTTATTTATCTTTCTTTTGAATCATATTTTAGAAAGTATACACACATATTAAAACTATGTTCGTCCTAAAGAGATCAACAATTGCTAATTTTGTTTCAATCAACTGATTTGATGGTATTTTGTCATATTAGGAATACATGTGTCATATTAGGAATACATGAACTCTTCCAAATTATGCGCGTTTGTTGTGCATGTGTTGGTTGGGTGGGAGGGTTTTTTGGGCGCTCCACATATATATAAAACCAAGGTTTCTCGTTACATTTGGTTGTGACATGAAGGCTCCTAGCTCATACACTTTCAACAAATGTATTTCTTTGACAATATATATCTATATTATAATTCCGGCACTTGAAGACCGAACTAACATTTCCAGTTTATTATTAACATTGTAACTTTACTTTAGTAAAAACATTTTTAAGATGGCTCATAGAACACCAACGGTTTCAGTTAAAAATAAAATGCCTCTTGTACAAAAGGATTCAAAGATAAAACATGAGCTTTGCTATTGAGATACAGAAACGGCCTGTTGTTGTTTCCATATTTTACACATGTTTGCTGTTTATATAATTATTTCAAAGTGACATTCAAGGCTCCGGTTTTGTTTTAATTTCCAGTCTATTGGAATCATGATGCTGATAGAGCTCGAACACAGCCGGTGCCTGAAGGTGTAAAGGTTTTAATTAGATATAAGCTGGACACTCTACCACTGAACCACGGCTGCGGTTACACTCCTAATATATATATTAAATACAACCGAGAACCATGTGTTCTTGGTTGGGTTCTGTGCTTATGCATGTCAAAATTTATGTGCATTTATATGATTTGTTTTTCAAATTTTGTCACCAAAAACATGGTGACCCATTTAATTACCCCATAATGTCTCTGTGGAGGTCGGGGTGGATCAATGTTCCCCTAACAAACTGTACAAATATTGACATGCATGTCTACTTCTATTTTTTTACAAAAATATAACCTGAAACAAAAGAAAATAAAATGCATATTATAAGAGCTACATAAATGTGATTCCTTAATATTTTATAAGATATTAATTTTAGTCACTGTAATTCAAGTAAGTGCAATGATTCGCTCCAGGTCTTCTTGCACATTTTGATTTTATTATATGTTCTATATTTGATAAGGTTTATGACTTCAAAGGTAAAAATATAATTCAACTAAATCTTTTGATAGCAGGAATGTATCCGCACATAAAAAAATGCACAACTGTTAGATTGGCCATCTTGATTTTTTAAAAGACAAAGTGCTCTTATGGTTTATTCTATAAAAGTCATTTATTAAAACCAGTGTGTTTTGTTGTAGTATACGCTATGCAAAATGTTGCTCTGCTCATCTGCAGCAAGAATTTACAGCTCCTACGAACCAGTTTTACATTATTTTAAAGCACACGAATAATGTTATCGTGGGGAAAAGGGGTACAACTGTTTGATGAGACATTAATAACTGTATTTAGTATAATAATAATGTAAATTATTAAAATGATTTACATATTCTTTATTATAAAATATTTTGTCAACTTATGAGTCTAAAACATTAACTAAGAAAGCGTTACAATCATGGTATTTATGAGAGAATAAGGATTGCAATGAGAAATTCTTGTGGTTTTGAAAAAAGCCGTAGATGCAAAATTCAATTATTAGATTTACCAATTCCTGAATTCTATTTTGTAATTTTATCATATCAAATAATGCACTCATTCATGTACTTGCCAGCATGCATACTCCTGTTGTCAGGGAGTTGATCAAAGCTATACTCCCTTTTCCCTCCTTGAAATAATCTAGAAGTTCCACAAAGATAATTCCAAACGTAAAATACAGTCCGTCTGTAAACAATGTTGTCATGAAGCAAGCAAAGCAGACTATCCATCCCCATCCGCCATCCGGTGCCGACGTCATTTCCGGTTTGGCCATTCTGATGAAAAATAAAATATTTTAAGAAAAAAACAACAACACCATTTATTTCCACGACACGTTACAGGATATGTATTGTATCCAGTTTTAATTGGGAAGAAATACCTGAATAGACCCACAGATTTTCCTCAAGTAACTAGCACACTTTCGTACATAAAGATATTGTAACCATTGACAACAGATAAAATTCAAATAAATCATCCATTACACATTTAAAATTACCTTGGGAACTCATCGGTGTATTTAATTTTGTTCGATTTGTATATAGTCTAGAGTTTACCCCATTTCATATGAAATTGTTCCCTAGTTAAGCTGAAAGTACCAATGGCCAATCATCAAACTGGAATATTTAAAAACACCTCCAGAGCGGATGAGTCGATCAAATATGAAACGTTCAAATAACAATTGACCAGATGTGGGCCGTCAATCAAACAAGTCGATAATCCAATCAGCGATCGTTTACAGACACACATTTTTCCTTAGACAAGCTAACGGTCTCTAAGTAAATACTACATTGTGTTACATTGTATTCACTTGGACAATCAATTCCAAGTGGCCAGTGTGTTTTCGTGTCAGGTCTATCAGTGAGCAATTTGACGTGATACTAAATTCTCTTAGATGTATACCTGTCCTTGATAAAGTCCACATTCAATATATTTCTTCCGTAAGTGTGATATTTTTCTGTTCTATCACTGGATACAACTTTACGATCGGTGACTTTTAATATTATATTTTGCCTTGGATGCATTAATACATTTCAAAACTAACTTAAAATCTTACTACACAGTTCTCGGCTTTATATATTATAAGGTCTATGCGTACATGAATATAAGTATCAGTTATTTGCGGACGGACAGTGGTTTGACCTAGATTCTTAAATCTCAGTCAATCAAATTAGATTTGCCATTCTGTTAGAACTTTAACTTATTTAGATTACATAATTGAGGAGTTCAATAAATTGAAAATTGAAAACAGAAACGCTGGTATGCCGATGGGGAAGCATTTCATGATCCCGAAGATTGTCTTGATGATGGTGTTGCGCAGAAAAGCAAAACTTATAAGTTTCATACCGTTGTAAATTGTGCTTATGACTGTCTGGACATCCGGACAGACATTTTGAGATTTCTTTAGTCATTTATTGCAATAAAATGGTAAATCAACTATATGGATTTTTGTCGGTAAGTGTTGATATAAGAGTACAACGCAATAGAAGGTCAGTATTTACTCAACATTTATTTAGACTAGGTACTTCCTATTTTGGATTGAAACTTATAAGTTTGGTAGTGCTAACTCAAATTGTTGAAAATTATAGGAATACTACAATGTTTACAATTGGAAAAAAATCGTGCTTTGTCATCACAAGATTAGAATGTATCTAACGAATAGGGATCTTATTTCATTAGGATGGTTTTTACACTTTACATATATGATTTATTTAGCGAAAATTGTGTTAATAATAAATCACCTTTAGATTAATTTTTTTGAAGGCGTTGGTAAATGTTTTCCTATGTAAAAGGAAATCTTGTTTAACTGACTTACAAATATTTTGAAATATAACTTAAAATAAAACAAACATTGTCAGGAGAACACATGATAAAAATGAAACCAAATTGTAACCAGAATACGCCTAGTAAAACTTCAATAATTCTAGAATAAAATTTTACAACACATTCCTGAGTGTTGTTATTATTTATGATTCCTTGGAATCGGGGAGTTCACTCGATGTTGCGCGAGAATCTAGAATACCGTTGAAACCGGTGCTAGTTGGAAGTGAGTTGTATTGCATTATTTACTTCTACTAAACAGATTCAATAAAACAGAGTATGTGTCTAGGGTATCTTGTATAAGATTGATATCATTTATTTTCATCCACCTAAAGTAGCTATTCCAATTAGCTTCGAGCATTTGTACCTCATGATTGTGCATAATAAATCATTATTGCACGCTTCAAAACGGAAGAGTCCCAAAAATCCGGATAAATTTTTCGTTTTGAACAGTTCGACTGTCCCGAAAATCCGGACCGATTTTTCGTACTGGACGTAAAAACGGTAGCTCTAACTATATAAATCCTACGCGTATCTCAGAAATAGCATGTAGACAAATCACTGAGGAACTCCTAATGAATATTGTGTCGTTAGGGTTAGTTGTGACCTTTTCATAGCTTAAATAATTTTTTATTTAGGTTGTGTGTTTGAACCAGAAAAAACATTTTTTCTCATCGTCCGATTGCGTCAAACTTTTGATATGTTTTGCTAAAAACAGCTCACAAACGTTCTGTTTCAATTATCTCCGGGTTGACCAAATCTTCCCGCAGACCATTAAATTTAGCACCTCTGCTACTGAAAAAAACATTTTGATTTTGTTTACAAAATGCACATAATATTCCCGATGGAAACAATTCATAGGAAAAAGTCCGTGACACTTTATAGAAACCAAATGTACTCAATACTCATGTTAAACAAATTTCAGGGACTTTGATGCTCAATTTTATGAATCATCTCGAAACGTCAATCAAACGGCACCATAAATTAGCCATCACTTTGACATATTTACTCTGAAATGGCATCATACTGATTTGTTAGTATCAATACGGTGTATTTTCAACACTGCATACTGTACAGTGTATGCATTAAGCACATAATAGTTATTATTTGGTGTATCAACTTAATATTTTACATTTTTGATGGTAAGAAATTTATCTACCTGGCTGCATATATTATTTTAATGGTTTATGTTTAGTTTCTGTTTTATACAGATTGTTCCCGAACTTTATGGGCACACCTCGTAAACTGATGCTTTGTAACAATTAAAAAAAAGGTAAATTAATGTTAGCTATTTCTGACAATCGTTAAAGGACAATAGCGCCAAATGCACGTCAATTCTCCTCTTTAATGACGTAGTTCTAACCTACGTTACGATAAAATACGTATATAATTAAAATATCTGAAAATATCTAGCGTTTATTACAATTAAACCTTAAATACCAACACTGGTAAAATCCTGTGTTTTGGGATCGAGAGAGACTCATCATTTCTGATTTAGCGCACGGTATAAACCGTGCTGATCTGTAAAATTACTCGGCAAAACTCGGAGAGGTGCGGGCGGCCACTAATTGTATGTAAACTTCAATGATGCAATTGAATACACAAATGCATCTTACTACGAGTATTTGTTTGATTTTGTGTGAATATGCTACGTTGTAGCGGTTATTTCGTTCATTACAGTTATACATATTCATTTATCGAATACTCACTGCTCAGTTACAAACAACTCAATAATATATCTAAATTACTAACAGTAAATCTAGTATTCATTTGTTCGAGTGGGTGGGGTAAAATTTCTTCTAAACTTTGATTTATTGCTTTACAAGCTGTCTTGCCGTATTATATTGCATATTACTGCCATTGTGCACTGCAGCAGTGCCACCGTACCTTCATTACAGAATGTAATATGTATATATTTTTTATGGTTTCGACCATTTAAAGGGCGAGTGGGGATTGAAATGTCAATTTATTCACATAGACGTTTAATAGATGTTGATTAAATCAATAAATTATGTATTAATGTATTTTCAGTCAAGTTCAGAATTACTTTAAAGCCAGTATATTATCTGTTACACGTATGTGTTAAAAATGGAGTTAAACCCTATTAACACACAATAAAAGGCAAGTTCATTGGTTCATAGTCTACTTGGTTGCTATGTCATTTGAAAGCTAAGTCTTCTTGGTGGCTATGTCATTGTAGTGCTTCTTCTACATGGTTGCAATGGCATTTGAAAGCTACGTCTACTTGATCGCTATGTTATTTGAATGCTCCATCTACTTTGTGGCTATCTCATTTGAATGCTACATCTAATTAGTGGCTATGTCTTTTAAATGCTATACCTACTTGGTGGCTATGTCCTTTGAATGCTACGTCTACTTGGTGGCTATGTCATTTAGATGCTACATTTTCTTGGTGGATATGTCATTTGAATGATACGTATATTTGGTAGCTATGTCCTCTGAATGCTACGTATATTTGGTGACTATGTCCTTTGAATGCTACGTCTACTTGGTGGCTAGGTCCTTTGAAGGCTACGTATATTTGGTGACTATGTTCATTTATGCTACATATATTTGGTAGCTAAGTCTTTTGAATGCAATTTATATTTGGTGGCTATGTCCTTTGAATGCTACGTAATGCTGGTGAATATGTGCTTGGAATGCTTCGTAATTTTATTGATGTGTCCTTTGAATGCTTTGTCTTCTTTTAATGAATTTAATAGTTTTTTAACTTTGAAAATATAACTTGATGCGTAAATGATTTATGTTTAAAATGCCAGGACTATAAACTAATAGCATTTTATATATATTTAACGAGTTATGTTCCATGTAACCGGTATTGTCTTCCAATGTATTGTTAAAGGCTTTGCCTGAATGATATCAAAACAGATTTTCTCTTTGAAGGCGTTACACTTTACTCTAATAATACTTCTTTTTTCTTTAGAGGATGAACAAATGAATATACGAATGAACTAATTAATGAATGAATGTCTTTGTTATGCACACTTTTAGAAGTAATACAAATCAATGAAACAAGACAATGTAAACAAAAGTATTCCCGATAGATTAGTCTCTTGCAAATACTGTAAAATACAGATGTGGACATTATAAATCCTAGAAATTTTCCGGTAAATATATATAAAGAAACAATTAATGTCATACGCAGGTGTACTCGATTCATTTGTAGAGACAATGGCATCACATGAATAATAATAATAGAACGACAAGTAGAAGATAATGACATTTCTCAAGCGCATTTATGAATTTAAAAACAAGGCTTGTTGGCCAACTGTAAAAGGGTATTCCACCAAGTATGCAAAACGTTGCAGTAAAAACAAGGTCGTGATCTCAATTGTTTTAAATATATATATATGTATATATATATATTTTTTAATGGGGTTTTACGGCATTTTCAACACATTTCAGGTTATATATGGCATATCCAGTTGAACTGGCGGAGGAAGACCTCAGAGTGTCAGACAGAACCACCGTTCTTCCGCAAGTAACTGGAAACTTTCTCACAATGGTGCGAGCGGAACTCAAACCTACGACCTTAACTGTGAGAGGTTAATGATCTGGATACCGCTATTTGTTAAAAGATTTATTTAATTGTAAAGAAGTTTGTTTTTTTTAAAATCTACAACGGATCTGCATAATCTAGCCAAAATTTAATTCCAAAAGTATAAACTTCGTTTGGTGTAGCTCGGAGCACATTTCCACCTTACCAATTAAACTTAACAATATTGATATCAAAATAACCTCTTTTGTCATACATGTCTTTATTTTCAAAACAATTTTGATATAAAGAATCAAGTCAAGAAGCAGTTTTAAAATAAGAAAGTTATTTGTGTTGAGAAAGAGTTGATTAGGTAAAAGTTTGACAATATTTTGATAACAAATGTCGATATTAAGTATATCGTCATTATTGTGGGCATTGACGACACCAACCTGTGTATTGGCAGAGACATAGAAATAGAGAAAGGCAACTGGAGGCAAATTTTAGGCGGCACATTTGGCGTTTTCTAAACATATTTTTGTGATTTCAAAAGAATGGGTTTGATTGTAAATTTAGGAGGTGAACTTTTCTATTTTTGATTTAAAGAAATGAATAATATTTACGCTTACAGTTATTTTTGGTGTGATTATTAACTCATTTTTTAGCCAAATTTTAAAGAAATAAAAATGTCTTTAAATATCATATAAAGTTTCCGTCACCATTTTCATTTCTCTACAAATATTTTTGTATTTCTATTGTTAAAAATAAATATTGTGCCAATTTTTATTTTCAATCCTTAATAATTTTAATTTAGAAAAACAATATTAAATAATTGATAAATGGAAATATCATCGATTTTATCAGCTTTACTTTGGTATCAAGGTGTTTTCATTCAGACTAAGAGTTATTAAAGAAATAATAAAGGTGCCATCCGAAATTTCAGCCGTTTGCATCATATTGCTATTAGCCAGCCAGTCTCTGTAATTAGGTCACTGTTTTTTTGCAAAAGGGCTAACAAAAATACGCCTCAAGCATGTAGCAATACAAAAAAAAGTCTGCGATAATAAAAACACAAATAAATGCCAGAAAGTAGTATTTTCTTTGGCACACGTTTTTTAAAGTAGTGATGGAAACTTCTCCTTATTCAAAATATGTGATGAAGTATTGTACATCGTTAAGAAGTCGTACGTGCTAATTAGAGACTTTTGACATTCTTTGTATGTAATTTACTCAAAACTGCATTCAACAACATTCTTGTATGCATTTTCACAATTATATATCTTACCATAGTCATTCATAGCGACTAGACAGAGAGTTAACAGTTTAGAAAGTCTTGTAATTTTGCATGGACAATAACTTGTTATAAAATGCGATTTATATGTTTTGTAAAATTTAATACAGTACATGCTGTAGGAATTCCATGAAGTGTATGGTCGAGTAGTAGTGTACTGGCACGTGCTCGGTGGGTCTTGGTTACTTTTGTCCGCCATGGCTATGTGTTGTTGCAAGAGAGTTGTGTCCCCGCATAAGGTAAGTACTCGTTGGTAACAGGCAAACTTTGAGCGTGATTTGTCTAAGTTCATAACATCTACAGAAAATAGTTACTGGTTACAAATGACTTAACTATTGCAACAAGACATGGCTGAGTTTAGTACCGTTAAACAGCAAACGCGTTTGCAAACGTTTAACCGAATTGAACGTAGCCCAGATGCGAAGATTTTGTTTTTTTTATACATAAACAATAAACAAATCCTGTAGATTACTACTACTTCAAAATATGACACTGAGGCAAGATTTGTTTTCCTTTTTTTTTTAATAAGTATAGTTATATCATTTATTATTTTTTCTAAAACTCGTTTTAAATCATGTAGTTAGTAACTGTGTGTAGCATAATTCTTGAAAACCTATACTTGATTATGCTATCCAATAAAGTTTTTGAACAAATACAGAACTAAGTTTTTTAATTGAAGTATTATAATAGAAGTTTTAAAGAAATTTTATATGGTAAACTCAAGTTAATATACTCTGATGGATGAACATATATGGAAAGTACAAAATATAATGATATAATATTTGATGCCGCGAGCTGATTGGGTTGTTAGCCACTATTTACACGCCCACATTGTGCGAACGTCATAAAAATGTTATTTATGAAGAAAAATATAACGTGTCATCACTTAAGTATCACACTGTTGACCGATAATGAATACAGTATATTTAATTCCCAAATATGGAGGAAATGAACCGGAACCGGAAGTTGTTGTTATGAATATACTCTTTTCTCACGTCCACACATGCGATTTAAATGCTATGATGTTTGTCTCACTTTGAGCAATAATGGTGACACGTGGAGAGTCTTACTATACAGTCATCGAGACATGCACTGTCACGTTTTACTTGGACGATCTCTTCGTCCAACGTAGGCATGAAGCACATTTTATAGCATTTGCTGAACCATGATCCGCATTGCTTCAAACATCCAAGCTCATACATCGGGTTGCCATCAATCTTGAAGGAGTAGGCGACCACCATGGCGGCAAACAGTACTAAAATAACTTTCTGAAATAGAAATTGTAACTTTGAATTCGATATATTTATTTTCATAGAAAACAAAAACAAATCATAAGAAAACGTTATCAGAAACTACATGTTCCTTTATCAACTGTTTGTAATGTACGACAAAAATCGATTTAACCATTAAGTGCTATTGCTAAAAAACGCGCATTTTCTTTTCCGTTAAAGGTCATATAAAAACATTCAAACTGACATTTTAGTTATATAATTAGTTCACTTCTCATCACACATCAAAACGCTTTTAATGTCTGAGAATGTCGAATTGACTTCATTTTGTATTGCTTACAAAGTATTTTTTTTCGAATGCATTTTTATATAGTGGTCATTGCGGAGTTTAATAGATTGAAAACACAAAGGTTGCTATGCCAACAGGGAATCATTTAATGATCACGAAGCTTGTCTTGATAATGGTGTTGCGCACAAAAGCAAAACTAATAAGTTTCATAGCGATGTAAAATATGTGGTCCAGTCATTTTTATCACTGTTTTGTCATTTATTGCAACAAAATTGCAAATCACCTATATGTCATTTTTCGTCTGGGAGTATCGATTTAATGGTACAATGCGATGGACAATATTACTAAAAGATCAGAATTTTACTCAACATTTGTTATACTCAACATAGGTGCTTCCTATAAAGTAAAATATTTGTATTGCACTTACTGAACAGAAATGCTATTTTACAATATTAAGAAAAAACTCATGCTATGCCATAAGATTGGAATTCATCTACGAAAAGGAAATTGACAAGATGGGTTATAAAGATATTAGATGTTTAGCGAAAATTGCTTTTACCATCAATCACTTATAAATTGCTATTAAATTTGATGTTTATGGCATGTGTTTGCCTATGTAAAAGTCAATCTTGTATACTTGATTTCAATATTGTTTTCTGCAAATTGTACAATTAGTTTTTCAATATAGTATACAATAGGGAAAAACATTATCAGAAAAAAAACAAGAAAGAAATGAAAACAAATTGTCACCAGAACTCGTCTACTAAAGCTTCTCAATTATTCGGGAATACAATATTACAACTTCTTCAGGAACTCCAAAGTGAGTGTTTTTATCATTTATAATTTCTTAGAATCGGAGAGTTCATTCCATGTTGATCGAGAACATAGCATACCGTTGACTCCGGTGTTAGTGGGAAGTGAGTTGTGTTTCATAGTTCACTCTTACTGAACAGATTCAATAAAACCGAGTCTGCTATGTTTATCTTCAGGTTCCATCCGGTGCTTCAAGGGAATCGTTCTATCAGATATCATTTATTATATCATATATATATTATTTGCTTATTGTTCTGTAAATTTAAAATGATATTCACATTTCGCTTTAGTATGTATGCCCTACAACATTCCGCCGTATGCCTATTGACGGCGTTAATAATAACAGTGTCGTTTTTTTAAAGATTTATAACTTGTCAAAACTAACACTTTATCAGAATGAGGATATTTATTTGTTATAAGGGGAATGCCATTATTCAGTGCGTCACTACATGATCAAATTTTGATTGAACTTCGGAACTGTTAAGACAGCTGAGACTGTAATTCATAAAAAATGGTCGTCACCTTTGCTTTAAATGTCCTACGAGGTTTACAGTTTCCTGCAGGTTACACATTTTGAATACTAAATTATTTTAAAACAAATCGTCTTTTTTTTTTTGATTGATTTTTTTATTGACATATTTTTTAGTTAGATGAGCGGAGTACGATATCAAAACGGTAAAATGAAATACAAAAGAACAGACTTGATTTTGATATAAATCGAGATAAGTTAATAACTACAATTAGTGTGTTATTGCTTTAGCACAAGTATGATAGCATGTTGAAACGTCACAGCAAGTCATAACGGCAACTTGCAAAGCCAAAAACGGACTCATGGAATTGTTGATTACGAATGTTATTCGCACTAATGTCAATCTTGACCTTTTAAGACGAATAACCATATAAAGAAACTAATTTCTAACTATTACTATCATAGATTTCAAATTGTAGGAAATAACTGTTCCTGTAAAGCCAAGAGTGTCAGTCTAGTTTTGAAAAAGGATAGAACAAATATACTTTAGAAATACCAATTGATAGTTATTTGGAATCTTTTTTAATCATACAGATATAAACTGATGACATGTAAATATATTTTACAGGTTTAGTAATAAATGAACACAATGTGGAGGGTACAGTCAATCAAACACCTCGATAATCCAATTAGCGATGAATATTGGTTCGAGCACGGCCAGTTTCCTAAGGCAAGCTGACGATGTAAAAAACACATTTTATTGCATTTCGTTGGACAATGAACACCACGTGGCCAGTGAGCGAAGTAATGCACATATATTATTATTATTCATATTCCTATCATGCAAGTATACGAATTTCAGCCTAAGTTGTTTGAACAATTACAAAACTGCTCTTATCTAAATATCATTTTTGTCACGTTTTTGTGGAAATGTTATACCAATTTCTATTCTATTTATTTATGGGTATGAGATGCGTTGTATCTATATGTAAAACAATAATATTTTTGAGACATGTATAACGATTTTTCCTGATATACGTACTGCCTTTAAAGCGTTTTCAGATGATTATTTTATCTTTTATCATGATTTTTATATTTTTGAATTTTAAATTGTTTAACAAATACTTATCTTATACAGGTAAGTATGTCATTGGTGCTATGTATCATTAAAACCGAGAAAGAAAGACGAATGTTCACATTGTAAGAGATCGTCTCTATATTCTATCTGAAAATTAACAATTGTTTTGTAATATGAGTTGACAGAGTATTGATTGCTCGGGTAAGAGGTTGATTTAATCCCCATTTCGACAGAATGGCCTCTCAAAACGCAACACTCAGTATAAGTTGTACCCAGGAGGCCGACTAGAGAGCGGTTATTGGTTACGCAATCAAGCTAAAAAAAGCTTTAGCTAAGTGATAGAAAATTCATATGTGTCTTTCAAATCCTAAAGTTAATTCAGTACAAAGAAAGTGTTGTACGCTGTACTGTCAAATCAAAACAAGATAAAAGACAACCAATGACAAAATAAAATTCAATAGAGCATTTTGTATCAGGAAAGTACTGAAATAACAAAGTATTACCTTTACATTACAAAATACGGTTATTTGAATTGCGAACAGATCAAAGAGAGGAAAACTATATCACTAGCCTACCAATAAGGCGTTGTATTATTTCAGTGCAGATATTAAGAATTAAAAAATGATAAAAGTAAATGACAAAGCATATAAAATCATTGAGAGCAAAGCTATATCACTACAGTCTAGATCTAGTACATATGTTAAGACTACAAAATATTAAAGACAATTCAAGATAACATGTTATATCAAAAACCATTAAGACAAAAAAGTACGACAGCCAAAGGATATGTTGTACTGAAAAAAAGCCAGTACGTCAGTCAAAGCATGTGTTGTACTGTAGATAAGCCAGTACGTCAGCCAAAGGATGTATTGTACTGTAGATATTTACGCAAACAAATTATAATTCACCAGAATATCCTTTATTGTTGAAGTTTTGATAACACAAAATATGTTAACCAAGTTGTGATCAGTCGTTTTAAGTTGTAATTTCAACTGCAATATTGTGTATTGTATCAACGTAGACCAATCTTAAACGGAAATATTGAGAAAGTATGGTAGAACTAGATAAACATAATATTACATGTTAGTCAAATGCATATTAAAGAAAGCAAATAATGTATATGTGCATGTACAATTTTATGTAAAATATAGTCGTTCAATTCACAGATTTAGAGATCGTACCTGTAGAGAGAAAAAAAACAACATTTGAAACACTTTGCTATTAGAATACAATTATTATTTAATAGATTTGCAAAGAAATATGAGTGCTCGTTACGCGAATGCCCGTCTATAGTTGGAACAAACTATTTGTAGATGACCCAGGAGCGGAGAATAATGACAAGACCGGAAGACCAACTGTTATTGATTAAAACATGAGGTTGGTAGAGGTGGCAATGACTGAGAACGCAAACATCAAGATAGAGTGCAACGAAATTGGAATTGAATGTTCGCGGCTATGGTAAGACCGAGTGCCAAACTATACAATCCAGACCTTGTTCATATGGAGTTGTTGCCCGCAATTTAAGTCCCAAAGACTGGGAATTAAGTTTAAAGACTTAACGTAGTATGATTTATTGAAAAAATGTTTTGTTTGTTCATTGAGGTATCTTGCAATATGAAATGTTTTCGCACGTGAAACTATTATGTACGTTAATATTATTTATACGCTCGTTCACATAAAACAGCAACGTCACGCGACGTCAGAGTTCAAACGTCACATTAGAAAAGCACCTTCGCATGTCGAACTGATCCACCTTCCAATGATATATATGTAATAAAACAAACACGTTATAATAATGCATTTATCGGATTCACATGTTGCAATCCAATAGATATAAAGTACTTGAACAGTGATGTTTTATTTTATTTCTTCAATATGGCTCTTGTGAAAATAATTAACACTTGTCTCAAACTTTTCCACACATCCCTCGTACAACTAGGCATACAATATCCGAAATTTCGTCGGAGATATTTTCATATTTACATCCTTGTTAAGTTTGTGTTTAAATGATGTCTAGTTTGTACCTCTCTATTTATACTAGGATATGAAAACACATGTTATACAATTAATACTGTTGAAATGAAAACAAAATTAATTCGACTCGAATATAAATTATTATAAATTTCTTGAAAAATATTTTTAATAAATTTTATCCATCAAACTTTTCGTATTTTCGTGATACTTCAAAATGAAGTCCAGTACAACAAAAAAGATTATACTTCTTTTGTTCTTCATCAAACATTTGGAATTTGCCACCAAAATCTTATTTTTGCACTGAAAATTAAAAGCGAAATAATTAAGTTATCACTAAAAAGACTACTGAATATCAGAAATGACATATATTTATTTACCACTAAAAAATCTATTATTTTTTTTCTGCATCATACTTTTGGAATTTGCCAACCAAAATGATATTATCGCAATATTTCAAAGTAATTTCTACTGTAAATTAGGAGTGATGAATTATATTTACATCCAGAAAGCCTGTCTAACTTATACATAATTTATGTTTTTCCTCTCAAAATTATGTTCACAAAATAAGAAAAAATACATTTGGCTGAAACAAACGCTCCAAACAATAACATTTTAATTAAATATGTTAGATATGTAAGAATAATTGCAATTTCTTTTTTATTTTCATATTAAATTTGTTAAATAACTCTTTACAATATAGTCTGTGATTTCCTTATACTTAATCGGTTGATATCAGTTTGTTTCTGATAAAAATATAATTATTTTGATTTAATTTATATTGATGATTATTATCATATATATTGTGTATGTAAAAGTGTTTGACGACAGCGCAATCGGTAAGACAAAGACAAAGTGACCCAACGTGAAAACAAATGGAATGAATTGCAATGTTTCTAGTGAAAATATCACAACTGAACTTCAATTCAAATCGACAATGTAAAGCACCCAAATTCATGACTACTCCTGTTTCTTTCCCTTCTTCTATCCACGTCCTCCGTTTCAATTTTCTTTCTACGTCTTTTCTTATTAAAAGAGTATTTCGTAGAATACATTTATATAAAAAAAGTGTAAACTGTATGTATTATAGTAAATATATAAGCAAAATGTATCTATCGTGAAATAATGAACAATTTAAATAAACCCCCCAAAAAAAAAACAACGTTAACATTGTTTCTCCTATTTCTTACAAAACCGAGCCACAATTACCGCCATGAAATTGATCTAAATTTTATCAATTTTAAAAAGAACAAATTTACTGTTTCTGTTGCGCAAGACACACCTGTAAATAATATATTTTTGGATTTTCTTACCATTACCTAAAACAAATATTACACGTTAAACTATTATACATCCAATTCAATATTTCCTTTTATTATTCCGTTATTGAAAACCAAAAATTCTTATCACATTTAACCGATAAATTAAAGAACATGTGAACATATTGTATGTGAACATACTCCTTACCATATTGAAACAACTGATCTAATTCGTTAAACAGTTCAAGTACAATCCCGTCGTGCTATCCTATAGTTGTCGAATGCTGCTTCGTCGCCAAGCCTTTATACTTGTCGAGCTGTTACTATGGATTTACTCAACGCCAGTCATATGAAAGAGAAAAAATATAAATGATTATTGCTTCTCCCATTCCGCTCATTGTTTATGTAAGATGACAATAATTGATGGAGATTATTCGTCTGCGGTTTATAAATTTGGTTCCAGTGGTGTACCACATGCAGACGTAATTTGGTGATTATTTATTATGTAACAAATCTACTCCGCCCTATATCAACGGTGTTCCTAAAAGTTATCTGTGTTTTCAGATAGCACACGCTCAGATAAAATCAAATGTATTAAATACAGTTTGCTGGACTGGGATTTCTTTTTCTATCAAGAGGATCTATTTGATAACAATTTGCAAATGGGGATGTGAGGTTTTGTCAGGGGTCTACACACGTATCTCTACCATGCTCTAAATGTTAATCCTGCTATGTTTATTTTTCAAATTTAAAAAAAAATATCACAGATATGTGTCTGGTATTAATTAACACTCGATCTAGTAAGTGAAATGTCAGCTCAACACTTTCCGTGAAATACTGGTATATGATAGTATTTAAAGAAAACTATGTATAATTCCCTCGCTGTTTACAAGCATTTGCAACCTCTTTAACTGATACCGGCATGTCAAGTTTCTCATGGTCCCCCGAAGTATCAAAATACCGCAAGAATACGACCTGACACGGGCTGTCAATCAAACAAGTCGATCATCCAATCAGAGATCGACATTGGTTGCTACGCTGCCATATTGCTAGACAAACGAAGCGTCTCTAAGTAAACACCACATTGTATTACATTGTATTTACCTGAACAAACAACGCCACGTGACCAGTGAACGAAGCGATAGTCACTCTTTCGTCAGTTCAGTTCTGCACTACATTCATATCATTAAACGTTGATATAAAATGCCTGGGGCCAATCAAACGTGTTATATCATTTATCATTCGAACAAGATCTTTATAAAATTGTCTTCTAAAACTACTTCATTAATGCTTATAATCCATCTTCCATTCAACGACTATTTCACGGTGCAATTTTATTATATCAGGCACGTCAATTATCTGTATCATCTGTAATAAAATCCTTCCGTTTATCGTTTTAATAAATAAAGAATGTTAGTAGAATGTTAGTATTACACGGCTTTTAAACAATGTGAATATTATGTTAAATAGATCACTTCAAGATCGATATCATTGTAAATGTTGAACATATATTTTATCAAATGTAGGTCATACAATAGAGATTCTTAATCAATTAAACAACATTTCCAAACCAGTCTATGCTGTAAATGATAATTTACTTCACCTGAACCCTTTGCGTTTCTATTTTTGCATTTATGATTTGAATGTATGACGTTATCCCATTACGTCTGTTCCAAATTATTGCCCACAACACGTCGAAAACTAAAAATCTAAAAATCTGAAACCACACAGGGGTTGATATTTTAACCACAATAGTAAGGAGGATTCCTACCCTCTGCAGAGATTGGCAGTGATTCTATTCTTAGCCAGAACCACACGGGCTAGTCTAGGATAAACAATCTGATACATTAACATGATTCCTAGATTTCTTCTATGTCTTCGGTGTTTTATGCCTCTTATTGTAATAATTTAAATTCTAGTCTGTAACTCTCCCGATTTGGTCCGTTAAATAGCAATGTCGGGAAAGGCTCATCTGAGCACGTTGATTGGTCAGTTGCTACAACGGAAACGTTTGAATGACGTTACAGTTAAGCACGCGTTGAAGTGTTATGCATTGTGGGGCAGGCAGAAAATTCTCTAATGTGTTCTTTCGGGGTTAATAGTCCTGATTCGGAGATATCAGGTTCTGGGATAGACTATTTAAATTCACAAGATGAAATCGCCTTCTGTACTTATGTTTTGAACTATTTTAATTTGGATACTGACGCCACAAGTTGGTCAATTGTGCCACTGAACTTTAAATAAGCAAATCGCTATATAAAGAAAAAAACATATTATTCGAATGTATATTTATTTTATTTTCTTTGATAAAATATCTATCGCGTACATAAATGATATGTCGAATTTTAGGGGTCGTTTCAAAAGTGAAATTAGTACATTTATTTAGCTCACATAAGTTACACTCATGATAAGCTATTCTGAGCTAGTCCGTCGTCTGTAAACATTTCGTAATGTACACTCTAGTTCCCACGTTCTTCATCAAGTTCGACGAATTTTACATAATAATATTTGATAATTATATTCTTGAATTGGTCAAATCAGATAAACATGGTTAGAGTTACGGAACTTGAAATATGAAACATTGTACTATTTGTTATCGCGCGCACTCTAAA
Organism: Panopea generosa; assembly: GCA_029582155.1. Classification (NCBI taxonomy): domain Eukaryota; kingdom Metazoa; phylum Mollusca; class Bivalvia; order Adapedonta; family Hiatellidae; genus Panopea; species Panopea generosa. The sequence goes on from CM055907.1 coordinate 44,060,645, forward strand.
TCTTGTACATGTTTTTGATCCTCACCAGATTTGCATAATTATATAACCGTTATATCTCAACAATTAGTTGAACTGCCCATATCATGTAATAAATGGTAATTGTAATATTGGTTAAAAAGACAAATACATGTATAACACTAAAGCATTATTTTCTGTTCAAAGGTAAAAAAGGTTCGGCTCGAAAAATCAATAATTGCTTGCAGAGCCTTGCCTTTAAGAGTTTTCTTATCCTCACCAAATAAACTTTGTAGGGAAAGGCACCTAACTTTTGTTTTCAGACTTCGTATTGCGTAACGTTTAATAAGGTGTTTGGCACCTTCAAATTATTTGTAAATAACAAATGTGCTTATGCGATGGCGCGTTGTCCGTCGTCTGTCGTCTGTTAGCAGCACTTTCTCTGAAACCACTAGGCCAATTAAACTGAAACTTCACGTGGATGATTTTGTTGCATAGGAAACTATACAGAAGATTGTTTATTCGATTTAAAATTCAAGATGGCCGCCGTTACTAAAAATAGTCCAAAAATTAAAAAATCTTCTTCTCATGAACGGTCCAACAGATTTTCAAAATGTTCATGTAGTAATGATGACCAACTATAGTTTTGTTAGATTTGTTCAAATGGTGTCCCCAGGGTTAAATATGACCCTGCACCGAGGGTTCAATAAGGGGACACATGTCATTATAATATATATTTTTTTTAAATGGAAATGATTTTGCCTATATCTTTACAGAAGCAATGTTTGGTGAAGGAGGTTCAGATTTGTAAAAATGACTGGGTTCCACTGTCTTAAGGGGTCAGGAGGGGCCCGAAAAGGGTAAACATTGGGAGTTACTAAAATTGTTTTCTTAAGAACCGGTATGTCAGATTTGTTCATTTTTGGCATAAATTATCCCTATGTGTAGGGGTTTCATTGCAGATAAAAATTAAGGGGCTTAGATTTATAGGGGCTCTGTAAGGGGACTTAGAACTTTACATAGGGATACTATGGGAAAACAGAAAGTTCTCTTTTTCTTTCATCTATTCGGAAACCACTAGGCCAATTAAGCTGAAACTTCACATGGATGTTCCTATTGCATAGGAGACTAAACAGAAAATGTTTTTTTTCTATATGAAATTCAAGATGGCCGCCGTTACTAAAAATAGACCAACTACAGTTTTGTTAAATGTGTTCAAATGGTATTCCTAGTGTAAAAAATGACCCCGCCCCGATATTTCTATTGCATAGGAGAATTTCAAAAAATGCTATGGCCACTATGAGTCAGTAGAGCGTCCTCAGGCCCTCTTGGGCTTCTTGTTTTTATACTTAAATACAACAAAAAGTGTTAGCTATTATTTTCGGTTTATTTTTTTATTGATTTCTTTGGTTAAGCGGTTTAACCGGGCGCCACAATTAGGCCATTAGGTTTTGAGAAACAATGAAGTAGGTCATAAAATGTTCATATTTGAGATGTAACGATACAATATATTTTACCATTGAACACAACCCTGGTTTACCGAACGTGAATGCTAGGTGTTGACAAAAAGTAAATGCCACATACCTTATAACTTATTCGACAGGAAAAAATGAAAAAAAAACATATAGTTGACGTCAGATTGTATAGGTAGTGTCGATGACGTTATTTTGATCAAGAGCGGATCCAGCATGTAGCTTAATACTGATGGCTTTGTACATTGAATAGTTGGACATATTAAATGTCAGAGAATATCTGAAAGTTAGAAATGTAGCCTAATTATTGAATTTGTAAGTGGAGAACTGACAAACAAAGGCTACATAAAAAAATATTAAATATGCTTTTTATGTTAAAGTATGAAAGAGGTGAGGGGAAAAACTTCTAACTACGTCTCAGTCAATAGCTCTTGCTTTGTGTCATTAGTCATTTTCCTTGGATAAATAATTTTAACAATTGACCGCTAAAAAGGTAGATGGTTGTATACTAATTGATTTTAGTTCGATTTCGATGAAAGCTCAGAGCTTATATGAACCACTCTCGAGTCCGCTACCTGGATAGAACCAGTACTGGGTGTTGTTTGATGAACTGCATCGGGTCGAGCTGGGGATCGAACCTGCAACCTCTAGCGTGAGTGGCCAGCACTCTATCCATTCCGCTACCGCCCCGCAATTTAAAAAATCGATAATGCAAGGATATGCCCACAAAACGCGCAAAAGCCTACTGTATTAGACATACATTTGAGGCAGCGAAATATTCATTTGTCTTTCTCTGAGGTGTGACACTAAATAATTGCTTTATACGAAAGTATATGGGTCCTCCGTGGGCAAGTGGTTTTAGATGCCGCATCCACGCACGCATTCACGAACGCTGGCATCGACACATACACGCATCCACGTACGCATCCACACATACATCAAGCATCCACGCACGCAACCAAACCCACCCACTTATTCATGCACCAGTCCACACAAATATCCACGCACTTACGTACTCACGCACTAACATGTACGTACTCACGCATGCAGGCATTCTCGCACGCATGTACGTACGTATCCTCGCACGCATCCATGAACGCACGCATCCAAGCACTGATTAACACACTCATTCACGCACGCATCCACGTACGCATAAATACTTGCATTGATGTTTGTATGCATGCACGCAAACATGCACGCACGCATCCACACACACACACACACACACACATACCCTTCCAAGCACACACGTACCAATCGACGCAGAAATCCACACACCAATTCACGCACGCATGTACGCACATACACATGTACGCACGCACGCACGCACGCACGCACGCATACACGCACGCACGCACACATACACGAACGCGCGTATCCACGTTTCTATGGTCTAACGCATCCATGCACGCAAGTATCAACGCTCGTATCCACAAAGGCATACACGCACGCACGCACGCACGCACGCACGCACGCACGCACGCACGCACGCAATTAAGCACCAAAGGCGCAAACCCACTCACGCACACACCAACCCTCGCACTGAAGAGAAAAAATAACATTACATAATAACATAACATTCCTCGCTGTGCTACGTGATGAATGCAGGCATGATCTGCATTGCCATGATTTGTTTGGCTATATATTTATTATACACACATGCACGCATGCACACATGGACTCACAAACGCACGCACGCTCGGGAGAAACCACATGCTTCTATCATATAAAAAAGATCTGAGTATGTATGAAAATTAGATTAATTTCAAGATAATTTTTAATATATACTATACATTTGTACATAATCAACAATTGTATCACCTTAATACACGCACGTATGTACGCACGTATCAACGCACGCACACAACCCACCCGTCCACGCACATAACCATCCGCGCACAAATCAAGATACCAATCAACACATCAATCTACGCACGCATGTTCGCACGCAAGCATACATGCACGCATCCATGCACATACGCATCCATGAAACCACGCACGTATCTACGTACGTATTCATGCACGCATTCACGCAAACATCAACGCACGTATGCACGCACGTACGCACGCACGCATCCACACAAACACCCACCCACCTTTCCATGCACGAACGGACCTATCGACACACTAATTAACACACCAGTTGACGCATGTATGTATGCATGTACGCACTCACGCATACACACATACAGGCTCGCACGCATCCATGCACATGCGTCTACTCACGTTTGCATCCTCGTACACATCCACGCAATTATCTACGCACGCATTCAAACGCACACGTACTCACGCACGCACGCATCCACGCAAGGCACGCATCCACGCAAGAGAAAATAACATAACAAAACATGCCTGGCTGGGTTATATGATGAATACAGGCATATTCTGCATTGTCATGATTTATTTGGCGTTATCGTTATTACACACAAACGCACACATGCACGCACTGACACACGAACGCACGCACGTGTGAGAGAAACGACATGTGTATGCTGCTATCATATAATCATAAAACAAAAGATCTGAGTATGTATAACAACTAAATTTATTTATACTATACATTTGTACATAATAAACAATTTTGTCACCTCTATAACTATTTTAATTAAAATAATCAATGTTTATAATAATTAAATGCTATTTTAAAATTAACTTTAACAATCTGTTCAGATTGTTGCACATATACATAACTGATTCTGGTTAGATGCAATTTCAAAAGTATTAGGCATATATTAGGCAGCGAAGATTCATTGTCTTTCTCTGAGATGGTACACTAAAACATTGCCTTATATGAAATTATATGGGTCCTCCGTGGTCGAGTAGTCCTAGGCGCCGTCTATGTTTATATAACATGAAATGTGTTTAAGATGGCGTTAAAACAGAAAATAAAATATTTATGTGTTATATTTCAACATTATATTAAACACATAACGTAATATATAACGGTCCTGTGGGTTTCAAACCAACGTCGGTTACGCGTCTGACTATCAAACCAGGGGTCGTGAGTTCGTGGCAACAATCTCCGTGATGATTGATATACGACATTGTGTCTCATTATCATTCGTATCTCACCACTGATTCAAGCGGGAAAGTTATCAGTTACTAGCGGTTATAGCGTGAGCTCGAGTGCTAGTTAACGTTTCAGGATCCCAGGAAACAGTGGTTCTGTTAACTGATCGTCTGTTAGCCCTCGATGGTGTAAAATGACGTTAACTAATAAATAAATAAATCAATCAATCAATCAATCAATCAATTAATCAATTAATCAATCAATCAATCAATCAATCAATCAAATAAACGCAAAATCACTGTACTGATATGGCGAATGTTCATCCCGCACATACACTTTGCTTACAGAAACATTTGTATGTAATTTTCTTCATGAAATATTCAGCTATAACTATGTTGTACATATGTATGTGCATGTATTTGTCTCATTCTTGAACAAATGTGTATGGTTCCTGCACATACATACGTGTATAGTTTGTGCACGTAGACGTAATTGGTTCTTTCATACACACACATATATATAAGTCTGACTCTTGCACATATATACGAGGGACAATCAGAAAGTATGCGATTCTTTCGTTTTATTCGTTTACAACACTTTAATACGCGTGCAGAAACAGCAATCCCTCGTTTAAAATTCGGTTGAGAGATTTTCAACAAAAACATTCATAAAGTGGTTTATTTGACTGTTATTTATATGTATGACAATAAACTATTGCTTGATCGGAAGTTAACTCGTACGGTCATGTGACGCATTAATTATCATCCCTTTTTTAAACGAATTGTGAAAACACACAAATACTTCTTCCACATGTCCAGGTCCTTAATTAGATTTCAAGTTTCTTTATGTGATTTTATGAGTTCTTTTTTCGAGTCGTTTTTCGGAGGAAATGTTTGCGGAGACCGGGAAATTTCAGACCGAGTCTGGTCATTTTTCATTAAATTAAACACTAAGCAATCTAATAATCCAACGTTCTATATTATTCAATTATCTTAACTTTAGTGATCGTTTGAAACACAAAAAATGCGCCATACATTCAAGTCGTTCGTGTTAAAGTTCCATAAATATACAAATATGTTCATAGCTATTTTCCACGGGGTCAAGGTTGATTTCGATATACTGTAAAGCTTTTCCTTGCTTCCTACTTTTGCTTTTGCTTATCCGTCTGTCCGTTTGACATGTACTGTAAATAATACGCATACAGTTTACAATACATCACATACAGACATATCGATAAACACTCAGTGCGTGATAAGACGTAACTCTTACGGCCATGTGACGAGTTTTAATACACTCATTATCGGCCCTTTTAAAACGAATTGATATAACACACATATGCTTTGCCTACATTTTCAAGTCCCATGCACTTGCCCTAAGTTTCCTGTGTCCTAAGTTATTCGTATTCAAGTAAATGTTAGTGGTACTGGGGACTAATCCGATCGAATAAAGCAATTAATGGCTGTTTACAAGGCTTGTCACGATTCTTTAATAAGTTGAATTCTACGCAACAGATCATTATTCATTATTTTATGGGTCTTGAATTCAGTGATTGTTGACACTAAATCATTGCTTTATATGAAAGTAACTCGTAGGTTATATGACGCCTCAATATCGACACTTTATAACACACAGAGTAACCGCCTATTTTCTTAATTCATGCTGTGAGTAGATTTAAAATTTATTTACTGGGACCTAGGTTTCAGCGAACCGTAAAACAATCTCTGGTTGTGCTCTGCGCTGCTTATTCTGCAATAAATTAAACACTAAACATCCTATGTGCCAACGAGCTGCATTATTTTTTCTTTTGATTTTCAGTGATTCATCTTCATTATTGTTTCTTTTGAAATTCAGTGATTCTTTTGAATTATATTTTTGTCCGGAATTCAGTGCTATTTTATAGAACAAAAATGCTCCGTACACATCGTTTTCAAGATCTGCACATTTGCCGAGTAGATTCCAAGCTGTTTCCTTGTGGCCAAGGTTGATCTCGCCATCGATACTGTTTGAAAACATTATCAAAGCTTGCTTCCTTTCTTGTCGCTTACCCATCTGCCGGTATGTCATGTACAGTAAATAGTACGCGTACGGTAGTGAGTCTACCACGGCCCAGTCCATCCACCTATACTCGTTTCCTCTCAGATGTTTATCGCGAGGGCTTGACCGGAACATCTCGTACTGTAACGCCGGCGGCACACAGTGCAGTTCAGTCCGCATAAATCTTACACAGGATGAATAGTACGTGCTATATCTTTCATCATCAAGTGTTTTTATACAGAATTTTTGTGTTAAATCTGGTTCACCAACTACGAAGCACCCACATACGTTCATAACATAATCATGATCAAAGCGTTGTATAGTGTCCAGTAGAACTACTTCTGCATGGTGATAATCTCCACTACAGTATAAGGTGGACGCGAATTTAAGTCTACTGGATGATATATCAGAGTTAAGACCGCAGACGAACCATGGTAACGCTTCTCGTGGAATGCCTCTTCCCATTCCGATACTCATCGATGACATGATCGACGCAATTGTTGTGCACATTGATGCTAGTATTTGTATAATACCCTCGTTTGGTCCAGTCTGACGTTTTGCATACGACAATATTTTGATCATGATTTCATACACCTGATAGAGAGGTGTCGCTGTATTATCAGACAGGCACGTTTTCATCGTAAGTGCAGCAGCATTTAAAATAAAGCCAATATGTCTAAATTCGTTATTCGCTAAAGATCCGGAGGAAAGGATTTGGGACATGTACATATGCATATCTATAGGTCTCAATGCAATGTTACATTTTAATCCTAGGCGCTGTCCAAGGTCATCAATATCTATTGCCAATAACCAACGTCCGTTAGAGGAGAGTATTTTGTCAAGTATTTTATTAAGTTGGCATTTATTACCAAAATCCAACTTCCCAGCAAATAGATTTTCTTCAGGAATGATAAACTGTGGACAATAACCACATTCAATCCATTTCAATAACTGATACAGACATATCAGTATGCACGTAAGTAAATTTTCATCTACCCACAATGCATTAGAATTACTTGTATTCTCAACACACCAAAATAAGGCAGTCTTACAATGGTAGCTGGAAATACACTCAGGAACACATGGTGCTAGGAATGTTTTAACGATCATTTTGAGAACAGCATAACATCTGATCTGAGTCATGTCCATACGAAACATCAATGCACGTTCTGTAAGAGATGGTGATATTCTCCATTCAAGATGTTTGTTTTCACTTTCTTTATGTCCAGCGGGCACAAGAAAGCAACCAGCTTGTTCAGCCAAACAGCTTGATAAGCATGTTGACCATCGGTTTTGTTCATATTTGACATTGTGTGGTCTGGTGGGAGGTCGCCAAGTTTTGCACTTTACTGCCAAAACCATATCCGTGTCTTTACAATGGTCTTTTTTCATTGTGTTTGCTGGACCGTGCCTGTTTCTCTCAATAATGGACGGACCATGAATATCCAACTGACCAAAAACCTTGTACACGCGATCACTTGCCCATAGCATCTTACCATTTTCGTCAACATAATAACAATAGCCATCTGGTTTATTAACAGTGACCGGACGATGAGTGTCTGGTGATAATGGCTGCAGCTTACAGTACCCGGGAGCAGTGGTTTCGTCTTGTATCATAAGCATATTTGTTTTACCTTCTTGCCATTCTGATAAGTCCTGGATTATATTGCCTGTGTTTAAGCAGAAAAGCCTATCTATATCAGAATGCATACCTAGGGTTGTAGTTCCTTCAGATTGACTACCAAAATGGTACACAGATATATCCGTATGTCCCGGGAAGATCATTTTCATCGTTAATAACTGATCCTGTCGGATGAACGATCGTCTTCTCTTCAAAACCATATGCGTATTCACACCGATGTCTTCCAGAACTTTTGAAAGCAGCAATGATATGGCGGGGAAGTACTCAAGTATTGCAAACATCTTTGCTAATTATTATATATGTTTAATCTGCAAATAAATAATATATTTTCGTAATATAGAGGGCATGTAGTTGTTCCAGTTAAGGATAGAATTGCATGTTATTAAAAATGGCTTTGCCACGAATCGATTTATTTGACATGTTAAGGTTTTGTTAAATGTACGCAGTTAATTAACCCCAATGTGGGCCCTCAAGTTAATATCAACGCGAAACCAAATGCTTCCATACATAAATCCACAATACATTTTTTTTCATAATGCCTAAATAGAATTTACTAACATTTTCTCAATCAAAATAAAAATATTTGAAAAACTTAAGCATGGTTCGGAAAGGTGAAAGTTCAAGTTTTAAGCCAAAGCCTGTATCAATCTGATATATTTGAAGTTGACTGAATGTCAATATAACATTCTAAATACCGGCTCTTTTTATTTAATTCTCATATACATACATGTGTGCTCATATACTTATTTTATTCTAAACAAATGTTCCAGTGTATATATCATATATTTAACATATCTTTTCATAACATTTAAAACACATGTTTTCGCTAAGAATTTAATTTGTTGAGCGTTTATGTGATTGCGATTTAACTCTTCATGTACCACATACAAAGTAAGTGACCCTTGAAGGTAGGGGAATTTAGCGACGGGAATATCCAAATGCATTCCGTTTTGTACAAATATGTGAAACCAGAATAAATAACACATAATGGGAATAATCTTTCAATCTAGCGTGTCGTGTTAAATATCACATTCGTTATTGTCAATAGAATATAATACCGTGATGGTTGTTTTTGGAATATATTGTTTAGATGGTTTAAACTTGTCCAATAACTGTTTTAACATAATATATACGTTGTTCAAAACTTTTTTTAAATGTCATGTTAGCGTTTTTTTTTTCGTCTGATATCCTTGCAAGTAAATTTGTTGTGTCAAACTAAATCGAACCCTGCATTTTCCACGAAATGGGGAAACTAAAGATGTCACGGTTGCTTACACGATATCAGGAAAAGTAAACTGAAAATCTAAAGCACGCATTACCATCTTGTATTATTGTGATTGTCAGTAACATAAGCTTAGGAATTTCAAACCCGCACTTAAATTCAATATGGAATGTGTTTGTCCTGGCCATCTAGCCCGTTTAACCAGCAAATTACTTAAGACTTATTTTCTCTCAGTGACGTATATGGAGAACATTAACCGCAAACTAAATATTATTGCCTTTGATTTGAAATATTGCTCTAGCTATACGTACATAATTGACAGTTCTTTGTGGGATTTATTAGATACTAGTATCACAAAATATGTCATTGGTTTCTCGGAAATAATCGGAATTGGTGGCTGTAGAAAAAGACAATGATAAAATGCTGATAACGTTAACAAACTACCAGAGGCGGTGGTATAGTAATAAGGGTGTTGGCCGCGACACCGAGCACTTGTTATACCAGGATACATAGTCAAAAGCGATTCGCAAAAGCTTTTAGCTTAATGCTTAATCAATGTATAATAATTAAGTATCATGTCATAACATAACATTTTAAATAAGAAATAACTGAAGAAAAAAAAAACGCTTCATGTCAAATTAACAATCAATGTTTTTACACTAAACAAAGAGTAAGCAACTGTTGATAAATATACTATAATTAAGATAATACATATCGGCATAATTGGCATAGGGGCGTTTAAACTATTGTGTTGGGTCAACCTGTGGAGAGAGTGTGGGAGGTAATACCTCCTCCTACGGTTGAGGGTACGAACGGCTTCCCCGGAATATTTTTGATATTTTTAACACCAATTTTAGTTTAGGTTTAGTTTTTATAAAATAATGTTTGTCATTTAATTTAGTATTTTATAACTTTTAATTATTTTTTATTAGAAAACATATAAAATGTTTAAAACAAAAACTACCACCGGGTTTGAAACCCATTACAACATGCACTGAAAGGAAGACGTGAGTTGATAATTTGGAAATTTAGAATTTTTTTTGACATTCGTTTTTAGTCTTTCTATATTTAAAGGAAGTATATCAGGATTTTTCAAATTTTAGAATTGGATAAACTAAAAAAATAAAACATATTTGCCATATTGGCAATACCTACAAACTTTTACTCAGCCTTTATTGTAATTAAAGACATATGTTTAAACAGTCCAGACCAATTTGGTTTCTTTAAAATTAATCTATGAGAGAAATCGACAACAACATGTAGTTTAATAGGGCTGATTTTTGGTAAAATTGGTGAATGATGGTATGTCAACCAAATGGTCACCTGATTTGTATAAATAAAGAGTTAGAATGGTCTAACACTAACATCAACACTATAAACACCTTTATTGAACTAATTTAGGTAGTAAACCTTTTTGCGATGTATGTGGTGAAAAAAAAATATACACACATACATTTTCATTGATTGCAAAGAAGTAGAAACGATCTGGATTAATATAACAGTTATTTAAACATTGTGGCGTATCAGAAAAATACAGTTATTGAATACAAAATTAGCGACAAAACATATAATGATATAAATGTTAATTTAACCTTGATAATTATGATTTTTTATGTTGAGGTATAGTTTGTGGGTAATTTCAGAAGAAATATTTTGTTAATATATTTGCATTATTAAAATTCGAATATATTATTTTAATATTAAGAAAAGAATGAAAAAATTCCAAATAGGTACATACAGTATCTAAATTGTTTTAAAATTCACCAAAAGATATCTAACAACAATGAAATAATCATGCTTTGTTTATAATTATGTCATAAACATATATGTGACATTTACTATTTTTTACAATGTAAATAGTTTATTCTTATTCATTTCGATTGTGAAACAAGTTCTTAAAACTTAGGCAAATCACACTCGAAGTTTTCCTGGTTAGAACCAGTACTAAGCACGGCGGCATATGCGGATAAAGCGTCTTTCTCGAGAATATCACACATAGCCGCGGCGGAGGATCGGACCCACGACCCTCCGATTACGGGTTCGGTGCTCTACCACTGGACCACGCGCTCCACACATGTTAATAACGATGCAAATATATAAAACAATTTTTAATAAAAAACAAAAATAAAAATCAACATTTCGATTTTGAACGACCTTATATAATATTGTTTATTAGGTATGCTACCTCAATATTCTGTCAATCATTTTTAAACCGTGATAAAGAAATCGATTCTTTCCTGGTACTCTTTCTTTGCCTCTCTCACTTTATGTCTCTCTCTTTCTGTTTTCTCCCCCCCCCCTCTCTCTCTCTTCCGCTCTCTATTTGTCTGTCTGTCTCTTTCTATCTCTCCCTCTCATTCTCTCTCTCACGTTTGCCCACACTAAACATCACTCATACAGCTATTCATGAACCTATATCATGATGAAAATAAATCTATAGCATCTTAATATATGACAAAAATGTTTGAGTCTTTATAAGTTTAAAATACTGTTTATACTAAAAGTAAGAAAGACGAACCCCACAATCATTAAACATATGCCCAGAATATATCATTAATAAAAAAACTGGCCGCCAGTGTGAGATTATGTTTCAATTTTACCGATGACTCATGAAATAAAAAAATATTGTCACGTTTTGACGATTTTCAAATTTCAAATTTATTCGCATTTTATGAAGGTTAATTAGATACTTGATGTTCATATTATACATTTATATTTTAGCCATTTATAACCTTTAAGTGTGTAGCTCTTCAATATTAGAAACTGAGATGGTTATTGTCAGAGTTAGTTTGAATATCGAAATATGAGGCCCCCCCGTGGCCGAGTGGTTGTAGGCGCCGTCTCCGCTAGGTTCGAGTCCCGCTTGCTAACACTTTATGTGAGAAATTTATCCAGTTACTTGAGGAAGGACGGTAGTTTTACTCAGATTCATTCGGAAGTCTTCCTCAACCACCAATAAAACTGGATGTGCCAGATATAACCTGAAATGTGTTGAAAATGGCGTTCAAGCCCATTCAAAAATATTGAAAGATGAAACAACAATATCGATGTCTGCCTTTGCACATCCTAATATCTTAACTTGATTAACCCGCGAGAATGAAACTACACATGTACTTGAAAATATATTTTGACAATATTTGTATCTATACACATTTTAATACATATTTTAGAAATAAGTTTGATTTAAATACATACGTATATATATAATTAACACAATCATTGTCACAACGAATTATATAACTTACAGTTTTGTAGTTTAATCTCCTAAGACACGGTCTGAAGAAACAATAATTGCCTTCCTTAACAGTCAACACATAAATATTTACAAACATAGGTTCGCAGTTTAAAAACAATGGGGTATGGCGGAATGTTAAAGGGGCATACTGCAATTCTGATTTCGTTTTACTAACACTGTAGAAATTATACATCTGTGGGATACGAATATTAAATTAAATTAAAAATAAAGCAGAATGTACCCAGATCAATTCATATTTAAAAAAGGATATAACTCTTTGAATCTTGAAAGACACCGGGGTTCCTTTTACAAAGAATTTGTGTTCAGATGTGACATAAAGCGTTTACTATATTTGAGGTGCATCTGTTTTAACGGTATGGCAGAGGAAAACATCCGAAAAAGTATAAATTTGTTACTTTGTACTTATATTACAAAAATAAGTGTGCCATCATTACTTTAATAATCTTTGTTATTAGTTATTTGATATGAAGCTTCATATAGTGATGTTTGGATATTAATGTTTTACTATGCCCATAAATGTGACTATAGATCATTAGTAAAATAGACTGTCCAGTGTGTTCCTTTAACGGTTTGTATCATCATAGGTTGACGGGTGCTTTATGTAATGACTAGACCGACTAATACTTGGAAACAATCCTAAGTATTAATAGATCCAAAATAGATGTAAATTCCCCCGATGTCGCATATATTAATTGTATCAGTAATTATTTGTGGTTAAATTACCCCAACACTCATTCTGGTAATTTAAGAGTTTGTGAGAATGATTTAAGAGTTTGAATGTGAGAATGAAATAAATTATATCAGGTAGTCTGTATACTGCGTCTTAAATCCTAATGATTTAAGTTGAAGTGTCCCGTTTCTATTCGAATTAAGTAGACTGAGAAATTTTATATATTAACATATATGTTAGTCCCCAGTCAGTTGAATCATCCAGTTTGTATTTGAATTAAGTGGACTCAGGTAATGTAAATAACATATACTTATGTCAGTCCCCAGTCTGTTGAATCATCAAGATTTTATTTGAATTAAGTGGACTCAGGTAATGTATATAACATATATGTTAGTCCCAAGTCAGTTGAATCATACAGTTTGTATTCGAATTAAGTGGACTAAGGTAACTTATATAACATATATGTCAGTCCCCAGTCAGTCAGCTGAATCATCCAGATTTTATTTGAACTAAGTGAACTTAGTCCCCAGTCAGTTGAATCATTCAGTTTTTATTCTTAATATGTGGTCTCGGGTGACGTAAATAACATGTATATGTCAGTCCACAGTCATTTAAATCGTCCCGTTTTTATGCGAATTAAGTGCACTCAGGTAATGTATAAAACATATGTTAGTCCCCAGTCAGATGAATCATCCAGATTGTATTTGAATTAAGCGGACTCAGGTAACGTATATAATATATATGTTAGTCCCCAGTCAGTTAAATCATCCAGATTTTATTTGAATTAAGCGGACTCAGGTAACGTATATTACATATATGTTAGTCACCAGTCAGTTCATTCAGTTTTTATTCTTATTGTGTGGACTCGGGTGACGTAAATAACACAAATATGTTAGACCCAAGGTAGTTGAATTATCCCGATTTTATTTGAATTAAATGGACTCAGATAACGGATATAACATATATGTCAGTCAACAGTCAGTTGAATCATCCTATTTTTATTTGAATTAAGTGGACTTAAATAATGTATATAATATATATGTTAGTTCCCAGTCAGTTGAATCATCCCATATTTATTCGAATTAAGTGGTTTCAGATAAAGTATATAACATAATTATGTTAATCCCCTGTCAGTGGAATCATCCCAGTTTTATTAAAATTAAGTGGACTCAGGTAACGTATATAACATAAATGTTAGTCCCCAGTCAGTTGAATCATCCCGTTTTTATTTGAACTAAGTGGAATTAGGTAACGTATATAACATATGTTAGTCCCCAGTCAGTTGAATATCCCGTTTTTATTCGAATTAAGTGGACTCAGATAACGGATATAACATATATGTTAGTTCTCAATCAGTTGAATCATCCCATATTAATTGGAATTTAGTGGTTTCAGATATAACATATCTAACAGATATAACGTATATAACATAATTATGTTAATCCCCTGTCAGTGGAATCATCCCATTTTTATTTAAATTAAATGGACTTAGGTAACGTATATAACATAAATGTTAGTCCCCAATCAGTTGAATCATCCCGTTTTTATTCTACTTAGGTGGAATCAGGTAACGTATATAACATATGTTAGTCCCCAGTAAGTTAAATCATCCCGTTTTTATTCTAATTAAGTGGAATCAGGTAACGTATATAACATATATGTTAGTCCCCAGTCAGTTGTATCATCCAGATTGTATTTGAATTAAGTGGACTCATGTAACGTATACAACATAGATATTAATCTCAGTCGGTTGAATCATCCCGTTTATTCGAATTTAGTGGACTCGGGTAACGTACATAACATATTTGCTATTTCATGTTTCTATGCTTTCAGAGCAAATTGACCTGTATTAAGAAGCATGTTGTATTAAAATGCCACTTTTGCTACCTCTCTTGATGGGCTGCTTAAGTTAGGTTTGACTGTATGTCAGTCCTCAGTCAGTTGAACCGAGGACCAACACTCACATTTTAACAATATCGGAAACGATATCATTTTTTATTTTTTTAGTTTTGTTGTTGAATTGTTTACATTATATTTCATTACTGAACACAAAATTATAGTCTGCCACCTTTAGCTTTCTTCTTCTTCTTTTTGGTGCAGTTCTGGGTTTTCTCTTTCAATCCTCTGAAATACATGTACGTAAAGGAGTTAGAAATTAGCAAATCACATAAGAGTATTTTAAAGTTCGATAAGGTCGTAAATAAATACAAAAAATCGCTGTTTATTTTTATGTAAACAGGAAGAAATATATTGCAGGCGCACTCCTGAATATCAAATTCGTTGTATCGGTATTCAAACCTTATAATTTTATTATCACACTGCGGTACAAAGTGAAAATTGCTACACGCCTTAATTTGTCACGAGATAAACGGGCCTTGCAATTTTGTTCTAGTTGATTATTGATTAAAAACGTGCTTCGTTGTGGTGTTTTAGGAGTGTAACTGATACTCAAAATCTAGGTTGATCTGTTAGTTTTAACTTATTTACTTTTCTTCGATTGTAAAACAAGTTCTTACAACTTAGGCAAATTACGCCCGAAGTCTTCTTGGTTTGAACCAGTACTAAGCATATGCGGAAAAGTGTCTTGCTCTAGGACATCTCACATATCCGTGGCGGAGGATCGAATCCACGGCCCTCCGATCAGTGGTTCGTTGCTTTACCTCTAGACCACGCGCTCCACAGGTAGATATGTTAAATGATTATTTCTAAATAATACTTAACCTTCTATTATAAAGAACAAGATTGGCCATTGCTATGCTTGAGTCTTTTTTATAGTTATGTCTGTAACAACTACCGCAAAAACTACGTGTTTAAATAAAAATCAAATGTTCTAACATGATGACCTTGAAGATTCATAAAATACCATTTAAACTGTTTATAACAATTGCACATGTGCTTACATGCACAGTGGCGTGATTTAGAGCAGTAGGACGAGCTTAGTTTGCATGTTCCGGGTTCAAGGACGAGTGTATAGTAGGTACAAGCAAACATTATTAAATACAAAGAGAGAGAGAGAGAGAGAGAGAGAGAGAGAGAGAGAGAGAGAGAGAGGATATAAAGATAGATAGATAGACAGACAGACAGACAGACAGGCAGGCAGGCAGGCAGGCAGGCAGGCAGGCAGGCAGGCAGACAGACAGACAGACAGACAGATAGATAGATAGATAGAGTACTGTGATTGAGTACCAAAGTAATTCAAGTTGACAAGAGAGAGAGAGGGAGAGAGAGAGAGAGAGAGAGAGAGATAGATAGAGAGAGAGAGAGAGAGAGAAAGATGTTGGGTTAGTGACTGGGGGACTTAGTTATACATATATTCAAGTTTACGAAGGTAACACTATTACTAGAATATTTTCTTATTCATGATAATTCTTATAAAGACAGACAGACAGACAGACAGACAGACAGACAGACAGACAGACAGACAGACAGACAGACAGACAGACAGACAGACAGACAGACAGACAGACAGACAGACAGACAGACAGATGTGGGTGTAGTGGTTTGGGAACTTCGTTATACATTTATTCAAGTTTAGAAGAGTTACAATGTTAATAGAATATAGTCTTATTTCTGCCAAAGTGAATATGCATGCACACAGATTGGTATTCCGAATGGCTAGCAGTAGTGCTAAGCATGTCTGGGTAAAATGCATACTTCAATACACCTCCGACGTTCCTGGTAGATATCGAACCCATTATCTATCAGTCAACTAGGTAAACACAACCTTATGTGGAGTCTGTGGTCCCGTGATACAGCATCGACCCCGTGATCGGAGAGTCGTAGGTTCAACCCTCCGCCACGGTTATGTGTGGTGTCCTTCAGCAAGACACTTTTTTCACACATGCTTAGTACTGGTTCTATCCAGGGATACATCGGGTGTAATTTGCCTAAGTTGTTTCATAATCGTAGTTAAATAAAAAAAAGTTAAACTTAACTCAACCTTAGTTGTAATCAGTATTAGCAAGTCTTTAAAACTACCCCGTAACTTGTGTTCTTGTCATTATATAAACGTTACATTAAGTCATATATAAGTAAGTAGTTTGTAGATCAGCGCAGTTTATTATAAGTTAACTCCCATTAACCTGCTCAAGCGTAACATCATTTGTCAGCCATATTGAAATATATAACACGGTGTTTGTATGAGAAAAATAACAAATCATTTTACATGGGATATATTACACTATACTGTATAATACATGCAGGTAATTACATTTTTTTTTTTATACTTAATATATGGTTTAATATATGGTCAAAATATTTATTACTTGTATATAGGATATTAATGCAAATTTCGGCATTGTTTACATTTTTGGTATGCTCATTACACACCATCACATATATCTAAATGTTTTAATATTTATTTATTGTGAATTATCTGGTACAGTTGAAATGAAATGTATTCTATATAGAAAAAAATCAAAATTCAAGTGTTTAATAAGACCTACAATGGCTTCTGATGTGGATTATTAATCCATTGAGAAAATTAGTTTTAAGGTGTAGATAGGTGTTTTTTCGTTACTATATTTCGATTTATTTCTCGAGATTGTCAATTCTTCAACATGGTTAAACGCATTACAAAGTTATATTATTTCAGCAAAATAAACGGATCTTTAAATAAATTACTTATATATTTTAAATTATATTCCTACATGGTGGCATATAACAAACATTCAGATTGGTGATGTTTGTACAAAAGGCTGAAAAGCTTTTAAAAATACGAAATGTTGGAATTTATTAATATTATCATACGTTTATTAATCATTGATTTGAATGAGATAAAAAATAGTATAACCATCTGTGCTATATGTAACATGTAACAGTTTAATATATATGATTGTTCTGTGACTTGATCGCAAGAATAAATCGGTTTTGCCACCAAGAGTTTCGTAAGTGCATATCGAGGACTACTGCTTGGCCATCAGTAAGTGATATATCGACTTGTAATACCACTTTATCTCGAAATACTAATTGCTAATTTATCTTAGCTCAGATGGAATAAAACTCAGAGCCTATGTGAACTGATCTCCTGTCCGCTTCTTTGGTTTTACCAATACTGAGTGTTGTTTATGAGGGCTGGGAATCGAACCCGCAACTTCTGGTGGTGTGAGAGGCCAGCACTCTATCCACTACACTACCAAAGTAAAATGCTTTCTTGCACGGGCAAGTTTCTGAATGTGAAAAAAAGTCATACGTTTCTTTAAATTAAATACAGAAATATCCCAAAATTCTGTCTGATTTTGCTAATTAGTAGTCACAGTATGTGTAAAGTATCATTGGTATATGACCAGACAGAGATATCAACAAACTATAAAACCAAATACGGCGATATTGGAGAATAAACTGAGTTTTCTTTCTGTACAGAAATCAAAACAAATTGCCCTACTTATCTCCTAGAGTTTTATGAGGTATGATCAGTAAGCAGTGCATATCAACCGTTACAACACATTCACATACTCTTGTATATAAATGTTCCGTTATCTTTGAGAACCACGCTAAAAACAACAAGATAACCTACATTATTCAAATGTTCAATAAACTTAGCTTATAACCATCAATAAATTACACTCCAAATCCACATTGTTTATAAATGCAAATGTCGGTAAACACAGTTTAACGATTGCGAACGTGTTATCATCCGTAAATTATACGAGACTGCTATATAATCAGCAAGATATCGAAAAGTTATAAATTAAACACATTTAAAAAGTCCTTCATGTCTTTTTTTGTAAAGAGTTTTAACGCTATTTTCAACACATAACAGGATATATAAATCTTTTGATGGCATATCCAGTTTTATTGATGGAGAAAGACCTCAGATGAATTTGAGGAGAGCCACCGTCCTTTCCGCAAGAAACTGGTAGACATTCTCACATAATGTTTTTAGAATGAGCGGGACACTGAAAGCACATGACACAACACACAGACACAAAGAAAATAGCAAAGAAGGTTTTATTGAAGATGACGAAAATAACAATATATCTCATGTCCCCCCAGCAATGGGTTAATATGTATTGCATTATCAAGCAACACTAAATAATCTCTATGGTCCAAGAAATCAAATTCAAAATATGGTTGCCATAACATTCATAGTTGAAGGTGACTGTCAAAATGTTCCAAGAGGTAAGACTTCAAGTCGTTTCGACTTTTTGACGAAATATTTGAAGCCGTATTCAGAGTGTTTATGTTTTAGCATCACTTATTATACAATACAAACAGAAGCACGTCTCTCGCTAAAGGCCCCATTTTAGTGACGGTGACACAATTGTTGCGATTGAAAAAAGTCCTATGCAATTTGGTTTGAAATATTTTCAAAATGGTTCTAAGTGACTGTGGCTTATTGCAGGTGAGTAACATAAAGGCTGGGATAGCATACATTGCAATGATACATCACTAGTATTGAAAAGTGACTTTTATAAGATTCTAACCGATGCATATATTTGAGAGCGTTTGAGGACTTCATTTTAATAAGATAGGATTGTGACGGCACTGTCTTTAGAAGTACAAGCTAGTCCACACACCAGGAACTTTTTATTAGCAGATACATTCCTTCTATGAAGGAAGTATTTCTGCGTTTATGTTGATTGTCCTCAATCCATATGTCATATTTCAGAAACATAGCTTGGTTAATGTTTAAGTATTTTTTCCAGACGTATGGACAGACGGACGCTTGGCGCTGGATGCCGGACGGACGGACAGACGACGTAGAGAAACCGGTAGGGGACTAACATGATCGGTTAAAATATTAAACCTTGCCACAATAGACATTTTCACGTGCCGGTAACAACAAATTAAAGCATTACTGTTGTTACCTGGTATATGTATCACGTAAGTGGTCTGTAAAAGTGTATTTATCTAATGACCGGGCAGCCGGGCCCGATGATCTCAGTCGGTAACGCGTCTGACAACCAATCCAGGGGCCATGAGTTCGAATCCTCGCCTTGCAAACAGTTTCCATGATGATTGATATGCGACATTGTGTCTCATTATCATTCGTCTCTCACCGCTGATTCAAGTGGGAAAGTTATCAGTTACTTGCGGAGATGGGATGTGCTCGAGTAATGGTTTACTTTTCAAGATCCCAGGAAACTGTGGTTAGGTTAAATGAACACCTGTTAGCCCTCAATGGCATATAAATGACGCTTAATATTCAATCTAAGCCAATATAATCTAATGACGCGTACAAGAGTTTATTATTAATTAAAGTTCATGGAATGGAATGAAATTGAATATAATGGAATAGAATGGAATGGAATGAAAGTCTTTTGTGAAAGATGGTAGCCCAATTAGTTTGACACTAATCTTCCTTGGGGCCCTCTAATGATACATTAACGTATTATTTACAAAATACACTAGCAAAACAAAATAAAAACATTTTAATCATCAAGTCAATTAGTTCATTTGAAATACATTCAACTAATTATGAAATCAACATTCATGACATTTTCATAAAACGCCGAAAATAAAAAAAAACACAAACAAATAGTTAAAACTAATATTCAAGTTGTTTGACACATTTTCATCAGTAATTAACCATTTACATGTAACAATCGTCCAGTTTTACATGTACAAAAATCATTAATTTATTTTGTTGATCAGCATCTTCTTATTCTTCTCCTACTCGCAAAAATTTCCATTTCCGTGCGCGAGGGTGCATAATGTATTTCATAAATGCAAGAGAGTTGCGTTAGTAGAACGTTACTTGAATAACTAAATAAAACAATATACAACATAACATGTACATAATTAGCAAATCTAAAGCACCTAGACGTAAATACAGTTACCTTAATGTTATCCTAAGCATAACATTAAACTGTGAAGTGTACACAACATAGATATTATAAATTACAATTTAAGACAGAATACAATTAACAGTGATACCATTTTAAACTGTTAAGATCAGGTTCATTTAATTGTTTTGATCAAAGTAATAGTTTCGATAGAGGCAATGAACAGATATAAGATTTACGACAATGGCCTAAATATCTACATATTATAGATAATCTTTGAATTGAAACCATTCATGGATATATTCGCTGTGCGTAAGCATATGTGTGTGTGCGTTTTGTATTGGATTATTTTAAGTGGATATAGGCTATCTTGATAAGAAGAAACATTTACAATCACTAAAGTCAGCAAATTTACTGTTTTAAGTAATTGAATATAGCGGTATATAACATGAAGTAAGTTATTTCAAACAACACTAATTGTTTATAGATGCATCAGCTGTAACTATCTGTTCAGTAGTTGATAGACAGTTTATTTAATCACAACGGGGAAGATCCCATTTCAATACAACGACAGATTCCGTCTTTGTAGTTCGTCTAAATATTTCTGTCAAGAGAAATACGTTAAGACACGGGTCGGTATTTTCCGTTTAATTCTGTAATGCATAAGTAAAACACTTGCCCCTAAAACATATTCAAGTTAGAATATAGCCTATACAGCCTGTTTTCTTGATGTTCATTGTTCCTGTACTAAAGCAGCTTCCAATGAATCTTTAACGCAGGCTTTCACGGCCGACGTCAGCTATAGACAGCCAAATTTTTTTAAAGGAAACGCTGATCAGTTGAACAAATGTTTCATATAAAACAAGTTGTATTTAAATAACATCAATGAAACTTGATATTCATATTTATGGTTAAAAGTTACTGAATGCAGTCCTTGTGAAACTGATTGCAATACGTTTTCCAGTTCTGTAATATATCTCTGTTGTATAACGTTTCGACAAACAGCTGCCCCTCTTTTTTTCCCACAGTAGCATTATGTTTACGCTTAAAAATGTCCTATGTTATTTTGTTCATAGAGGCTGTGATTTATTGTTGCATATTAGTAAAACAAATACCAGCATTGCATATACTGCAGTAAGGCATCACTGGTGTTTAAAATGTGACTTCAACAGGATTTTTAACAGAATGAAGTATTAATGAGCATCAAACATTTTTTTTTAAAAAAGTGGTATACGGTCTCACTGCACTGTCTTTAGAATCCCAAGCTGATCAACCAGTTATTGTGCATTTTTATGTGCTGATGCATTACTGCTATAAAATAGATACTTTAAAAATGGTTATCTGTGGAATAGCTTTTACCGTGGCAATCATACACCTTATTTTAAACAGAACAAATAACACAGTTGAATTGTGTAGTGAGATCTAAAATGTATAAATGCATCCAATGCAAAATAGTTTAACTATATTAAAAGTCACAGATAGTAAAAGGTATATACAGCGATAGAACAGAGAATTATCAGACATATTGAAGGGAACTATTAAACGTGAAGAATATAAAGGACAGGATTTACTCTAAAATAATTTTGAGTCACGTCTATCGCTCCGTACACTGAACACGTGTAATTGTTGGGCCAAGTGAATACAATGCAATTCATTGTAGTATTTACTTAGAGACCGTTAGCTTGTCTAAGGAAAATGCGAGTAAGTAAATATCGCTCGCTGATTGGATTATCGACTTGTTTGATTGACAGACCGCGTCAGGTCAGTTGTTATATATAATATATAATTGTTAGCTTGTTTGTATTATGTCTGTTATCAAAGGTTACAATATCTTTATGTGAGAAAGTGTGTTAGTTACTAGCGAAAGTCGGTGGTTCTATTCAAGTATTTCTCACCCGTTAAAATTTGAACCTGTAACGTGTTGTAGAAATAAATACTAGATCTATTTAAAACAGTTTATTACAATAGCATTTTATCTTCAAAAAACCTTTTGTTTTATCAGAATGACCAAACCGGAAATGACGTCGGCACCGGATGGTGGATGGGGATGGATAGTCTGCTTTGCTTGCTTCATGACAACATTGATTACAGACGGACTGTATTTTACGTTTGGGATTATCTTTGTGGAACTTCTAGATTATTTCAAGGAGGGAAAAGGGAGTACAGCCGTGATCGCCTCCCTGACAACAGGAGTATGCATGCTGGCAAGTACGTGTATTAACGCATTATTTAATATTATAACATTACAACATAGAATTCAGGAGCTAGTAACTCTAACAGTTGTATTTTGCATCTCGGACGCTTTCCCAAAACTACAAAATTTGTCATTTCAATCTTTGTTCCTGTAAAAATACCATGATTGTAAAGCATTCTAAGTCAACTTCTTAGACTCACAGGTTGAAAATGTAGTTCTTGACAATTATTTTTTGTTGCTGAATAAAGTTTTATTTAGCGCTAACATGTAATAATAATGCAATAATGAGTTGCTGATAGGTCAATAGCACTTGGCTAAAATATGTTCTTTAAAAATCGAATCCTGTTAGTATTATTTGTAAATAAAATATATTTAAATTTATTATAACGCTTTCATTTTGTTTTCGGAGATTTATCATGATAATTATAAAAATGCTTTTCATTTGAAATAAAATATATATGTAAATCATTTGAATAAAGTACATTGTAATGATACTTAATAAGTTATTAACGTCTCATTACACAGTTGCACCCCTATTTTGTCACGGCAGCACAATTCTTGCGCTTAAGATATTCTATTCAATTTGATTTTAAATTTGTCAAAATGGAGCTGGGATTTCTTGCTGCATATAAGAACAAAAACTGGCATAGCATATACTGCAATGAGACATCACTGGTGTTAAGTAGTGACTTTTATAGGCTTTTAACAAATTAACCTTTTAAGCCCAGTTTCAATTTTAAGGTGTCAGTGCACTGTCTTTAAAAAAAACAAGATGGCCAACATACCAGTTATGATTTGTATGTGATTGTCTGCTAGTAGTCTGTTAATATATCCCTGTTTTTCTTCTTATTTGTTTCATTTCCATTTTTTATCAATCCGCATCTATAACAGTGTTGAAATCTCCACCTATAACTATTGTTTTGCTGACATAAGAAACATCAAAGTCTTCAAATTTTGTTTGAAAATGGCATTGTTTGGTGTATATATTATGTAAAATGTCATGATGTTGATTCGTATATATCAATACATTGTTTGATGTATATATTATGTAAAATGTCTGTGTCATTTATGTTAATATTCAATAATTGCATTCTACCATCAAAAATATTCTTATACGGTTGTATCGTATATGCAAAGTTTTAGTTAACAAGGATGTAAACACATGTTCTGGTCCTGCTATTTCAACTAAAAATGCCAAACCATTCTTTTTGTTTCACTTTGTTATTCTTGTAAAAACATATAGAGAACTTATTAAGTCCATTGCCATATTTGACGCCTCTTTGATGTATCATTTAGACCTTTTACATCAAAAGTACATACATGTGTATTTCAACATTCATTAAGAATAGAATTTGAAATCAAGCTAGATCCATATATAATGCAAATACTATTTAAAACAAGGTGCAATATTAAAATGTAGAAGGAAGAAAATAAATAAAGTTGGGTATTATTGAAGAATAAGTCAGAGGACCAAATTTAATACAATTTTAATGTATCCTCATAATACAATTATTTATAAGTTAATTTTTTACTTCATAGAATAAAAAATCACACAACAAAGCATCATGGTCTATTATAAAAGTATCCATTCATCACGGCACACATGCATGCACTTACGCCCAACATGTATATCAGAATACGCATGCTGCATGTATAAAATGCATCCCCCACACACCCAACACAACTAGTTTCACATTAAAACAAGTATAGTTTAAGAACATATACCGTTGTATAATACACACGCACGGACATGTTTACGCATTATCAACTTATAAGAATTTATATTATAATGGTATCTCTATAAATACAGTGTCAGTACATCAATGAATGAAAACTTTATAGCATAGTAATTATGATATGACACCTCTATAATTTTACATATATTAAAAAACTTGTTTCAGTATTGTTGTAAAAAGTTATAAATAATGTTCATGATGCATGTGTAATGTCCTTTATTTACAACAAAAGTATAAGTTTTTTATATCCTTTATATAGTTCGAAGGTTTGTTATAAAAATTCATATTGTATAAACAATACTCCCTGTATGCTATACATGTATTTCACTTATGTGGGTTATATTCATATATTAAGCAGTATTTCAATGCTATAACGTTTTTTGTTACTTTGTAACACAGCATGCTTTAAGTGAACATGCAGTCGTTGCTTTGTATAATAGACTGTGGTACTGATTTTAGCGGTTTTTAATACATTCGAAAAGCATAAACAGATCATGTGATTTGGCTATATTACAACCATATATACATGTATAATATGACTATTAGATTGGACTTTGTTAAAAAAAGTTATAAACATAGCGCATAGTAAGGATTATTTTTTTTAATCAATTTCAATGTTTATGGCCAGGCGAGGTCAATCCAGATATTGAGATATTTATATAAAAGCAAATGAATATTGCCCATGTAATTTTTGTAGAAAAGACGACCGTTGAATGACGATGCACTTTCTACTTCGTCTTGCAGTTTCTTTCGCGTACATCCAAGAAACAGTTGATTCGGATATGTCAGATTTTCATTGACATGTATACTAGTTCCTTTTAATGCTTAAATTTGTCTCATGATGTGTTCCTGTATTATACTGCTAACTAACTTTACAATAATCTGTCTTTTCCCGATTTGCTGCTTTCCTATTCTGTGGGAAAGATCTGTGTCACTATATTTTAGATTTATGCCATCTTACATTTCATTGAGTGTATTTACCACAGTTTCTTTAGCACTTTTATATCCTCTTCTGTTTACTCCAATAATTCTTAGATTGTTTCCACTTCTATATTGTTCACGCTGGTAAGGTGGGGCACCATACCATATATCTGCAGCATGATACTTCAGAGGGTTAGTGCTCATAATATTGTCTTAAGTAGACACTGTCACGATATGACTGTAAAATTGATGAAAGCGACGCTAAACATATTAGGGGTAAGGCTATCACTAAAACCCTTATTTCCCCTAGCGATGTCTATTTTCGATCACTATCAGCACCATGACTCTAACGGACCAGCAGTTACAGCACAGAAGTCTTGAGTGATTTATGGACTGTCGCTTTGGAAATAATTATAAACACGATAAACACGTGTAAAACAAGGAAACACAAACAGGCCGTTTACGGTTAACGTATGTCATTGGACAGACATATCTTACATGTATATATTTTTAGTGATTTTGTTAGAATCTGTGAACTATTTGTTACAAGAATTACATTATTTTTGATAGAACGATTCACTGTCGCTATATAATCGGAAAACACGTGTGAGACTGGGTAACAACAATAAGCCGTTGGACATGCATATAATTCATATTTTTATTGCTTTTATAAGTAACGTTGAACCCCTTTAATTTACAAGATGCGTTTTAATTATTACTGTACCTGTTCTAGGTATCATCTTAAAAAAATATTTACAAGCGTAAAACTGCAAAAAAGTTAATGAGCGGGAAATGTTGGCATTGTCTTGCAGTATAATTAATATAAATATATACTGTCAACCAAATGAATTTGTTAAAAGTTCATGACCCTAGAAACTACATATTACAACCAGAAGTTACGAATAAACCTGACATGTGTATCAAATGAACAACTCATTCATTAAAACAATAGCATATAGATATGTTTATGTTTAGCTGAAAACGCCCTCGCTATACACAGTAAACGCATAATTATGCTTATAATATGTCGTGTATACCTTATATGAAACAAAACCATCCGAAAAGTGAATTGAAATAAAATTAGCAATTTTTCATCTCTTTAAAACGAATATAAGCTTTCTGGAATAACATTAATCTATGTGTGTGTATACTTTCTAAAACATGCTTTTAGAGAAAGATAAACAAAATACATTTTGTTTATGCATTAAGGTTCCTTTACACAGGTCCACTTATCGCAGCCGCTACAAATAGGTTTGGATGCCGCGCCATTGCAGTGGTGGGGTCGTCTATTTTTTCCGGAAGTTTCGTCATTAGTGTGTTTGCTCCCAATATCTACTTTCTTTACGTCAGTCTCGGAATCTTGGCAGGTTCGTGAATATTTTTGTTTATCTCCATGTTATCCAACTTTTCATATAGCATGCATAAATAAACAAACACTACATTGTATTTAACACACAACGCCACGTGGTCAGTGTACGGAGCTATAGTCGTTCTGGGGTCAGGTCAGTTTCGAAATGTGTATGAACAGGTATAACTCAAGGTTATCATGCCAATCATGTTTTAAGTTGAATTAGCCAAGGCTTACACTATTCTTATGTCGAAAATAGGCGAAGGTTTACACCTGTTAATGAGTATATTAATGGTGTACTTGTTTTAAATAATTTAACGTGTGCTTCATCGAAATTACAATTCGTTTGTTAAATACAATTTAAATCAGTATTACACCCGAAAAGAAGTCATTCGTATATAGAAAGGGATGCACTAGTGCAGTGAATTTGCTTTTAACGTTCAAGGTCACGGCATCGACCCCAGACTCGATCTGATTACCGTATGAAAACCAACACTCAGTACTGGTTCTACAACCGAAGCGGGCTCAGGGGCTCTAATCTTACTTTGCAATCGAATTAAATATATATTAGACTGAAGGGAGTCCTATACAATTCCATTAGATGTAAAACATATTGCTTGTAAATAAAAGATTAAAAGCAGCAACAACTCAAATGCGAACTCCACATAAAAACAACATGATGGTATAGTCTTATTTACTTCGCAGGTATTGGCTATGGAATGGTGTATTTATCAAATCTCGTATGCGTGAGCGAATACTTTGACAGAAGACGATCTTTGGCCACCGGACTTTCCCTAAGCGGTAGTGGCATCGGCATTTTCCTGTTTGGTCCACTTTCTACATTTTTGATAAATGCATACTCGTGGAAGGGGGCAATTTTGATTCAAGGAGGCATTGTTTTAAATTGTGTCGCATGTGGTCTTGTTCTCCGGCCACTCGGTCATCTTAGTACAAACAGATGTGATAAACTAGTTTCCAGAAATTGTATGAAAAACCTAAATGAAAATAATAATCGGGATATCATAATGGCCTGTGCTGGCACGGACGCTGAATGTAATAAAGATATACACGTACCAGTGAATGTAAATATAGCAACAGACAATGAGAGAGAGGTCACAACAACACTTTTACATACATCAAAAAGTAAGAACAACTTTGATACGGCAATTGATCAGGAAGCAAACAAGCGAAACAGAAAGATCCAAAATGATATTAAAGTGAAATATTGTAGTGTCTGGACACAAGTCAAGCATTATCTCAATTTTGACATTTTAAGAAATGTTTCTTTGAGATTGTTTATAATATCTTCGTTTATATACTCACTTGGGTATTACGTTCCCTACATATATTTGGCAGACAAGGCTAAAGATTCAGGTGTGTATAAATATCAATGTATGTGTGTAGGTAATGTAAGACAAGGTGATTTTAAAATGCTTAGTAATGAAAGTGTATGAATACCAATGAAGAACTTTTCAATATCACTTTGCTGTATACACACACAATTCATTGAAGGATTTTTTTTAAAGGAATCATTAATGTTATACTTATATGCAAATTCTTACATAGAGAAAGAAAAGCAACTGATTGAGATGTTATGAATGCTTGCGTATTCACGCAAAATATCCCTTTGCACAATATAATTTTCTACAAAACAAGAACATTCCCATCAAAATATCTTTAAAACTGTCAGGTACTTATGATTAAAACTTATGTGTTTAAAACGGTATAAAACATCTAAAGTTACATACACCTTACATTTTGTGTCAAAGTAATCAGTTGCCTGTGAAATTTGAATGATTAATTTGCCAAATTCCTCACATGCAATTTTATAAAGATTTAGTTTAGATAAATTTTCTATCCTTCAGTCATGGTATTTTCTGCTAATATGATTGGGGGTAAATTTACCTGATTTGGGAAATATCAGGGCCTGTGACTAAGTAACATCTGAATCAACAACGACTGAGAATGATAACGTTTACATATGAAGCAATCTTTGTAAAAAACATTATTTCCTCCTGTATCGTATCAATGATTTTGCACGTTTACATGTAGACATATTGTTGTTATAACTAGATCTACTCGATTACGAGGGGGCATGGCTTCTATCTACTTGCGGTCTTACCACCACTGTCGGAATGGCTGCGATAGGGTTCGTTTCCGATCGTAAGTGCGTAAACCGACTGTATCTGTATGGCACGGCAGTGGTAATATCTGGAGTTGCAACGTCACTAGTGCCATGGTTTGGATCATTTGAAACACTTCTGTTTTTTGCGATAGTGTTTGGCATATGTAGCGGTAAGTTTTAGAAACACAAACTTACATATCAAACACTTTGCCCACGTTTTTTTAATATAATCATATTTCTCAATTTGATATTGAAGAATCCATTTGTATCTACCACGGGTCGTATTCATAACAATTTTCATTTAAAGGGTGTTCTGCGGCCGAATGTTCTAAGGCGATGTCTCACGATCAATTACCTCTCATTGCTAAAGTTTGAGTCCCGCTCGCTCCAAATAAATTATGTGAGAACGTTTGTCAGTTACTTGCAGAAGGACGGTTGATTTACTCAGATTAATTCTGAGGTATTCCTCCACCAATCAAACTTTATAGTCTACATATAATTTGAGATTTGTTGAAAAAAAAGAGTTAAACCCATTTTTGTTAACTTTAACGGGAGATCTGTTTGAAAAATATAGCATCATTTTATGTCATCGAGGGCTAACAGACGATTAACTTAGGTAAAAATTTACATTTTTTTATTATGCCATGGCTATATTTTCGATTAATAAAAACTAACAGAGATGACGCATCTATTTCTTTTCGATGAAAATATAAGCATTCACAAGAGTTGAATCATTTTTAAAATGAAACTCTGACATCTGATTTAAGAGTTGGAGATCCAACCAATTATTAATCAATCAACTAGATCAACACAATGGATCCTCCGTGGCGAGATGGTATAAGGCACCGTCTCAAGATCAATAACCTCTCACTGCTAAGGCTGTATGTGCGAGTCCCGCTTGCTATAAAATCTTAAAGATCCATTTACTTGCAGAAGGACGGTGGTTCTACTCAGATTCATTCTGAGGTCTTCCTTCACCAATTTAAATCTGGATGTGCCATATATAACCTGAAATGTGTTGAAAATGGTGTTAAACACCATTCAAAAAATGATCAACACAATCTTAACAATAATAAACATAATAACTCAATACATTTTTATTGATGTGTTTATCACATAAGCATTATTGAGTTATACATCACATTGATGTTTAATCACTATTTTAATCAAATAGCTATAATTGTTTCATGTATTCGTTCAATTGAA
Organism: Panopea generosa; assembly: GCA_029582155.1. Lineage (NCBI taxonomy): Eukaryota > Metazoa > Mollusca > Bivalvia > Adapedonta > Hiatellidae > Panopea > Panopea generosa. The sequence goes on from CM055907.1 coordinate 44,091,163, forward strand.
CACTTTACAAACAGGTATATCTACAACGCTAATGTCCGTCATAGCGACCGATATAGTGGGTATTGACAAGTTGGCAGATGCATTAGGGTATTTGAATTTTGCCTCTGGTATAGCAGCTTTAATTGGAACGCCTATAGCAGGTACACATTGTATAAAATTGGATTGCCTATATCAAGTATACGTTGTATAAAATTGCTTTAAAACAATTTCGTTTTATTCACTGTGGCGAACCCACGTGACCTCGCGCTATGTAGAGATGCAAAAGTAGGAGAAAAGGCGCCCGCTTTAAGAAACATTTTTTTGCAGATAAATAATGCATCTAAAATAACAATTGATTTAACACAATATTATTTATTCTACAATCTAATACTTACATACTTAATTATGCTTTGTGAATGAGACATAAAACCAAATTAATTTGAGTCTTACATGCACAATGGCCCCTTTCCTGTCTATTGGACACAGCTTGGTACTAAACTGTACACCTTATGTCAGAAACGTGTTTGTTTCATATATATGATTAGTACTTTGGATTTTGTTTGTTATGTTATTACAGGCTGGTTGTCTGACGTCTCCGGAAGTTATGACGCGTCGTTTGTCGCCGCGGGTGTCACCATTTTAGTGAGCGGTGCAATTGTGTTCTTTGTTCCTTGTATAAAAAATAAAAGCAATACTATTTATTTGTCAACATTTATTTTGTTTCATATAATCATCCGTGAGTATTATAAAGACATCAAAATGGTATGTTCGTATGTACCTCGCCTAAATACAACATAAAAAGTAAAAAAAAAAGTATTCTTAATTGAATAAAATTCAGTAGATTCTTGAGACTTTTTTGATACTCACTTGCTCCGAACCAACCCATCGATTAAATACACAATCTACGGTAACCATAAATCTACTTTATATGGCAGCATTCATGCATGACATGTTTAACCAAACAAAACTCGATACCGAGCAAATACAATATACATTTTTACTAAAATAAAGTCCCTTTGCCTTCGAAAGAACGGTAGATCTTCAGCTCTCACTCATTTTACAATTTGCTGTGGTCATGTGATCGAGCTCAGCCCGGCTAAAACATTTCATGTGATAAATTATCCTAGTGAAACGAAGTGTTTACTCAGATACATTCAGAGATTTCCGATACAAATAAACCTCAGGCGATCCATTCAATGTGCAAAACAATAACTGTATAAAAAAGGTAATTCCAGTGAGATTTGAAAATACATATATAATCATGTGTGCAAACGTAATTGTCGCCTTTATCTAGGTTTCGTGTCTTTTAAGTTGGTGCCAATATTTTTAGATTACTATTTAACAGCAACTTTAGAATTATATTAAATGTATTAACTAGGGAAATATAATATAAAAGAGAAAATATTGTCTGTGCTAACTATAACGGGTTCACAGACGCCTAAAAAGAGAAATGGCTGTTTAAATATAAACACAAAGAGAGCGTTTTATTTCAAAATAGTACAACAGACTGAAGATTATTTCTCTATGATATTGCTTTGCGCAGGATGTATTTCAAGTCGATATCCTAACACGCGTTTGCGACCAATTAAGCTGGCGTCAAATCAACCAATGCCTGTAATGCTGTCAGACTGGGGTCAATTTCTTCATGACTTGTCAAATGTACCATATTGCTTTTAACGTGGTATAATCAAGTTTTGCAAAACAAAACTAATCTATTCTGACACTTATTTATTGTTTTGGTAAAATCAATTCATAAAACAGTTCTGGTCGAGTTATGGCTATCGTTCAACAGTATGAGTACTTAATTACTATAAAACTTAATATAATCAACAAGGCATGTATTTTACAAATATTCAATTGTCTTAGCAATTTAAGATTAAACATCCTTTTTTTTCTTAGATTTCCTGTTATCAGATACATATACAATTTGAGTGTGTTTTGTGATCTACATCAAATGTTTTTTTAAATTCAAATAACAGTCATTATACTTTTAGTCAAATATTTCTGTGCTATTAATGTTTTCATGTGATAGCATATATGATATATTGTATTCTTAAGATGTAATAACTTTTAATTTTATGTGATAACTTTAGTTATTTATATTTTTACGTCTTTATCATTTTTGATTTTGTATTCTAGTATTAGAATTATTATTTTATGGTAGGGATCATATTAGTGAAAACACTTTTATGTTGCTTTAAAGGGTCATCCAAGGTTGTGAGATCACACATTTTTTGTTTTGTTATTAATTACTACCTACAATGATTTATATCCTGATATGTAATTAAAGTTGTATGTGTTATATTTATAAATATATCATGATTCATAAAATTCAACAACGAAACAACCACGAAACATACAATTAAACAACAACAAAAAGGTTATACAACTGTTACTCCGTTCCGACAGTCTTTATTGTCAACTAAACAAATCATTCGACAAAGATATCTTTTTAGCTGATCTTAGACTTCAGTTATATTAATTCATTCTTTAGCATGTAAAGCCACCGCAAATATCCGCTTCAAACATCGGCTTCGGTATTTAGTTAACACTATGGTTGTACGCATGTGGAGAATGTCCATGTCAGATATTTTAACACTGTTCTCTTTTTATGCTTGTAGAGACGAATAACGGTTATCAATTTTTATATACTTTTATTACATTAATTATCCAAAAAACTGACAAAATAAACGTTTTCATTCAAAGATCGATTTTAATAAATGGAACTGTTTTTAATTATTTTAAAGTGTAAGATAACATTTAAATATTCATTCCAAGCACACTTTTGAACAAAAACTAAAACAAATCCGTTTGAATAACGTATGCAATCATATTTTATATTGCAATGTCATGACTTATGTCACGTTTATTTTTAAAAGAAAATAATATATAATATATTAATGAGTTTTGATTTCATTTTCAACATATTACTGGTTATATATTGTGACCAGTGTTGGAAGACCTCAGAAGGTTAACATATGTATGAGTTTGACGTCATGTCTTGAAATATCTGGCAACGTTTCTTACAAAAATCTTTTGACCTAGTTGGGCTCGATATTAAAAAAAAAGAAGATAATAAAACATTAACGATAAAAATAAAGTCAATAAACATTCAGACATTTAAGATATACATGTACCTGAATGGACCGGAAGTTATGCGATTAAAATCAAAATGAATAAATATCTTACATAAGATAACGAAAGCAGAATGAATACAATCAACATACGGAGTGATTTTATGAATATACCACATAGAGAAGTGACAACAGAATTCCCACTTTGATAAAGTCAGTAGCAAAATAAATCACCGGTGAGCTAACCGAGCTTTAATCTCGTAAACGGGTCGTCAGATCACGTAATTGTTATACTTTATGATGAGACAGTGTGAATAGATATTTTTTGTACGGACTAATTTAATGTTCAATCATTTGGAAAAGTTACAGAATAAGTGTTTGACTCTAAATCTGTTTGTTTTTGAAATACGTTGAACCTGTGCATATGCATTTAGGTTCTGAAAAATATGAAGGATGTTTAATCGTAGGAGTTTCTTTATTCAAGAGTAATTTGATGCATCACCATAAAGTTATCAACTACATGTCTGTTCAAAACTGGAAACATAGTTGTTGTTTGATATAACATCTTAATAGGGCAATATTCACATTGGCGTTAATGCCTCGAGTTATCACATGACTTGATTGTATGATTATGTTGCCATTGAATGACATATGACTTCATATGAAACTAAGCAATAAGACAATAGTTCTTTAAAACACAATGCTGGAGACAACATGTATAGCTATCTTAACAAGCTTTTGCACTCAGAAAATCACAATATGATTATTGTTTGACGTGATAGAAAGTAATGACTACAAATTTTAGTTTGTCACCAAAACAAATCTGTAGAAAAGCATTTGTTTTGAGGAATGACCATAATGTATACACACGCAAATCGACGTATTGCATGTGAAAATATAGATTGACGCTAAAGGTCACAGGTTGCACACACCATATGCATTTATTATGACAATATCCTAACGTACACTGCATATTATTAAGTACGACCATAATACCCTAATGTCTATGAAATTTTCAAATTTTTAAATTTGAGCATATTCATCATTTAATAGTCTGTAGATATTTATGCCTGAGATATATTTATTACATTTTGGCCATCACCTTCTGATACGTTTTGTACGATTCAAAACGTACACAAAAGGCTACTGGTAAAATATGACTAGTTTTACAATAATAAAACCAATATATATATATATATTCTAAAATACTCATAACTAAACGAAATCTTATGAAAGAAAGTCAAAATGACTTATTCATTAACCCAAAAATGTATATAATAATATCTTTAAAATATTTTATCCTTATCTCTATGGCGATACGTTTAAAATCCTGTACTATCTGACGTGTATACGTCGCTATATAATATACACACCTTGGACTAGCTGAAAATGAGTATTCTGGTCACATGCTCTAGCTTATTTTATTACAATATAGCCTCAATCAGTTGAAACAAACAGTATTTATTCGAATTAAGTGGACCCAGAAAACGTATATAACATACAGTCAGTCCACAGTCAGTTGAATAATTCAATTTATATTCGAATTAAGTGGAGTCAGGTTACGTATATAACTTATATGTCAGTTCCCAGTCAGTTTAACTAGCTCGTCTTTATTCGAATTAAATAGATTCAGGTAACGTAAATATATATGTATCAGCTTCCGTGTATTGCATATATGTCAACCCCAAGTCGATTGAAATATCAAGTTTTTATTTGAATTAAGTGGAATAAGGTAACGCATATAAGAAACATGTTAGTCCCCAGTCAGTTGAAACATCCATTTTTTATTCAAATTAAATATACTCAGGTTACGTATATGTATATAATGTACATGACATTCCCGAGTCAGATGAAACATCCATATTTATATTCGAATAAATTGGACTCAGATAACGGATAATACATATTTGTTAGTCCCGAGTCTGTTGAAACCTCCATTTTTATATTCGAATTAAGTGGACTCAGATAACGGATATAACATATATGTCAGTCCCCTGTCAGTTGAACCATTCAGTTATATCCGAAGAATTAAGTGGACTCAGGTAATGTATATAACATATATGTCAGTCCCCAGTCATTTGAAACATCCAATTATATTCAAATTAAATGAACTTAAGTAACGTATATAACATATATGTCAGTCCCCAGTCAGTTGAAACATCCCGTTCTATTCGAATTAAGTGGAATTAGGTAACGTATATAACATAAATTATGTGTCAGTCCCCAGTCAGTTGAAACATCCCGTTCTATTCGAATTAAGTGGACTTATGTAACGTATATAACATATAAAGTTAGTCCCCAGTCAGTTGAAACATCCAGTTCTATTCGAATTAAGTGGACTCAGGTTACGTACATAACATATGCGTATGTCAGTCCCTAGTCATTTGAAACATCCATTATTTATTCGAATTAAGTGGACTCAGATAACGTATATAATACATATAAAATATAAAGTAAATTAAGAAACATACCATATATGGCAATTTCTATTTACCTCGGTTTTCACTAAATGTGTAATGTGCTCGAGAACCGGTTAACCTTCGAGGATCCAAGAAAGCATTGGTTATGTTAACTTGTCGTCTGTTAACCATCGATGGCATAACAAATGACGCTAAATATTTAATCAACCAATCAATCAATCAATCAATCAATCAATCAATCAATTCAGTCTTATTATGTGTATTGTCTCGCACGATAACAAAAATGATAAAATAAATGTTGCCAATTGTTTTAATGATATTTTTATAACGAATGTATCTTCCTGAGAATTTTTTATAGCACTGCCACACAGAACATTAATGCTGCAGACATAAGATATGATACACCATGAACTCGAATTATTTTTACTCCCAAGCCAACATGTTTTAAACTTTAACTTCGAGAAATGCTGAGCACCAGTACAACAAGAAATCAGTTGCAATTATTTCGAATAAAAAACATGTGTTCACGATAAACATTATTTACCGATATATGTGCTATGAAGCTCATGTTTTTAAATCTTAATCATACACAATTTACACAAACTACATTGAACGATAAAAGTTATGACTAGAATAGAAAACGGTGCATTTTATAATATTCTTTGCAAAACAGGGTGACCATTAAAATAAAATGACAAGGATCACAGGCCAAAGCATTGTATATACCTTCAAATCATAATATATAAAAAAACAGGATGAATATATATCCTGCAATTATTCTGTTCAATTCTCAATATTCCATTAATAAACTATTTGGGGTTTTCATAATACATTCCTACCACATCAGTTGTTTGATAAAATTGTTGTTGAGGTAAAATCTACACACAGTCACGAAGGCACACACGCACTCACACATACAGCAACACCTTTCACTTTGTGCAGTGTTGGGATCATACTGCATTGGAACTACTATAACGCCATGATGAAATTCAGGAGTTTTTCAAATGTCCATTTTTGTGTTATAAACTCTGATGCCGTTTGATTCAATCATACAAATTGAGCATCAAACACTCTGAAATCTTGTTTTACATGAGTATTGAATTTATTGCTATCAGCATTCCTAAATCATTTGAATTGTTTCGGTTTTCTTCCTAGAAGTATGTTTTCAATCAGATTGATTATATTATGTTTTACTAAAAAACGAAAGAACGATTTACCTTAAATTTTTCAGTTGCATACATTATAATTTTAATGGTTTAGACAAGTTGTTTTCAATTTAAAACGCATACTTTAACAATTGTCCGCTCTTCATACATTTTTAGCCATCAGAAATGCACGTAGTTATTGAACAGCAACAGCATTATCGTTGATGCTGACATTTTCAGGATATGACTTTAACGCCGCATATCAAGCCGAATAGTTCAGACGTTCGTTATCGACGCCTGTGAATTTTCACTAAGAGGGGAAGCTTCTAAAAATGAAAAAAGAAAATGCATTAACAAGTCCCCTAAATGTATTGTTAAATTTTGGTAAAAATGGCTCAGCATTATTTGCTGGATCTTTGTATCTTCTCCTTTACATCAATAATACATAACGATGTAATATTTTGAACTCTGCTCAAACAGTTAGAGACATGGTTTATATCTGTTTTTACCAGAAAAAAAACCATAATTCCACACACTGTACTATCGATAAGCCAATCAAGGTGATCATTTGAACCTGTCACAACAATAAACAAATATTAAGTATTGACACGGTTTTGTTTCTTATTTGAACAAGAATGATAATATCAACGCGTTTAAAGCCGCAACATTTACTACCAGGGTAACAAATAATTGTAACAGGAGACTATTTAATCACAACGTTACACTAGGCTATGATGGCGAATTAACACAGATCCATGTGTACAGAGTGCATCGCCCTCGAATAACAACATTTTGGCAGTTAGAGTTTAACTTTTTCAAACTGCACAAAACATACACTTTTTGGAAAGTATTGTTTTGCCATTAAATGTATTAACGATAATCTAGTTGTATGTACTATTCTTACAAAAACAATGCATTGATGACTGTGAACTTTTGATTTGAATCATGTACTGAATTTTATAAAACCTGACCCAGAGCCATATTGTGGCTTTTATATGGCAGTTAGGGCTAAAAGTCGTAGCAATAAATCATTCGCAACACATCGCTCAATTCTCTGAAAAGTGCGAGCAGTGCCCAAGGAGTTCCGAATGAGTAATATGTAATCAGCTTATTAAGTGTAGCAGAACTTGAGCGCGTAGCCGTCCGATGTTCGAGGAATGACCATACACGATACACTGGTGAGGTTAATATGTCATCCACTATCAAGTAGTTCGTGACTGTTTTAATTATATATCATCAGGAGTCGTACGATGTAAGTTAAACAATTATTCACAATATGTTTGACATACATTAAGTGAACCAACGTTAGATACGGTGCTATTGAGCGGTGACGACATGTATTCATCACACTTATTCTTGTAGAGAGAAAGAGCGATAGCGAGAGAGAGAGACAGAGAGAGAGAGACAGAAAGAGAGAGAGAGAAATGTGGGTGTAGGTGCTTGGGGACTTAGTTATACATTTATTCAAGTTTACAAGAGTAACAATTTTAAATGAATATATTCTTATTCCTGACAAAGTGAATGTGCATGCATGTATGTCATACTGAATAGCTAAAAGTAGTGCCAAACATATGTGGGTAAGATTCATACTTCAATACACCTCTGATGTAACACTACTGTCTGTGAAGCACGTGGTCCTGTGGTACATCATAGACCCATGATCGGAATGTCGTAGGTTTGATCCTCCGCCAAGATCATTTGTGGTGTCATTGATCACATGCTTAGTGCTGGTTCTACCCAGGAAAACTTCGAGCGTGATGTGTACACGTTCTGATAACTTGTATCACAATCGAAGTAACATAAATAAGTTAAAACTAAATTCAACGTTAGTGGTAATCAGTATAAGCAGGTCAGTACATTTTAAGAGATGTAACACAGTTTACTGATATATACAATATCAGTTTAGTTTAGTACGTTCGTTGTTGTGGATACAAGAAATAATATAGTTGAGTCTCCTCTGTGTTCTGAGAACGTTTGATCCATTGTAATAGCTATATAATTATGTACATAAAGCTGGAGGCAAGTGCTTTTCAACGCACTGTCTGACTTTGACAATACAAACCTGTGTCACTCCAACCTTAATTTCTAGTTTTCTATCATATTTTTTTATCGCATATGTAACAATCAGTTAAACACCATTGTAATCCTATCTCTCTCATCTCGTTAACTTATTTTCATAAATCTATGTAAACATCGTGTGTAAGTTATAGTACGAATAGAATAAGAACTTCATAAGCAATATATTGTCGTTCTGATCCCTTTTCTATTATTGTTCACTAACGTTTTGCTTACGCAGTATATATATATTAAAGGGTAAAATATGTTTAAACTGATTATTGTTTCATCTTGCAAGGCTGTGTCATATCAATAACTATAATTGTTTGTGGTAAGAAAGGTTATCGGTAATGTCTTAATATCTGCAAAACGGGCCCAACTCTCCTGATAAGGTCCGTTAAAAAACAATGTTGGGAAAGCCACATTAGAGCAAGTTAATGGTCAATTGCTTCAACTGAAAGTTTGATTGACGTCACAGTTTTGTAAGTGATTATTTGCTGCGAATTGTGGGACAGGCATATAATTCACTGCTATTTTATTGGGGTTGATAGACCTGAATCGGGAGATACCAAGTTCTGGTATAGACTAGCAACACATACAACTCTAGGCCAAATGAAATATAGTTATATAGCTATGCTAATGACTTAAAATATAAACGGGAAACAAATATGGACAGTAACTCTACCACGGGAATCGGAATATGTCCGATGGTCTCAATGCTGGTTGACCTACCGGTAATTGTGAATTTTTATGTGGACGGTGATGCATTGCTCCATTGAAAAATTCTGTGAAATTATCTTATACAGTAAAAATATATCTGTTTTTTATAGAACAAAGAACAAAATTCAACTGTGTAGACCTCACTTACAAATTATCTCCCGTTGGTGACGATAGCATGCTCATTGCGCCAAGAAAGTAGAGTTGTGTATATCGGTTGGGCATTATTTTTTGTTGAAAATTGCTTAAAATGGTCATATTTTGTTTACATATGAGAACATTTGAACATTTTCTTGAGTTCTGCCAAGTTCGGATGACATTTGGACAGTCTTTAGTGAAGCTATGACAGTTTAAAGATGCGTTGTGATACACTTCAACAAATGGTCAGAAATGTCAAAAATAAAGGGATGTCATCACAACATCTAAACTGTGAAAAGCAACCTGGTTAATCCCATGTTCTTTTCTGCATATTTGAATTAACAGAAGACAGTCCATGGCAACAAGACACTTTTAGAACTATTGGCAATGTGTTCAATGTTCCAGAAGTGCATGTCTCTATATGTAGAACAGTACAAAATTGCTTGGTGTTTGAGACTATATAGTTAGACCTGAATTTATCTTCTTTGCTATAATGAGCTAGATAATGTTTTGAAACATACATCGAGTTGCCTTTTGTTCTATTAACGTGTTTGATACCTGTCGTGCATTTACTTAACCTATCTTCAAATTGTCGGTTCTACAGCTATGGATAAATTAAATCAAGATAAAAGGGAAGTATTTAGTGCCTTGCAGAGATAATTTGTACCTTAAACTGTTTTTTCGAGAACCGGGATGACCTTCGTTATATAAATGAAATATTTTTGAACCGTTAGGGGACTAACATGATCGGTTCGAATAATATACATTGCCAGAATAGAAATTCACAAGTGCAGGTAACAACAAATAAAAGCAATATACAACATAACCTGTACATAATTAGGAGATATATAAATATAGCACATATACGTTAATACAATTATCTTAATGTTAAAAAACGATATCATTAACCTGAGAAGTGAACACAACATATACATTATAAATAACAATTTGATACGGTATAACATTAACGGTGATATAAGTATAAAAAGTCTAAATCAGGTTCATGTGATTGTTTTGATCACCGTAATAGTTTAAATACAGACAATAAACAGCTATAAGATCTAGGACAGTGGCCTATATATCAACATATTTTAAGCAAGAAGGCAATCCTTTATATTATCTTTTGAGATTACCATTGGATGCCATTGTTGTGTCTGTGTATGTATGGAGACATTTCAAATAGGATAATTTACCTGAAAATAGGTTATCTTGATACGAAGAAACATACTTAATTTCTAATTGATAACGTGTACAAAAGCAAATTTACAGTTTTAAGTAATGGAACATAGAGGTACATAACACGAAGTAAGTTATTTTAAACAACATTAATTGTTTATAGATGCATCAGCTGTACAATTGTAACGATATGTTCAGTAAATGACGGAAAGTTAATTGAACTTCAAAGGGGAAGGTCCCGTTCGAAGATAATGATTGCTTCCGTCCCTGTAGTTTATCTATATATTTATGTATTAGGAAAATGTTTTTTTTTTATCAATTTTCAGCATTACCTCATACTGGCCAATGGATGACTTTATCACGGTTTTTTTTATTTTTTTATTTTTTATTTATTTATTTGTGATAATATATATGTCATAAATACAAAGATACATCAAACACATTTACATACAATAATACAGAAGCAATAACATGTATTTTAAATAATATATTAAACTAGTTGATTATCTAATATAATTTATATCAGATATCACAGATTTATATTTTATCTTGTTACACAATAATAATTTTGAGAACATATATATTTCACAGGACAACCTATAAAGTTTTACAACTTATTTCCAATGAGGTCCTTTCCAACGGGTCACGATTTATTTTTTAAAATTAAAAAAAAAAACTACAAATACAAAATACAATATAAATTATTGAACAAAATATATATAATATACGATGTTTGGTATAAATTTGAAGATCGAAAATATATCGGCGATATACAAGTAGGTGAGGCCTCCTTCAGTAATTGACAGGCAAGGCTTCAATCTGGAGACTAATATTTCTTACCTCAGTTTGAATGTCAAATAACTGGGGAGTGGGATGGGGAATCAGATGTATGTGTTTGAAAGCTAAGACCCAGATTTGAATAATGTATAGCTATTTTTTTTCGTTGTTGTATATTATAATATCACGATTATGGAACACCGGGGTTAGCTGCACCCGTTAACCAGATTTCCACTTATTACTGACCGTTACAAAGCCGTGACCACTGGTCTCACTTTTATTTATGTAAGTATGCATTATGATAAGTGTGTTCCCATTACTTTAGTCAATGCTACGTATCCTTTCTGATTTTATTTAATGTTATTTTTTAATAATCCCAATATCACTTTCATTTATATATCGAGAGTATTTCTATTGGATGGTGCCATTTTAAGATCATTTCGATAAAATCACTTAATCAAGACTACTTTTTAAGTTTCTAGTAATTTATTTCTGTAGTGAATAGTTAAAAAATCATTCCTGTTTTTTAATTGAGGGGTTTGAAGGGTTGTCTGAAACTTATAATTATTTTTTTATTATCAAATTCGGAATTATCAGGATATAATTTCTTTTTTTCTGGTGTTTATTCATATGTAAAGAATATTGAACCACGAACATTCGATTTGTGCGTGATTCGACATTCTTTACACATGCGTAAACATCAGAACGAATGAATTTAATGCTTTAATGTTTGAAAAGTGGCCGTAATAATAAAACAGTTGCCCCCCCCCCCCCACCCCCCAAAAAAATGATATATATATATTCAAGTGAAAAAATGTTTATATACGCTGTTTTTATATAATTTTGTTGATCATATACCAAAGCGTCCACTGGATCTAAAACACCGTTTTTTTAAGGACGACGTCAGCTATAGTCAGACAAATACATTTTTGACCAGTTGTACAGGGTATATGGTGTCACTGCACTGTCTTTTAAAAATATAGCTTGCCAACCTAGACGTTATTGTGCATTTTTATATGCGGATGCATTCCTCCTTAAACAATTACTCTAACATAGATTCTCATTCTCTGTGGATTAGTTATTTAGCGTGGAAATCATAAACTTATTTTATATAGAATAATGAACACAATTAAAATGTGTAGTAAGACCATATAAGTTCTGAAATGTATACATTCATCCCAGGCAAAATGATAAAGTCACCGATCGTAACACTTGTATCCAGTGACAGAACAGAGAATTATCAGACATATGGAAGGAAACTATTAAATGTGGAGTATATAAAGCCTCAGTCACACATTTAGGATTTTTACTGCCGTCCTTGATAGGACCATTCCCGATTAAAATGTGTGAAAAATCTAATAAAGATCCTGTGATTCGTGGCGGGAAATTCACAAATTTGTAAAAACATTTATTTAATCACGACACCAATCAGATATTGTCCAGTTTTGACAAGAACTTTATGTGAGAAAGTGTGCTAGATATTTGCTAAGTCCGTGGTTATATTTACATGTAGGTATGCTCCCTCATTAAAATTGTATACCATATGGCAATACCGGAAATGACGGCGGCACCGGATGGCGGATGGGGATGGATAGTCTGCTTTGCTTGCTTCATGACAACATTGTTAACAGACGGGCTGTATTTTACGTTTGGAATTATCTTTGTGGAACTGCTAGATTATTTCAAGAAGGGAAAAGGGAGTACAGCTGTGATAGCTTCCCTGACAACAGGAGTATGTATGCTGGCAAGTACGTGCTTTAATACTATAATGCAAAATATGCATTAATTTAGTACATTGTATAATACGATGCAAGAACGTGGTTAAGTGCATTATATGATATGATAGAAATACAACATAGAATCCACGAATTGGTAACTCTAACATTTGTAATTTGCAACTCAGACTCATTCTCAAAAACACAAAAATATGTCATTGCAAATCATTTTGCTAGACAAAATACCATGATTGTAAACCATTTTTAGTCAAATTCTTAGATTCACAAGCTAAAAATGTGGTCATTGACATTTATTCATTTTTTTACTGACAAAACAATCTTATTTAGCGCATAAATGTAATAAAATAATGTATTAATACGTTTCGCTTATGGTTAAAAAATTAAATGAGAACTTTGTTTATGGGATTATTTGTATATTTGTTTCTAAATATTTTTATTAGAAAGCTTTCCGTTTGTTTTCACAGATTTATCATATTATGAATTACAAGAATGTATACAGAGTTGTGTCCCCTTTTCTTGTCACGAGGGCAAGATTCTTGAGCTTAAAATAGTCATATGCAATGTGGTTTGAACTATTGTTTGAAATGGTTTATTAGGGCTGTGAGTGCTTATTTGCAGCTTACTAAAGCAAAAGTGGACTTAGCATATACTGCAATAAAATATCACTGGTGTTAAAAAGGAACTTTGATTGGATTACAACATATTAACCGTTTTATGATTTTTTTTAATTAAAACTTAAGGTGTCACTGCTATGTCTTTTTTAAAAAAAAAATCAAACATGGCCAACCTATCATATTTGTTGATTTTTATGTGCATTCATGATATGAAAAATAAACACTTTTAAGTTGATGTGGAGATTTTATATTTTCATATTACTTACTTTATATAGAAACAATAATAACATCCAACTGTGCAAGGAGAACTGAAGCGGATTATATCACTTACTAGAATAACAATGGCTGAAACAAAAATCTTATAAAACGACAAATGTTTTGGCATACATAAGAACAGAACGCAAACAAGACAACGCGGTTCTCGGTTTATTAAAGAAATACATAAGGAGTTTAACTGCAGCGATGATCTAGTGGTTGTGCGTCCGCCTCACATGCTGACAGTTGTGGAGTTGATCCCTGGATGAATTATACACAAACAATTTAAAACTGAAACTAGTAGTTTCCTCGCTTGGTGCTCAGCATTTATAGGATAGTTCTAGGTCGACCCGGTGTCAGTTTAATGGGACTGGGTGGAGAATAATACAATACGTATGCGGTATGATACTCCAGTGTTCCAGCGCCCAAAATACAGTCGCAAGAAGACACCGTCGCTATATGAATAGAAATATGTTAAAAGCGACGCTTAACACAATACAACACTATATTATGGGTAAGGCAATAACTTACATATCTGGCATGTTCGAGCTCCATCAGTACCATGATTCCAATGTACCAGAAATTACAACAACACCGAAGCCTTGAATGATAGTCTTTAATGTCACATTGAAATAGTTATATAAACGACAAATGGACGGATATGCCATTTACGTATCTTGTTAGCCAAGCATATCATATGTTTTATATTTGTATTGCTTTGGTTAGCATCCTTGAATCCTTTTGAACAAGAGGCAATTAGTGTTCTAGCTGCCATTTTAAAAATATATTTACTACAGTAAAGCTACAAGATATTTAATAAATAGGAAAGGTTGGTATTATATTTTAGTTACTGTATTAATGATATAGATATGTATTGTCTAAGATGTACATTTTTTGAAAGAGTATGAGCCTACATGCCACAACAGAAGGTTACGAGAATACGTTAATTGTATATCTATGTAGAGCGACTGGTCCAGTGCTAGAGCATTGAAACCATAATCGGAGGGTCTTTGGTAAAATCCCCCACGACTATGTCTGTGTTCTTGAGCAAGACAATTTTTCCTAATACGCGTAGCACTGTTCAACCCAAGAATATTCGAGTGTGATTGTCTAAGTTGTAATAACTTGATGTATAATAAATATGTTTAAACGTGTATGTCTAATGAACGGGAAACATATACAATTCATTCAAAATAAATTTGGTGTATTCCTAATATGATACAATACATTCGATCAGGTAATTTAAACAAAATAAGCAATAGTTTATCTCTTTAAGACGAATAAATATATGTTTTTACGTATTTTCAAAACATGATTTTAGGCAAGGATACACAAAATACATATTTTATAAGATTTAATGTTTCTTCACACAGGTCCACTTATCGCAGCCGCTACAAATAGGTTTGGATGCCGCGCGATTGCAGTGGCGGGGTCATTCATTTTTTCCGGAAGTTTCGTCATTAGTGTATTTGCTCCCAATATCTACTTTCTTTACGTCAGTCTCGGAATCTTGGCAGGTTTGTGAATATTTTTGTTTATCTCCAAGTTATCCAACTTTTCATATAGCATATGCAAAACATAATCCACACCTATTTGGACAAGACACGATCACATGCATATTAATTCAAAATAACTGTCAATCAAACAACTCGTAATCAAATCAGCATTCGATATTGATTTACGCCATTTTCCGTAGACAAGCTAACGGTATCTAAGTAAACAAACACTTCACTGTATCTTCTTGGACAAACAACGTCACATAGCCTGTGGGTGGAGCGATAGACGATCTCGCGTCAAGTCAATTTTTCATGACTTGTATATATATTATGATTAGGTATAATTCAAGGCTATTTGCTTTCATGCCAATCAATTATGCTTTATGTAAAAGATGAATAATGTCGTTGATATCTTTTTTTAAGTTACACATTAAGTTAAGGTCAACTGCTTTCAATATTCTTAGTTTGATAATAGGCCAATGTTTATTTTTGTCAATTGGTTATTATAAATGATGTACTTGTTTTGAATAAATACACATGTGTTTTATTAATCGTAATTGCAATTCGTTTGTTAAATACAATTTAAATCAGTATTACACCCAAAATAAAGTCATTCGTATACAGAAAGTATGACCTCAGTCTCGAACAGATGACCTCATCAAAACCAACACTCAGTACTGGTTCTACAAACGAAGCGGGCTCGAGAGAGATGCAAGTAAGCTCTTGTCTTACTTTGCAATGGAGTTTAAATATATTAGTCTGAGATAAACTAAACTAAGGAAATAACGAATTTATTTATGCCAAGATAATTCCATTAGATGTAAAACCTATTGCTTGTAAAAATAAGAAGATAAAAAAAAGCAATAACAACATAACTGCGAATTCCATATCAAAACTTAAAACTATCGACTTATATACAGCTATGTTTTCTATTCCAATGAAGGTATCGGCTATGGAATGGTGTACCTTTCAAACCTCGTATGTGTCAGTGAATACTTTGACAGAAGACGATCTATGGTCACTGGCTTTGGACGAAGTGGAAGTGGCATCGGCATTTTCCTGTTTGGTCCAGTTTCAAAATTATTGATTAATGCATACTCGTGGAAGGGAGCAATTTTGATTCAAGGAGGCATTGTTTTAAATTGTGTCCCATGTGGACTGGTTCTCCGTCCACTCGGTCATCTTAGTACAAGCAGCTGTGATAAACTAGCTACCAGAAATTGTATGAAAAACGTAAATGAAAACAATTTTCGGGATATCACTGACTGTGATGGCACTGGCGCTGAATTTAATAAAGATATACACGTACCAGTCAAAGTAAATATAGAAACAGATAACGAGAGAGAGGTCAAAACAACACTTTTACATACATCAAAAAGTAAGAACAACTTTGATACGACAATTAAACAGGAAGCAAACAAGCGAAACAGAAAGATCCAAAATGGTATTAAAGTGAAATATTGTAATGTCTGGACACAAGTCAAGCAATATCTCAATTTTGACATTTTAAGAAATGTGCCTTTGATATTGTTTATTATATCTTCGTTTATATACTCACTTGGGTATTACGTTCCCTACATATATTTGGCAGACAAGGCTAAAGATTCAGGTATGTATACATATATTAATATGATTGTATATAAATTAGACAAGGTGAATTTAAAATGGTTAGTAAAGTGAATGAAAGTGTATGAATACCAATGAAGAACTTTTCAATATCACTTTGTTGTATAAACACACAAATACAATTTATTTAATATGCATTTTTTTTGATAAATCATTTATAATTACATATAAGGTTTATATTATACATGCCTTTATTATATCAGGCTCTTCTCACATTAATTTTAACCGCCGCCCATACATATTAAGGTGACGAACATGTATGGAATAAACCATTTAATTGAAGTAATGTCCGTTATATGTGACAGTATGACAGCGTAACCGCTAAAAATAGCCTGTTTTTTCTGACAATATTTTGAATATGCTTCATAGAGAATGTAAATGATCATATCAAATGAGAAGTAAACTGACTGACATGTATGTAGTAATGGCAAGACACTGGTTCCGCAAATGTTGCTTTGATGTGATTTGACACTATGAATGGAACTTAGGACGACAAGGACTGTTAAATAACAAACATATCAGGCGTATCGCTGCACTGGTTTTGTTTATTAACACAAAACATAATAAAAAACGTATGTTGCCTTAATTGTGCATAGGAGAAAACAGGACATCAATCATCATTATGTCATCTTGAAATTGAAAGGTAACATTAAAAAGCATTATTAATTTATTATATTTAATTTAATAGTTATCCTCGCAATGAAACTCTAAATCACCTTGAACCTAATGGAGTATAATGAAGCAATAAAAGGGGAAGCTATAGGATATATTTCGTAAACGGACTGAATGTCATGTCTCTGGATCATGATGTTACAAAGATTAAATACAGAGAAAAATGACAAAATTGTAAAAACAGTAGACTGTAAAACTGTATTACACGAATAATTGAAATATTTTCAAGCTACACCAATACAATTGTCATCGTGTCGTTGATATTTTATTCTGACGATTTCCTCTGCTCACTCATTCCAATTTTTTATCAAGAATAGTCTTATGGCAAAAGACAACACTTTTCCTTTCGAATGGTGGTTCTACTCAGATTCATTCAAAGGGTTTTCTCCCCCAGTTAACTAAATATGCCATAATCGGTACATATCTTAGTTTTTTTGGTGATTCCTATACATATGATAGGGAGAATCATACGTCTAACAAAACACATTTAAGGATTCATAAATGATAGGATTAGCAAG
This sequence comes from Panopea generosa, assembly GCA_029582155.1. Taxonomy (NCBI): domain Eukaryota; kingdom Metazoa; phylum Mollusca; class Bivalvia; order Adapedonta; family Hiatellidae; genus Panopea; species Panopea generosa. The sequence continues at coordinate 44,109,561 of CM055907.1, forward strand.
TACAATAGAGAAAATGGTAAAAAGGTAATTCTCTCTACTGTATATATATATAAACGTGGGACGTATGTTCGATCTTTCAGCTGGTACCATCTATTCTGCAGAGCAGATGCAGCTCTCCCTATTATGTCCGTTACATAATAATAATTTAATTGGTCAGTTGCTTCAGGGAGAGTTTAAATGACGTAACGGCTCAGAAATCGTTCAATAGCTATTAATGGTGGGGCAGACAAAGGAATCCCTGTTTTTTTGATTGGGGTAAATATACCTGATTGGAAAAACTTAAGTGACTAAGATAGACTAGTAAGTAACAACTTACACAAAACGATTAGAAACTGATAACGTTTGCATATGAAGCCTCATTAATCTTATCAAACAGAGTTTACATGTAGACATCCTGTTGTTATAACCAGATCTCCTCGATTACGAAGGGGCGTGGCTTCTATCAACTTGCGGTCTCACCACCACTGTCGGAATGGCTGCAATAGGATTCATTTCCGATCACAAGTGCGTAAACCGACTGTATCTATATGGTACGGTAGTGGTAATATTTGGAGTGGCAACGTTACTAGTGCCATGGTTGGGATCATTTGAAACACTTCTGTTGTTTACGATAGTATTTGGCACATGTAGCGGTATGTTTTTGAAACACATACTTACACTTTAGAAATTTGCCCGCGTTTGTAATTATTTCTCTTAAATTGATACAAATCTAGTTTAATTTACCATGGCTTGCATTCATAAAGATTTTAAGTTAAAGGGTTCTCCATGGTCGTGTGGTCTAAGGCGTTGTCTCAAGATCAGTTACCAGTCCAAAAATGAAAGTTTACCAAAAGTTACTTGCGGAAGGACGGTAGTTCTTTTCAGATTACTTCGGAGGTATTCCTCCAGCAATCAAACACGATATTCCATATATAACCTGAAACGTTTTTTTTTTAATTAATTTTACTGAAATATTTGTTTGGAAAAAATAACTCCATGATATGTCATCGAGGGTTAACATACGATTAACAAATGTTTACCGTTTTTACGATGCCGTGATTTCGATAAATAAAATATAACATGGATGATGCATCTTTTTCTTTTCAATGAACATATTAAATTCCACAAGAATTGAATCGTTTTTAAATATAATTTTAGTATTTGACTTAAGGGTTGAGATCAAACCAATTATCAATCAATGAACTAGATCAACACAATGGGTCATTCGTGGCCAAGTGGTTTAAGGCACTGTCGCGAGATCACTTATCACTCACCATTAAGGTCGTTGGTTCGGGTCTGTGGTATTAATTCACCAATAAAATCTGTATGTGCCATCAACGCCTGAACTGTATTGACATTGGCGTTAATCCCTATTAAAAAAAATAAAAATAAATTCAACACATTCTCAATTATATTAAGTGTCAACAAGACATTTTCACTGCGGTGTATATCAGTTACAAATGGAATTAATTAATTATTAATGTTTAACGCCCATTTTACTTAACAAACTGTTGTTTCATTTATACATTTAATTAAACACTTTACAAACAGGTATTTCTAACACGCTTATGTCCGTAATTGCGACTGACATAGTGGGTATCGACAAATTGGCAGATGCATTAGGATATCTGAACTTTGTCTCTGGCATAGCAGCTTTAATTGGACTGCCTATAGCAGGTATGCATTATATAACATTCCGTTTTAAACCATTTCATCTTATTAACGGCGGCAAACCCACGTGATTTTTCGCTATAGAGTGGTGCAAATATTGGGATAAAATGTGCCCAAATCAGGTACATGTTTTGCAGATTGACTTACGCATTCTATTAAATATTGAACATTTAAAATACCACATAATTTATTACAATATTATACATTCTACAACCTAATATTTCTATTATTTCTATTTTGTTTTATGATACAATATAATATATATTATGTTATATGAATGAGACATTAATTAAAATTAATATGAATCTTACATGCACAAGGCCTTTCTCCTGTCAGAATTCATTAGCAATTGCCCACCTTCGTGAACACCTTATGTAAGAAACGTGTTTTTTTTATATATTATAAGTGTATTGATTTTGTTTGTTATATTATTACAGGCTGGTTGTCAGACGTCACCGGAAGTTATGACGCATCGTTTGTCGCCGCGGGTGTCATCATATCAGTGAGCGGTGCAATAGTGTTCTTTGTTCCTTGTATGAAGAATAAAAGCAATGATATTTATTTGTCAACATCTATTTCATTTCATATGTACGTACATGCGTTATATAAAGATGACACAATGTTACGTTCGTCTATATATTGCCTAAATAAAAATTGTTAATATAAAACTATACATTTGAATATGTATTCAGCAGGAGACGTAGAATTGAACAGACAAAGCTAGCAAAACCTTGAAATTATTCAACATATTCATGTATTATCTCGAGCGCTTCCATGCGTGTGACGTTATTTCTACCGTGGTGGATTTTCAAATACCTTTCTCTCTGGCTCTGTTTTCAAGGCAAAATTAATAAATATTTTTGTGTTTTATAGCCCATTTTTTTTTAATATTGTATATTCTATGGGTTTGTATTACAAAGAGACTGTACCAACACGAGCATTTTTTAAAGTAGAGCTGTCAAATTCAAGAATGTTTATCACATAATAGACTATCGCAATGAATGTTGTCTTCGATGCCACAAAAGAATAGCAGATGAACCTCGACATACTTGTACTTGTCAAAATGTTGAAAATGGACGATCTGCAAACTTTTAAGTCTTCTACTTCTGTCGCGTTTTCTTTATAAGGTCCTATAGGGTCCTATTCTGAATGTGCGCAAAAGACTTTAAATCTTGCCACTATGGCCAGTCGTGTATACTAGCCAAGCTCGGCTAAAATCCGGCTAGGAAGAATAAGAAGTTTGCGGAAAAACTGCAGTTCTAATTTGAATATTCTGATGTTTTTTTACAATATAAAACTGCGTTCCATATATGGCGTGTATATACATACTGTAAAATACTTATGGCGTAATAATAGTCGGAGGTTTAATACAACTATTTTGAGAACCCTGTTCGTTATTTTTCACAATGATAATCTTTGTTACTTGGAGGAGATGAAATATACCATGTTCTATGAGTGAACCGACCAACCGCAACAGCGAATAGTATTATTCGTTATATTTAATATGAACTTTTTCGACTTTCACGTTGATCACTTAACTTATACTTATTTCTGCTTATTTGAATTTCTCATGGTCGTTTGCCTCCATTATTCATCAGATTAAGCTCTATGGTAATTTTTGTTTTCAATTATTATATCGGGGCACCTGTTGCTTAACGGTTTGTGAATACTATTTCGTCAAAATAATGATAACAAATTCACATTGACAATGATAATGAATACACAATAGAGGAATTGAATGTAATAGAATAGAATGGAGTAGATATGTATAGAAATATTTTAATATGTTTATATATGAAGAGAGAGAGAGAGAGAGAGAGAGAGAGTGTAAATAATTCGGACGATTTGTTATTTCTTTTAACTAATGAAGTCTGTGTTAACTATTGTCCACAAGTATATATTTAATAGACGCCAACTTCAACTTTTGAAACAATTCAATTATTAACAATTCCAGACAACAACGCGAGTCATGTGCTGGTATATTTAAACTGCTAGTGGATCTGATGCGCTGCAAGTAGGTTAACATTTTATCCATGCATTTGAGTCTTCAACCTGATCGAATCCTCCGTGAACGGTAGATCTTAAGCTCTCACTCATTTTACACTCATTATGTGGCCGTGTGATCGAGCTCATCCTGGTCCAAACATTTCATGTGAGAAAATATCCAAATGAAATGATGAGTTTACTCAGAGATTTGCCGATACCAATAAACTACTTGAATCCCATGCCAATTACAAAACAATAACTATAATAACGGGTATTCCAATGAGATTTAACAATAATCATATAATTTATTCAAAAGTAATTATCTCATTTATCTAGGTTTCGTGTCTTTTGAATTGATGTTGATATAGTTTTAGATTACTATTTAACAGCAATTTTAGAAATATATTAAATGTATTATGAAAATAGAGCATTACAATCAATATCATATAAAAGAGAAAATATTTCCTGTGCTAATTATAACGGATTCACAGACGCATAAAACGAGAAATGGCTGTTGAAATATAAACACAAATAGAGCGTTTTATTTAAAATTGTTCAACAGATTAAAGATAATGTCTCCATAATATTGGTATGTACAGGGTGTATTTTAAGTTGATATCCTTGCACGCGGCCAATTAAGTTGGCGTCAAATCAACCAATGCCCGTAATGGTTTCAGGCTGGAGTAGATTTCTTCATGACTTTGTGTTTTGCTAATATTCAATTGTCTTAGCAATTTAAGATAAATATATATTTTCATGAGATTTCCTGTTATCAGATACATAAATATATTGAGCGTGTATTGTGCTCCACACCAAAATTTTCTTTAATTCAAATAACAGTAATTATATTATATACTTCTGTGCTTTTAATGTTTTCATGTGATAGCATATAATTATGATAGATGTAATAACTTCTATTTTTTCGTGATAACTTCCGATATTTACATGTTTGCACGTCATTTTCGTTCAAGTATTTTAGTATTAAGATTATTATTTTATTGTAGGTATCCTATTAGAATTGTTTTTTATATAACTATAATGGGTCATCCAAGGTTGTGAGATCATACTTTTGTTATTAATATGCTACCTACAATGATTTATATTATGATGTGTAATTATAATTGTATGTATTATATTTATAAATATATTATTATTTATAAAACCAACAACGAAACAGCAACATAAAACACACAATAAACAAAAAGGTTATACAACTCTTACACCATTTCGATGGTCTTTATTGTCAATAAGACCACGGCGTGGTCTAGTGGAAGAGTGTCTGCCTCGCATGCGGAAGGTCGCAGGTTCGATCCCCGGCCGGGTCATACCAAAGACTTTTAAAACGGTACAAGAAGCTTCCTCGCTTGACGCTCTGCATTTAGAGGAGAGTTCTAGGTCTGGTCGGCCTGGTGTCAGTATAATGTGACTGGCTGGGGTACAATGTATCATACCATGCGCTTGCGGCATGATACTCCAGTGTGACAGCACTCAGAATATTGTCTCAAGTAGACACCGTCGCGATATGACTGAAAACTTGTTGAAAGCGACGTTAAACACTATACAACAACATTATTGTCAATTTAACCAATCTCTAAATCATTAAACCATGAATGAACTCGTTGATTTCCATCCAAGATAAATTAACAACATTCTCTTATCATACTTGTCGAGGCAAATAACGGTAACGAAAATATCAATTGCTTATCAATTCATAGCATCGCATTTAAAACACTGAATAATAGATGATGTATAGAAATATGTTCGTCTAGTTATTTTAGCAATTTTAAATGTTATGTAAAAACACTGTCAATAATTGTCAATAAACAACATCATTCTTAAGTTACAACAGTTTGTTAATTGTTTACAATATTGTATTACTATTATGAACGGCCGAAATTGAATAAATGTGAAACTATTATGGCATCCCATGCACAAAAAAAAAGAAAGAAAAAAGAACTAAATTTATATATTTTGCCTTCTATCTTAGAATAAATAGTTTGCTTTCAGACATCATAATCAGATTTATAATTGCAGTAAATTAATAACTTATTTTCACTTTTTTTATTATTACTGTTACAGTAATATTTGTGTTGGCTCAACATGCAAGTTCTGTTTTATGCCTAATGCAATATGTGTTGTTGTTGTTAACTAGGCGGATGTTCAACTATATTCATCAAGGTATCTATTGCAGACCGAATGAAAGATATTATAATGAAGGATATCTCATGGCTGTGTAATAGTAAGTTATGGCATAAAATGTCGAGTCAAAATTTTTTTTTATTACATTAATTATTCAAAGTAACTAAACGTTTTTATTGGATTTATTTGTAATTATATTAGAAATTTAAGATAGCATTTAAAAATGCGTTCCATGCACACTTTTGAAAAGGTAAAACAAATCTAAGAAATAATACGAGCATTGGGTCTGCTATTGTTTATTCGTTATTGCAATGTCGTGACTCATGTCACGTTTATGTTTAATAGTAATACATACAGTAGAACTTCGATAGCTCCAACCCGACAGAACTGGACAAAATAGTTAATGGTTGTTCGAGCCAAATATTGTTCAACATCATACCATATATGTCAATGTATGTACATCGAAATAAGAATTTTGCCGGACCAAGTAGGTGATTCGAGCTTTATGGGTTGTTCGAGGTATCCGTGTTTGAGCCAACAAAGTTCTACTGTATATAATATCTTAATGAGTTATAATTAAATTTTCAACATACTACTGGTTATATATGGCAACCAGTGTGTTATGTCGGAAGACCTCAGACAATCAACATGTGTATGAGTTTAACTACATGTCGTTAAAAAGGTGGCAACGTTTCTTACAAAACTTAGTTGGGCTCGATATTTATAAACAGAACTAAAAAGTAAAGTTAAGAAACATGCAAACATTTGCTATCTACCTTAATGGACCTGAGGTTATGAGATGAAAATCAAAATTAATTCATATTTAAAATAAGAATATATGTTACCAATAAGAGACATAACATTCATAACACACAGCCACGAAAGCAGAATGAATACAATTAATATACGGAGTGGTTTGGTAAGTAAACCACATAGAAAAGTCCCAATTTTGGAAAAGTCAGAAGCTAAGTTAATATGCGATGAGTTAATTGAGTATAACTCTGGTTAACGGATCGTAACGTAATACGTTGAGATAGCGTGAATTAATCTTCCATCACAAACTGATGTTATTGTTCTGTAATCAGCTATTTAGAATACTCGTTTGATTCTAAATATAATAGTGTTTGAAAGTTTAATTCACATTTAATCTGTACATATGCATTTGAATTCTGAATAATATAAAGGAGTTAGAAAAATGTGATTTTAGCCGTTTGAGTTTGACGGTGCTTCTTTGTTCAAAATTGTCTTGATGTATCACCATAATGTTATCAACTACATGTCTATTAAAAACTTTTTAAAATAACTCGTAGTCATTCTATTTCATATCATCTAATCAATATTTACATCAGCGTTAATTGCTCTTAAGGAATCTAATGCAATTGCTTGGGTTGCCACATGACTCGATTTTATTGTTCTGTCGCCAGTAAATGACATTGAGTGATACTACTGGGTTTACAACCGACTACAAATTGAACTAAGTAATAAGACAATAGTTCCTAAACACGCAATGTTGGAGACAGAAAAAATAAAACTTGATTATCGTTTGACGTGATAGAAAGTAATTACTACAAGTTTTAGTTTTGTCACCAAAACAAGTCTTTAGGATATCATTTTTTTGTGGAATGGCCATAATTACCACGTGTATACATATGCCAATTGGCATATTGCATGTGAATATTAGGAAATGAAACAAAGCCAAATATTGGTTTCTGTACATGTTTAACCATTTCAGCTTAAATATATATATACCACCAATAAAAAAGAGCTCAAGATCTTGGAACCTTCATTATTGTAGTTGAAGCATGCATTCTAACATAATGGTATCCTCTCACAAGCAGACGTACCTACACTTCGATAACCTTTCAAAATTAGAACGTAAAGCTATAGCAACACTTAAAAACAATACAGAAATACATATAGTAATGAAACAAAAGATGTGCAGTAGTTGCAGTGGACAAAAATCAGTACATGTCTGAAGCTGAACTTCATAATCAAGCCTACAATAAAAAGCTTGATCCAACAATTGAAAACGCAACACAGGTTAATACATCTATGAATTCTTTGTACAAAAATAGTTACATTAATGAAAAAAGAAGACGATCTTACTTTCACCAACCCGAAACCTGATCGTTTTTTATATTCCTCCAAACGTTGATAAACATGGCAAACCAGGTCGACATTTTGTGTCTGTTAAATAATTTCAGAATCTTTAGACTTCCATTGATTACCACATGTATGCAATTTACCACCACACTTACAAGACAACGCATATTATTTGCCAAAAACGCAGACCAATGTAAGTTACCATTGTTTTGATGTGTAACAACTGCAAAAGATCAATGGCACTGCATGGCACCTTCATATGCCAATGTGTTCATGGGTCGTCTTTAAAGTTTTATGATATATATTTGTTTTTGTGTAACCCTATTCATCATACTTCGATAGTGAAACAAGTTCTTGTCATAGTCACGCTCGAAGTCTTCTTGGTTGTACCAGAACTAAGCATATGCGGAAAGTGTGTCATGCTCAAAGACACCACACGTAGCCGTGACGGAAGATCGAACCAACGACCCTCCGATCATGATTTCGGTGCTCTACCTCTAGACCGATGATATTGATATGCGATGGTGCCACTGTCGTAATAACCTTAATGAGTTTATTATTTCCGTTAACTATTTAAATGACGAACACATAATTTTAGAGACTACGTCTAAGATTGTAAACATTACAATGCAGACTGATATATATTCAAAACCAACATATATGTACCAGTGCCTTCTTCCAAGCAGTTGTCCCCCTTAACATATTTGCAAAAACATCCCGTACAGTTTGAACTTCGAAAACGTCTGATTTGCACTGAAGAAAACTTTGAAACCCCTGCAAAACATGTAACATGTAGTTGGAAAAAATAAATTACTGCAATACAAATCCCTGAAAAAGACGTAAAAGAGAAACTAAAGTTTTATTTCTACCTCTTTCATCCAGATTATTCATAGGAGCTAATAAGGTGTGATTCTAATGTTGGCAACATTCGTAAAAACGTAGCGTATTGTCTTTGTTATGCTACTTTAATTCAATGTTTATATTTTGTTGATGAAATCGTGTCCATTGACAGATACATCTTCTGAAACGTTTCGCTTTGAACAACCAATAAAATACAATGTCTATAGTGTTTGTGTACAAGTAAGAGTAATCCGACACATATAAATGATCCATCCAGGTTATTTACTGTAATAGAAATACTAATTACAAATATTTTAAACACATTTGTGTATAGCCTTAACACTTATACGTAATGTACTTCAGCAAATAATACTGAGTGAATCGTATATCAACCGTCAAGGAGACCTCATAATTAAAACGTATACTATTAATTATCATGTGAATGATATTGTCTGTCTGTCTGTCTGTCTGTCTCTGTCTCTGTCTCTCTCTCTCTCTCTCACTCGCTCGCTCTCTCTCTCTCTCTCTCTCTCTCTCTCTCTCTCTCTCTCTCTCTCTTTCTCATACTATATTACGAAATAAAAGAAAAAATGTTCAGTTCTGTTCTATCAAAAAATCACCAGCATATATTGGCCAAACTCGGCATAATTATTATAAAGCATAAGTTGCTATAGGTCATTATAGAAAAATATTGACTAAATGACGGATAATATTTACTGATTGATTGGATTGAAATATATATGTCATATTAATAGCAATACAAACAGTGCATCACTTTGGTATCTTTATGTTAACATTTTTATTTAAAATTAATATTTTACTCATCAATTGCTATTACAATGATCTAGGGATAATGTATTCCATTTTAACAGTGTATGCTAAAACACAAGTAAGTTTTATTTCGTTTGATTTACAATTTATTTATATCGATGACCATATACTAGTTTGTCAGTTTAAACGCTTTGTATAATGCAAACATGCTTCTAATACACAGTTGCTGTCAGTTTGTAGCGGTTCAATAGTTTTAAACATACGTGGGCTGGTATTATACTAAAATATATAGGTATTACGTTCTTGTACAAATAACATTCAAGTAAAATAATGATACTCGTCCTCTAGAACTCGGCACATATTACATATACATAAACTAGAAACGTTTGCTGGGTGCTTCCATCTACAATTTTCTACATCTGGCCTATATGATGGAGCCCTGAGTATAGTCATGGCAAGTCTTCATTTTATAAACATGGTTGTAGTTAAGTGAAATAAAACTGTCTATAAAATATTGATCTGCTTGAGTAATTTAATCGTGCATTCCAAGATTGGATAAATGTACCATGTACTAATATCATTTTAAGGTTTCATAAAAACAATGTTGTGTTTCCAACTCCTTGACCAAGCCATCTAAAGTTATTAAGATTGTCTCTGAAAGGAAAATTCCAAATTGTGTTATGTAGAATCTTTCCAATTTCTGACAGCATCGACTTATCGATTATTTTCAAGCCAAAATTTTATAGCATTAAAATTCTTGTTTTCAAAAATCAGTTATGCCGATGTGTTTGGGCAAGTGATTAAACTATGGTTTAACATCTTCTGAATTGTCATGTTTTGTTATACTATTGCTATGCATTAAATTTCTTTACATTGTAATGGTCAATCTTAAGCATGCACGCACACTCACAGAAACATTTCTTTGTTGTCATAGCATTGTCAAAAACAACCCTAAACACGTTAATTATATCGTTTTTAGTTCAATTTCTAGATTATATATGTACATATTATGAATTTAAGTTTAAACCAACGAATTCATTAGTGTAATGATATTTCAAAAAGTATTAAAATGACATATACACAACAAGAGAATTTCACCTTCGATATCACTTGCATTGCAACATAAACACGATATTCAATTTTGAGAATTTTATTTCTGTCATACCGTCCAGTTTGAATTCTAAGAAGATGAACAGATAGTCTTCAATTAATTATGACGCAAACAGGAAGGAGGGTCCTACTCACTCTCCATGTAAATGCCATTAGTTTTGTAAGCAGTGTAATTTTATATTTTGTTATCCTAAAATTGTCAGTTTAAATGATAATTTGAAACAAACACAGAATTATATGATATAAATCAATCGGTCATATATGTGTAAGTAAAATGTATATGCTTTTATGAAATAATATCACTCGGAAAGTTTAAAGAAAGTGCAAGGCAAAAATGAAATGTGCTTCATTGCTTTGATTGATATAAAACGTTAATATTCATTTTATTGTATTATTGTTGTTGCTGTTGTCTTCTATGCTTTATATTCCAAATTCTTTTAATGTGTTGTGGTAATTGCAATTTTGAAAATAAAATAGTGTCTGATAACTAGAACTGCAAAGTATAACGCGTGGACACACTGGTGAGTGTTTCGGTATTTCACTATGAATCAAACGATGACGTAGTCAATGGCGGCAACTTTCGGCAAACAATTATACCGCGTCACGAATCACGTGATTCATTAGCCTCTTCTCAATAAGTGTTGCGTCAGACGGCATGACCATTAGTGAGAAATGTATTTGCTCGATATCACGTATTTGCTTGTCACATATACAATTAACGGTAGATTGTTGTATTTCAAGATTTAAGTTAATATTTTTGTTGTTGTCTCTCCGTTAAGAAAGCCGCGCGAAATTATTCATGTAAATAAATCGACTGTTTGTTGAGTTAATACTGATAATTGACATTTTGTGTCAGAGTAACAACAATCTCAAGAGGTTACAACATAAACAGGTAATTGAAACTTCAATGGCTGATTTCACCTTGTCACGTAAAACTGTCATCAATCACGCAAAGCGTTGTATCAACAATCAACAAATACCCAATATGTCACCTCACCTCCATAATAAGAAATATATATTTGTAAATAGTTTCCATTTGGGTAAATGATCTGTTAAGCTTGTAGTACATGTAGTTAAGTTGAAATATACAGGAAAAAATATAGGCTCACCAATTACGAGGTACTTATTTTACTTTTGTCAAACTATTTGATTACTTAACATACATTCGATACATTCTGCTAACCTGGTAGCCAAAGTATGTATCCGTAGGCTAGTGTTTGTTGCATAACTTTAATCAAATCTTTGTAAGCAGGATTACAAAAGTGCGAATGGTCTTGAAAAGAAGATAAAGATGCTATGGTTTAGAACCTGCGCACTGATATGTGTCTTAGGAAGCTGAAATGACAACCAAGTCATTATGAAATTAATTGTAGTAAACTGTGTTTGATGTGGGACACAAAAACAAACATTAACGGTATTTTCAATATCGTTGAGTATCTATTTTTTAACACATTAAATAGGGAACATTTCCAAACAAATACTTTACGAACATTTCTTTAAAAATGACGGTTCATAAATCTACCAATCATGGAACTCGAGAAAGCAAAATGAGGAATGATTTGAAAGAGAAGGTTGTAACCTGCAAGCAAGTATTGAAAAAACACTTCTCATGAGGGAGTGTGTGCAATATAAAGAGTCAGTTTACCATATGCAGGTATGGATATCTGTCAGATTATTGTCACTGCGCCTCCATTTCTTTGTCAGCATTGTTGTACACTGTTCACCGATACAAAATACTAATCTATAAGAGTATGTATTTGGTTACACTGACTTCCCTACGAAGGATACTTTATTAAAGTTGTAAGAGTATGGTTACTAGTTCTGCTCAAGAAACATTACCAGAAATAATGCATGGATGCAGTGAAGCACAACTCCAGAAATAAAATGGAAAACAAATATTTAATGGGCAAAAGTTCAAACAAGCTCTTCTCAAAAATCTTTGTTAATGTGAAGTTAACAAAATGAATATGACGTTTATTTTATATCACAAAGTTTTTAGAGGATATTTGGTAAATACTTGGATTACCATTTTTCTAATTTTGGGAAAGAAATATTTTTTTGTTTAAAATGTATAATTTGTTGACAGAATGTTATTGCTGGTACAGGGGCAATAACCATCGTCATACAAGATAATCATTTGCTGAAGAGTTGCCTCCCTTCACATTATTTTTAATTTGAGGCATGATTACAGGTGGGGATTGTCTTTAGTGTTTAAATTGCATTATTATTAGCACCAGATAATTTGCATTACTAAATGCATCGCTATCTGCGGGGTAAATGTACCTCAAACTTTCTGAAAAGCAAAGGTAGTTGGATGGCGCAAAAAACAATTTGATAAACTATTGTAATTAAAACGACAATATTTTGTAATTTGCATATAACATTCCAATGCATAGTATATAGTTAAATAATTAAAAAACGGAATTGACATATTTTTACTACATGTACCAAAAAGCCAAATAAATGATGAAAAACAAAGTAATAAATGATGTATTCTTAACCTTTTTTCACTTTTTACTTAAAACTTGCGGTCTGTTAAAGAAAGAGTTGTTATAAGGATTTATATTTAGGTCATGTGATCCTTCATATTTTAATAATAATAATCACTAACATTACGTTTAATGATTTCTACTTTTTATTCCAGAATAATGACAATACCAAAAGTATGTCCGCACGATGCTTCAAAAGGAGAGGATACCGACTACTGGTTACCAGTCTGAACGAGCGTGTGGGGAATTAAACAAACAGTATGTAGTTGTTGTCTTTAATGATAGCTGATACAAAGATATTTAGAAACACAAAAACAATAGCACACATATATATAACCAGCAAACTCGTCGCTACGGCATCAGTTCATGAGTAATACGGGAATATGCATCACTACTCTCGCCGACCTACAAATCTAACAGAGTTCACCAAGTCCAAGGGTTCACAAATACTAACAACACTGTGTTGGGATGGGGTTCACGATTAATTACACACCGTTCGTCTCTAACTAGAGTAAACACAAAACAAAAAGAAATGTACTCAGATTGTAGGTGGATCATATCACGTAATGTATTTGAAACAGTTTCGAACTTTTTTTAACTTGTAATAAAACATCATCATAAAAATATTTAAGACTTCTTTCCTCATGAATTCATAATTGCATGCAAAAGAAATACTTCTCATATAGTACGATGGTAAATTGCTTTGCAAATGTCAAAAATAAAATCAATTAGTATGTACGATATGAATGGTCAAAAGTTCATTTATCTAGAATACATTCAGCTAGCAGCAACTGGACTGTAAAGAAACTTACATTTATTTATTATATTGTTGTAATTGAAACGCTGATGTAAACTTTTGTGCGTCCGTATACCCATGTTTGTTACATTGTTTTATTTCTTCAGTCTCTTTTAACGTAAGAAGTTGCACAGCAATTTGATAATAGTAAGAGAAGATAATAAATTAATATGTAATTTAGATATTATTCAATGAGTAACTGTCAATTGATGAGTTTGAGATGCACTTAATACACTCTTTCGAGTAGACTAAAGTGTTAATTGTTCTATTTGAAGATGTTGCATGTTACTAATAAATGACAAACTTATGCGTTTCTACTTATATCATAATATTATGTTGGTTTGCATTATCCTATACCTTACATACACTTATATTTCCCATGTACTTATACATGCATGATGTGCAATGCATATGGAATATCATACATTTGCCCCGTTATGTAATGGATTCATAGTGTGCTTGTAGTGTTTGTGTTAGGTTTGTAAGCGTGCTATTAAAGTGATTAACCATATGGGAATAAGCCGAACATATTACTAGCCGATGTGTCAACAAGACGAACGGCATTTGTAACTTTCACATAAAACTCTTTATCTGATTCCAGAAGTAAATGCGACCCCAGATGTATTGTGACCACACCACTTGTAGCATTGTGAAGCATTTCTGTACGTTTAAGTTGTATCCTTTCAAATTCACCGTCGTAGCCAACGTGTCCTTTCAACACGAATAATGTAAAAAGGCATGAACCAGAGCGAGAGTTTTTATCCAGTATAATTCCATTATTAAATGATATAGATGCATACACGTAATAATACTGTGTGGTATTGACTCGAATCTTGCCGTCTTTGTAATGTATTCCAGGTCCTATGTAGGAGTAACTGCTGGTCTGGTCCCAGAGGAGCAAGTGGTTTCTTCCTTTGTCTGTCAGGAAATAAATACTCAACCATTCAATACGTACATATAGTGAAACAAAATAAAAAGATTTTCACACAGTTACTTTGCATAACATCCCTATAATATTCTATTGACATATAAGTATTGACATTTTCCGCCATGTGCCTGTCGGATATGTCTTTACATATTTACGTTATTTCCGATTTTTAAAATCTATATTCCTTGTTGAACTAGCTAAAAATATAAAAAAAATATTTTTATTTAAAATATGATAAATATAATACATAATGTTTTAAATATACGGGTCACAATGCAAAATAATAAACAATATATGGAAGAGGATTTCACCTACATATTTTAATTTGTTCAGTAGAGTGGAATTGTTTGAGTATAAAGAAATGGTCGAGTAACCACATAAATACAAATTGAAGAACTCAAAAGAAAATATTGACATCTTTAAATGCGTTTCGGTATTCCTCGGTCCTGAATGATTGTAAAAGTTTAAATGTGATTGGTTTTATTCTTATTCTTATGTAAATACGCAATACAGCAATACGCTGCCATGAACGAGTTAATGATTTAAATTGCGTTTACGTTATTTTCAACAAATGATATGTTATATATGAAATGTCTAGTTTTACAAATGGAGGATGACCTCAGAAAGAATCTGAATAGATCAACCATTCTTCTGAAAGCAACTGACATACAGGTTTCAGACCGAGATGTGACGTAAGTCATTCGACGACATGCCCCACCACGGAGGACCCATGTACAAGTTACATATCGTAATGAACTAGTATGTTACTCAGTGATACAAGCACACAAATCAGTGACGAAGCTGTCATTCGACGACATGCCCCACCACGGAGGACCCATGTACAAGTTACATATGGTAATGAACTAGTATGTTACTCAGTGATACAAGCACACAAATCAGTGACGAAGCTGTATCCAATACATGCGATGGTGTGTGGCAGTGTTAATAGATAGATATATGGTTAGGTAATATTAACTAGTACTTTCTTTCTAATACATGTATATATAATCAATCGTTCGATACCCCTTTCACTCGAAATAGCATCACGCAGTGATAATAGATTAGCTAAAAAACATAATATGGTATTTGATTTACACATTGTTTTGAGGGTCCTCCGTGGCCGAGTGGTCTAAGGCGTCGCCTCAATATCAGTTACATATTACCGTTTAGGTCATAGGTCATAGGTTCGAGTCCCGCTTAAGAGCGTTTGTAAAATGCTTGCGGACTGACAGTGGTTCTGTGTAGATTCATTATTGGGGTATAACTCCATCAAAATAATGGATATACCATATATTACCTGAAATGTGTTGGAGATAAAACACACATACACACCAAACAAAAACAGTTTCATTATTGCTAAATTGTACTGTTCTTAAACGTTATTAAATATTTATAACAAACGCGGGATACAAACCTTTTCTGGTCTTATTTACGTACAACTGTGTAAAGGAAGCGGTCAAATAACCTGGAGCAGGAACCTTGTCAACGTTTCCGCAACTTAGATACTTTGGCTGTGACAACCCTAAAATAATTATAGAAATTTAATTAATATGTTTCTGTTTTCATTCTAATACTATATTGCTGTTTATGAATCTCGGAATATATAAATGAATATATATAATATATATTGTTGATATTATCAATCAAGTAAAAAACTAGAATCTAAAGCTCCATTTACTCTATTATCACCAAGATGCCACCAAAAAGCATTTAAAGTGATCTCATCTACATACCGAGATTTTGGAGGTTATTTTTTGCATAATAAGCAATATAACTGCATAATGATATTGTATTACGATTTTGTTTTATGATTTATGTTGTCACGTGATCAACATTGACTCAATAATAGCTTGAATGATAAAGTCCCGTATATAGAGGATCTTACATGAATGCTTATTTTTATTGAATTCACTAAACGAGTTAGAAAACATATATAACGCGAGGAGCATCATATCAGATTTTCCAACGAGTTTGATCAATTTAAATAATAAATGAGCACGAATGTAAAATTCGTTTTATCACACAACTCGGAAAAGTTCACAGTTACCATATATTTAACAGATCTTCTCTCAAAATTCATGAAAAAAATCGGACATATTAGTTTTCATTTGACGTAACGTCTCAAAATAACGTCATTAAATCATGGCAATTTGAACGCCATTTATATATTCGGGCAAGTCCGAAAGTACTTCGGCAATATACGTACGAGAGCCTAGTTATACGGAAAACACTGAGCGATGAATCGGAAGTGATATTACATTAGGTTAATATCAAACATATGTCATGGGATTATTACACTCCTGCATTGTAAATTATGTGATAGTTTTACACTATTCTATGTTATGGCAAACTAACGTATTAATGAATACAACGGAAACAATAGGAAATGTTCTACCTACCTTCCTACCTACCGAAATGTTTTGCAAATTATTGATATAAGAGATTATTTACCTTTGGCCAATCGTATCCTTGATGCACGTTCAGTTGCCTGGAATAGATAAGATAAGACAAGTTAAAGCACGATTATCTATAAGAATATCGGCGTTTAATTGATACTATGACATTATTTCAACATGTGTTCTAAGAATGAGATTTTTTTTATGATTTGTTCATTTCTTTCAAATATTTTTTTTTATTGTGATGATTTTATGTTAATGTTATGTTAATTTTATGCGTGTTGTGTCAAAACGATACAATAGTGTGGAATATAAATGCATAGAAAAATGTGTTGTATGAAGTGTATGAGATAACAAAATATAATATAACAACACATTCTGTTCATTCAATCAATTAATACATAAAATACATAATTCACATATAATTCTTTAAACATGTTCTAGTCTTATATTCTAGTTTATTATCTCGTACTTTGTACATCATAAAACACATTTTTCTTTACTATGTATCAACGCATAATGGCATTATGACGCCAACAGAAAGAAAGATTCAAGATCCACTCTCCATTAAAAACAACAGCAACATAATAAAATAAAACACATCAACAAATGAATATGACCTAGAACCCTGCCATTTACGAAGTTTCGCAAAGTACACAAACTACTCAATATGTCGTCTCATACGATATGTATTAGTTCCAGTCATCATATTCCAGCCCTTACTTACTTGGTATCCTGGAACCATAATAATTTACATGAAAAATTATGATAAAAAAAACATGACGCACTCATTTGGAGGATTCCTATCCCCACCCGCTCTGAAGAGATTGACAGTGATATAAGCTATTTTTACCCGTAGCCGGACGGGTTATTTCACGCTATTCAAAGAAAGATAGACGATTATGATATAGATAAACTGTGTTGTGCTAGTTTATATGTATCGACCCCACGAAGTGCCTCGTGTAATCACGTTTCAGCCAGCCAATCAAATTCGAGCCTGATACATTGCGATAAGTGAAATGACCATTAAGCCAACAACCTACCGATACAGATGTTCCCTTACCCATGAATTAATTGGTTAGCAGTACATAACCCAACTTATAATAAGGTAAATTAAAAGTTATCTTGTTGTATTGTTCTCTTGTATAGGCCGTACTAGCCTGTACAAATATTAAGGATAATGTGTGTGTTATAACAAAGCTATTTATATAGTATTACCTTTTCAATAACAGCCGTCAAATTATTAAAGGAGCAGATCCTCTTTCCAGATTTATCAAGAAACAGTTTAACTCCGGTTTGGGAAACATTGAATGTTTCTGCGTCTTCGTCAAGACTCAGTGAGACGTCATCACACGGAACG
Source organism: Panopea generosa (assembly GCA_029582155.1). NCBI lineage: Eukaryota > Metazoa > Mollusca > Bivalvia > Adapedonta > Hiatellidae > Panopea > Panopea generosa. The sequence continues at coordinate 44,128,129 of CM055907.1, forward strand.
ATAATATTGGAAATGTCATTTTCAAATTCAGTGTTCCTTAAGGACGTTAACTCTGTGTTTAAATAAAAACTCTCTAAAGTAAGCAGACAGAGCAGTAACAGAATCAATAGAAATTGATAACAACAAAGTAGTTTCCAAACTGATGGGTCATTCTTCCGTGAACTACTCCGATATGAGTCGATATTCTCATCAGAAGCACGTTCCGCAGGACATGTTCCAAATGTATCCAAATATTTCTTCTTCCGATCTGTATCTGTCTGTTTCACATCTGTATCTGCACGTGTAAGCGAGTCACGATTCTTACAATGGAATCTATAGTTGGTAGATTTATGTTTTATTTTCAAAGTCTTACAGTCACTTTCGTTTTTCCAGGTCTCATTATGTAACTGTGATCTGACCATTTTGAGTTTTACACGAACTTATAACTTTTACATTTAATTTAGTCTCCAATTCTGTCAAATAATGGAAAAAACACATAATATTATCATTTTACGATAACCACTTTGTTAAAAAAAATATACAACTTGTCGTTATGAACAATAAAAGGCGCAGTAGTATTACGATATATCACATGAATTTTTTTTAACAAATCAATTTGCATCATGCTGTTTTCTGAAAATGCAAAATCGAAACTGAAAGTACAATTAGTGTATTGTACATTCACTATTGATAATTTGCATAACGTTTTACTATGTTGGCTGATATTTTGCCAATACGACACATTGATCACGATGTCGGTTATGTCTTACTGGTGTCCTTTCTATGTCGTGTCGACATACAATAAAAACAAGACAAGAGAGGTTTTACGCGAAATATTTTCGCACTTCATTTGTTGAATAGTGCAGTATGTCGGTATTATATAATGAACGTGCGTTTTATACATGGAAACAATATGCTCTGCGATAGACGACATATACCCGACATAATATTTCACGGTAACCCTACATAATTATAATCATCTCATTACAAGTGTACCTGGTGAAGAAATATTAACAAATCAGATTAAGCTATTTGTCATACGTTATATATAAACAATATAATTTTACGTACTTTTTCTACGGTAAGACATATTATGCATAAACAAATACACATCGCATGTTTAAAACGATAACGAAATTAATTTGTATTTGCATGTTGAAACATTGGGGAGGGCTTTTACTAATGTTGTTAAAACTTGTCGACCGACCCTTTTGCATTTTATTAGTTTGTTATGCTACAAATTGCTGTTTTATCATGTAAAATTTGCATTTAAATATTATCAAATCAAATTAAGAAATCCGACACAAGTATGTACCATATTTATAGGTAAAATCCCAGCCATATTCAGCTTATACGATGAACACATAGAATTATGGAACTCTCATTCAGCCAGACAAAAATAACGTGTACCAATAAAAAAATGACATATTTCACAGAAATGGTTCTCCATTTGCGACCGTCTAGCAGGTCTCAGTTCCAGCTATATATATTTATTAATTCAGAATTCAACCAATATAGGAAACCTGTAATACAATTGGGAACCAGTTTACAGTGAACATCATTCTAGCGTGTTATTTTAATAATGTGATTATATATGCCAAGCTGAAATTAACAATTTGGTGATGCTAAATTTCATGTTGCAATATTATGGAATTTTTGCTTTCGTTTTACAATTTACACGTGACACAATTCATGCATATTTATAAATGGCCATATATAGAATATGAAGATGACTCTTATTCCTGGCACTTGTACGCATTTGTTTAACCGTTTAGCACAACAGCTGCTTGTGTAGCGCGTGGACTAGAAGTAAAATGTTAAACACAGTATGGGTCCCCCGCCCGACCCCCGCCATGACAATTTGTAGTGCCATTGAGCAAGAATATGAATCCACATATGTTCAGTACTGGTTATACTTAGTAAGATGTCTGGAATAATTTGTCTTATTTCACAATCGATGTAATTTTGGACAAATTTTGCATATATTTATAAACGTTCCAATCATTGTCTTATTGATACACCTTATATTTTCTTTCAGTTATTGATATAGTGTACTAGGTTTGTTGAGTAAATTTTATGAATAAAGTAAAAGGTTAATAAATTAGTCTCTATTGAAATCATCCTCATCTTTTATAAATTGCTCATACACGTGTTTTGGTAACAATCAAACAATGATGTTATTAAATAACACCTTTAAAAAGTATTACTTTATATTTGTTATTCAAAGCATTATAAAGATTACACGTAGCAATATACTATATATATATACACTAATATGGTTCAATATTGGATATGTACTGGGTCGCTAAAAATCATTATAAGTTTGCACAATCATACACATTATGCATATTTTCAGATAATCATAATTTAGTCCTTATTGACGCGTTAAGCAAACTTGCTTAAATTACTGTATTTAAACATGACAAATAACCACTTATCTGATATTGAGTAGAACAGCGGGGCTTTGCACTCCTGATTCATATTTTCCCGGGATTGCAACTTAAAAAAGCCAACAACGCCCCTGACTTAACCATTAAAATACAGCTGGCTGTTTCTATTATGTATATTTGTGGTGTCCTTAATTATTATTTGTGTTAGTGGTATCCCTTAAATTCATTGCGTACTCTTAAGTTTAAAGCGAAACTGAAAGTACAGTGCATGATACACAATCTTATACTTTTTGAAAACTGCAGTTGAGATAACACGTTATTGGCAGGGGATCAAGTCAACACTTAATCACTCGACTATAGCTTGATATGTTGTAATACATCGAGGTGGTACACTACGTGACACTAGATTGGATATTGATGCCAAAATAAGGTAACTTTACTTGTTTAAATTGATATTTATAGGAATTATATCGGGTTATTTTAAATGTTCAAAAATATATTATTTTTATTGAAAATATATTTCGTGAGTTAGACGACACACCCAGGTTAGAATAAAATAGAATTCGCAATTTAATATATTATCTTATATTCGGTTCAGGACTATGTGTAATATGTTTCAATAAATTATGATTGTCTCGTTAACTTCCCTTAATCTGAAGACAAATATAATTCGCCGTGTTATAGTATCGGGTCACACCTCTGGTAATGTGTTGGGTATACGAAATTGAGATGACTTAAAGATAAGCTTTGGTTAAACGGATCTGTAAATTATTACACATTTAAATTTGATTAAGAAAAGTGTAACATAACTCATCGTTTGGAGAATTCGGACCAACTGATGTATTTTTCATTTAGCTGAGACATTAAGCTTAGTGCTTAAATAAATAGACTATGAATGAATATGAAGTGTATGTAATGTGGATATACATGTTACATTAGATTAACCTCTATCGTCGTATTACGTAATGACATATTACCATATAAGTACATATATTAAAGCGACCTAATCCGTATCTGAATAATATCTCTTTTATAAAGAAAAATAACAACTTGTTTATGGAAGATTAACATTTTCGTGGATTCTAATGTCTTCGGTGTATTTACCTTTGTTAAATGTGAATAATTCGCGTTTTTAATAAAAAAAATATTGATCAGTTATTCTAATATGCAAATGAGCAGCTTCAGTGACGACGGAAATTGTCGTTACATTTTCGATTCAATCGTATATATTCGGCCAGCTTTCAGGATTAGAACGGTTGCTGTGTTTCTTTATGTTAGTAGCCGTTTATGTAGCGCTGTATCGATGATGCCCGGATGTTTCCGGACGTTTACATATATAACTACTAAATTTATTATTTCACGGGTCAGGTCTGATTCAAATATCGGCGATAATAGTAAATTTAAATACATGTGTTTTAAATGTTACAAATATACTAGTTTTTATTGATTTGGAAGGACAAAACTATTCGATACGCCGCTTTAATTTTTTGGGGATGGCGTACTACGTGGCAATGTATTGGATACTAAAGTATGTTTTATTTAATTGATCTTTTTCGGTATCTTTATAGATATGACTGTTTAATTTTGATAATGTAATGTGAGCACTATATTTCACTTGCATGTATATTATATAAACAGTGTTGTGGCTAGAAATTGCACCATTGTTCGATTACAATAAGATTAAAAGCCATTTCAATCACAGTATATGTATAACAATCGGTGCTATTTGTGATTACTTTGTAATTGAAATGTTAACATGTCCTAAAATTAAAGAATCACACATCCTAGTGTGAATGGAGATGTATTCTTCTATAATCGCAGAGTATCTATCTTATAAAAGAGATGTATCACTGAAACAATGGAATCATTTGTATATTACAAACAAAGATTGTTATTAAAAAGTGCATGTCAATCAACTTGCTATGCAGTATAACTACGTTATTATTTAATATATATTACGTATTTTAAGTATAGCTCACTAGACCCAATGAGCTATTGTGATTGATGTTTGTCCTTCGTCCGCCCGTCTGTCTTTCCGTGTCGTTAACGATTTATTTAAACGACATATTTTACGAAACTATCGGACAGATTTTCACCGAATTTTGTGCGAAGCATTGTTTCATTCTCTCTGGAGTGTGTTCAAATCATTACTCTTAGTGTCAATTATGACATTTTGCATGTAGTATCACATAATTGTTTTTTCCCAGATTTGTTCAACTCATGACTATTTGGTCAAAATTGGCTCTACCCCGGGGACTTACATGTATCAGTTCAAAATAGAGAATTTTTAATTTAAACATCTTCGTCTCAAGAACCAACCTGAAAAATTCGTTCATATTTGATATAAATAATCCCTATGAGTAAGGGTTTCAAGTTTGCTTAAATAAGGCGGCGTTTGTTCACTGGGTCTCATTAAGATAACTCGAACTTTTCATAGGAATACCTTAGGATTACAAGTAGTATTGTTTGTCTCATTGTTTAGTCATATAGAAACACAGGAAGTTCTGTTCTGCTCATCCATTTTAGGTATGTTTTCAATCAGCATGATATTGTTTAGTCATAACAGTGTTAAGACTTACTGTGAAATCATTTATTTTCGTAGGTATTAAATTTCGTGGTTTACACTTCAAAGACATATTGATTTCGTGGGGGTCTTAAATTCGTTGAAACCCAGTATCCCAAAAAGATAAATAAATAAAATTTACACTTTCGACATCACATACTGCGTTCCAGTAATTAACTTGACACATGCCAATTAGTACCTTAATAAACAAGTACGATACTGAACTAATTTTTATATAAACAAGAAGAGAGGAAAGGTGAAGTACGATATCTAATCCAGAAAGAATTTTAAAAGGCAGGCCTGCAGTAAATAACACTAGTATGCGACACATGACGTGACTGTGACAATGAACAGTAAATGAATGTGCGATGACTTTTAAGAGATGTATTTGATGTATTCATTAAAAATGATCATAAAGAGAAACAATAGAATTAAATAAAAAATACCGTTAATAAAATATATTACTTCACTAGAAACTTGTGTTTTAGTTTTCTTCGTACGCGCGCGTTATGTCCCTTTACAATGTTTTACACTTTTTTAACAATTTTTACCGTAGGTCTATACGTCACATTATTTCTACCTGTTTCAACTCGATAGCATTTAGCTATAAGGTGACGGTCTATTTTAGTACCTCTTGACATTTAAGTGGGGTAAATTATAACACATATCGCTACACACACTCGTCTATCAGCGAATGGACGTAGAATTAAAGATTCTTACACTGTTTACAAATCATCAATGTAAATATTGATGAAATATGATGAAAGAAAATATGTAAATAAAGGATGGACTATTTACCACAATGTGATTCATGTAGGCATATGAACAAGGAGGTAATTGATATGTTGACAGCATTACATAGTGTAAACTAAGTTCGTGGGTTGATTTCGTTGTCTTGCCTCCCAACGAAATCCACGAAAATTAGTACCCAACGAAAATTAATGATTTCAGAGTAGTTCTTAAAAGGATGTTTTATACGGGGCCAGCAGAGACCCAAAAGGTATGATAAAATGAAATTTCAAATATCTTTGTCTTAAGAACTGATGAGTCAAAATTGTTCATACTTGATTAAAATAACCCCTATGAATATGGGTTTACTTATACAGGTTACGATCTATTTCGGTCCAATATGGGGATGATTTTACATATGAAACTACCAGAAAACAGGAAATACAGTTTACTTCATAAGATTTATGTAGTATTTAAATAATCTTGAGGTCTGGAACATTGTTTAGTTATAAAATTTGAGAATTCCTTTGGATTGATATCACTAAAGGTCAACAGGGGTTCGAAAAGGAATAACATTGTGAATGCTAAAACAATCAAGAACCGAGCAACCAAATGTTTCGATATTTTGGGATGATTTTGTTCAAATGAAGAGACAAAAATATCACGGAAACCCTTAAAGGGACTTTAATTTTTACTAGGAATACTATGATAAAAACTATAATAGGTTTGTGTTTTTTTCAGGTTAAAACATGCGATATTTTTATATCATCTTTGAATTTTATAAATGCGTATGTTTATGTATATTTATTGAAAACGTGGCAAAATCAAATCCACCTCAAACTCTGTTCCGCTATATGGATATTCAACGTGCGTTCTAACGCTTGATTAAATAATAATAATAACAATGTGTACCTTAAACGTGTGTGTGCAACAGATATAAAATGTTTATTAGGTATAAACACGCTGATATACTTATATTCTTAATTTAAAACAGGAATTGTGAAACAGTGAATTTGATTTATTTTAATAATTGGTGAAAGTTGGTTAATAATATATTAACTTAGAAAATAAATAAATGTTATATATCTTTTAAAATTTGATTAAATTTCACTTAACACTATTTCTGAAAAGTAGATAATCTGCATGTTGCAAATATATCTCAGCATATAAAGTTCGTGTCTATTTTTTTAGGTTCACAACTCTGGTAACTATTCTGTTATTTGTCACATATGTGTCAAATATATATTGATTTATTCACAGGCAGTTTTTTAATTTTATTATAGAAAACAAGCTCAACAAATTATCAATTTTAAATTCTGTGATACCACAAGTTACATGAAACTGTTTTTAGATATGAGGTTGCAAATTGTAATACTTCGAGTGTTTTATCTCCGTACAGTTATAAGTGTTACTTAATGTTGGAAGAACTTGTGACCCATCCTAATTTCTGTTATATATAAATAGAAGTAAAATATGTTTCAACAGTGCATAGATGTAAATATTATTCGATCTATGAAAGTCGCTAAATTCGATTTCAACATTGACGTATGTCCCTTACAAAATGCCTTTGGATGATCAAAGTAACCCACGCGGACAAGTAGATGATATCGGGTTTTGCACGGGTGTGTCAGTATGGATAGTAACTAATTGCGAGCATGTAAACTTATCGGAATGGATGCTATGCTATCCAAAGTGTCATTAAGGCGCACCAATAATAGCATTTCTAAAATTCGCATTAAAATGTGCAGCAGAAAAATATGCCTGACGTCACGATTTAAAGCCAAAACCAACATATGTTCAATTCCTACCCAAATCCGAATTTATCACATATGCAGGTTATGATTATCAAAAAAAAAAAAAAAAAAAAAAAGAAACGCAACAAATGTTTCCAATTTTATGTTTGCAGGGACGCCGAACTGGACTACCGACCTCATTGAAGACATTAAACAAGTCATATTATCTGTCCCAAATGTTGATAGAATCGGAAACAAAATAAATGCAATGTACAAAAATAGTGACAGATCTAGAGATAAATGTTACGCATGAAGAAAATGTATGTTCAATCAATAATGTATCTACATTATGTTATTGTTGTGAGTGCCAGTATGGTTACATCTTCCTGTCTTTGAACTTTGTAATATGATCTTACCTACTGTAGTGTATTGCCCATTTCCTTTTTTTCAAAATGACACTGAATAATATCCAATTTAAATTTAAAGTAAAACAAAGTGTGAAATATCAAATTTATACAATGAATACTAAATAAATATAACATTATAGTTAAACGCGATTGTATTGCTTTGAGAAACACTAAAATATGATATATATGTATTGACACCGACATGACTGTAAATTATGTTACAGTAGTGTACACTTAGAACTACAAAATAGGTGCGTCTGGTCCAAGATTGTAGTGTTGGTTCCCCGCCAGTATTAACTATGTGATGTCCCAATAAACAAAAAAAAAAAACGAAATATGAAAATGAAACATACATCTAAAATAAGAAATTTTCAGAATCAATTAATAATTTAATATTTTGTTTTCTTTCTGTTTTAGCATTTCTTCGTATAGAATATCATAATGCCAAAAGAATATAAGTGTACAGATAGCTTTTGTGGTGAGATTCTTTGGTCATCAAAGGGTCGTAGAAGACACGTTCACAAGGAGCATGGTCCATTGGCAGATGTCTGTTCTCAATGTAATGAACCATTTCTGGCAACAAAATCACTAGAACAGCATTTGGGGAACTTCGACCATAGCAAAGACAGGTCATTAAAACCGAGACGTAGAAAAAAACGTAAAGCCAAAATGGGCACTACCGGAGTCGCTGGTGGCATATTTCAACATATGCTGAATCGGAATCCAATGCCATCGACCGCATCGTCCCAGTATCATCAGGTTAGTATCACTAGAATATAATTATATGATTTAAAAGGTGCGTTTTCTGTTGACGTTTAGAATATATTTATAATTGTTAACAATATGATATTTTTGATTTTGCATTTAAGACCCCAACCATGCCATACAGTAGCGATGTGTATACTGTTAACTCCGGGAACATAGATTCGTTCATATCCAGATACGCGCAACCAGACCAGAGTTATCTGAATATTTGCGGAGCAGCGGCTGATCTCCTCGTCAATTTTCTGCAACACAACGCTCCTGGAGATTTCCGACCAAGGAGAGTAATCAAGGTATAAACAATTAACACATAATAGCACATAATACATGATATTGAGATCCGTATGAAAGTTAACGGATCGGACAGTCAAATCTGGAATAGTATGTAGACCGAAGCGAAGCTGAGGTTCATACCACTTTCTAGGTCTGACTGCCCAGTATCATACCATACCCAGTCACATTATACTGACACTAGACATATCCTCAGACTAAAGTGCCAAGCGAGAAAACTTCTTGTACAATGTTTCAAGTATCTCGTATGCATTTACCGGGGATAGCACCACGATTGTACCAGGTTTCAAGTATCGCGTATGCATTTATGGGGATCGAACCACGACCTTCCGCATGCTAGGCAGATACTCTACCCCTAGACAATTGATGCGGTTTTGATTGATTTAATTGTGTATTTACCTTATTCGTGCCTGTAAAGTGTGCCTCTCCATTCTGTAGGTAAAATATGGATCTGTGGAATATTGTAAAGATTAATGATTATTAAAGTAAATTGATCAGAGGAATTAGTTATTATAAATATCCTTGTTGTTATACTAGTATTTTTAAAGACAATAATTATTACCTAACACTTCAGCAAACAATGTTATTTTTTCATTATTCATAATACTTAAATCACTGTCCACTTGTATTTTATACATCCTAACGAGTTATTGGTGATGGCTAACATATATATACACAGAGTGGTTGCCTAGGATACTCTAAGGTTTTAAAAACATTATATACATTTATCGTGGTTGTCCCTCCTTACAGGGCGGTTCTCTTTGTAAAGGCACGGCATTGAAGGGGAAATCCGATTTAGACATTGCTGTTATGTTGTCGCAATACACAGATGTGAGAACGATGCATAAAAATATGAATAATTTGTTGGGAGATCTAGAAAGATGTTTAAAGACATATCCCAACGTGATTGTACGCGGACGGACACATCGATGTCTAGAAATTGACATCAAATTACCAAGGTCAGAAACACTGTCTGCGGATGTTTTACCAGCTGTGGACGTACTGGAAATAGGTAAGTTCGAACCAAGGACTTATTGGATGCATTAAAAGTGTCATTGTCATTGTAAACATCAGAACATGAAAACTGCTTTTCTTAGTTATTTTTTGCTAAAATCGACATTAAGATATACATTTGGATGACCAGCCGATATAAGCCGTTGATTTAGTTTATGTTAAGAAGTAAAGATTAAATCTATTGAAATTGTTGAAAGCGGAAAATCAAATATTTTAAATTTAATGAAATTACAAGTGTGTTAGTAATATTCATTGGCTCATGCATGATGATAGCATTAATACAATATACAATTTTCATCTTAGTTGAGAGTTTTATCATGCGGGTTTGTATTGTGAATATTAAATATAATTTATTTTCTCTCTCTCTCTCTCTCTCTCGCTCTCTCTCTCTCTCTCTCTCTCTCTCTCAGATATTACGTCTCAATGCCATTCATCTCTTACCGCTAAATCCGGTGTGAAAGTTACCAGTTGTTTGCGGAGATGGGTGTGCTCGAGTATTGGTTAACCTTCAATGATCCCAAGAAAGAGTGATGAGATTAACCGATCGTCCGTTAGCCGTCGGTGGCATAAAAAAACACTAAACATTTAAACAAACAAACAAATATACAAACAAACGAACAAAACTTTAACTAAACTAAAAGATAAACACGTGTCGTGTTTTGAGCGAAAGTACAATTGTAATTTAATTATGCTGATCATCAGTTTAGTTTTTGTAATATTTAATAAAACCTCAGGCATTACTGAAAACTGTATTATACCAACGACTTAATTACATATTATAAAGTGTATGTCTCTGATTAGGTTGATACAAACCTTTATATCATATCCAATGTCCAATGCTAAATCAATGAACGTATTGATAAGTTATTTAAACAAAAAAGGCGCGAGTAGGTAGTCATAAACATCTTCTTATGATTAATAGGTTTCTGAAATATGCATTGTTGTAGTTTGATTTTTTATATTCTGGAAGGAAAACGTTCTTTAATCTTAAGTCACAAAACTGTTCACCAAATGTATAGTTTCTCTCCAAATGGTATGTAATGCCTGTAAAATATTTCCGAAGCAAGTGCAACTACTTATTTATAGTTTATAGTTGGTAGTGGATTTGGCATATCAAATTAAATATAGTTTTACTTTGTTGTGTATAACATAGAAAGCAGACGGGCAGATATCTATGAGAAAATGAGAGGAGGTGATAAAGACATAGAAGGGTTTTACTCTCCATGCTTGGCGCCATTACAGAAAGAGTTGTTTGCTGGGTTGCCAACAAAACTTAAAAGTTTGATTCGACTGGTGAAGTACTGGAAAGAGGACACACTGGTAAGTGGGCAAAGGGTTGGAGGTAATATATATGTATATCAGGTATATGTTAAAACATGAACTCCACGCGAGGGGTTCGTACAGTAGTGCATATTTACGAGTTAAGATATATCATGTAAGTTTCTTATCACACCATTAAGCCAAATGATGCATTTGCAATTTGGTTTTCCCTCTAACACGACAAAACGACGATTTTCCAAAATAATATATTTATTTAACTTTATGCATACATTTAATTTTTCGTCAATCATCGTATCGCGTCGACCACTTACGGTTATGTCATTTTTGATGATAAAAAGACTTCGGTGAAGTCGGAAAGTAGTTCGGTATTTCATGCACAAGAACGGAATATTAAGGCAACATCTACTATTGTATTGTGAAAATAAAAATGGATGGCTATCATCATGACAGTAAATAATTTAATAAAGAACATTTTATTAGATGTGTGCAAATCGAATTCTTCAATCAAGTGTGATACCATTAAAATTCACGCTATGTGAGGGAAGGGATTGACAAATTGTTTAAATATTTAGCGTTATTTTATGTCATCGAGGGCTATCAAACGATCAGTTAATCTAACCACCGTTTTCTGGGATCCTGGATGGTTAGCCAGTACTCAAGCACACCCCATATCTGCAAGTTACTGATAACTTTCACACCTGATTCAGCGGTGAGAGACGAATGAAAATGAGCCGCAATGCCGTGTATCAATCATAACACGAGTGTGGTCTTTAACGATATACATCGCTTGACACTGCTTTGCTCAGTCGTTAACTGTTCAGTTCAGTTTTATTGGCATAACGACAATACATCATTGCCTATGGCCGTTTACAAAGAATATTTAAACAAATATGGCATAGACACACAATATATGAACGTAGGTAAGACATTCACAAACAAACAGTCAAATATTGTAAGATATCAAATCTAGACATGATATTTTCAATAATTCAATAATTCAACAACGCGTCTGTTTGAATCCCCGCATAATCCCTCATGAACGTTGTTCTACGACCATGAACCTCCCACCTCTGAATATGTGAGGAAGTAGTTAGTGACTTACAGAGATAAGGTGTGTCTTGTACCTAGCGAATCCCAGCAATGATGATTTGATGCATTGACCGCCGTTATATACCTGAAATACTGTTGAAAAGGCGCAAATTTCATACAAGCAAACAAGCAAAATAAAACACAAAAACAAAACAAACGCAGTACAGCAATATTTCTACTCATAGTCGTACATCGTTAATATTGTTGAAATACAATAACCAAAATAGAGGTATGCCGTATAAATCAACAATATATAAATGATGAATTTGTACTTTTCTGATACGATGATATTATTTATATCGATTTTTTATGTTAAAGGTCCTACGCAATGAAAACAAATATTTTTTTATCCCTAAATATATAAAAGATCCTATTAAAACATTATCAAAATATGCTAATCTGAAGGTGTATTACTGTTCGAAGTCCTAGTAAATGCAGATGAAACTTTACAGTTCCTACGTCTTAATTAAAAGTTTACATCGCTTATCTCCCTCACCTATGACGCCAATGTAGATACATTGCAACTTGTTGTAAAGGTTATTACGATTAAGATATCTCGGTAAATTAAACTATCTTACTGAGACGAGGGTTGCAACCATGTATGATGGAACCATGATATTGGAGGTGTCAAACAGACTTGTTTAACGTGTAGCATTAATCTTGCAGCGATCATGGAGGAAATGTCACATACCTGGATCAAATTCTTCTAGATAGCGAGATCAGTGCAATGCATGATTTTTTTTATATATTATCGTATGCAGTGTAGTTACTGGTTTAAATATATCAAATATATAAATTGTTAATCAGTAGGGGGTTATATTAACTGAAACCTGACGTGTCGTAATCAATCTGAATTTACTGCGAAATATATTGTGATCATATGAGTGAGTTTGGAATGAAAGAAAGAGCGAAATGGTTGAAAGAAAAGTTTCGCATTTTCTTTTTTACCTTATCAATTTGTTATTTTATTAATGAAGGTCGTGATTGACCAGGAGATAGTGTATCTTTATTGTGTATGCCAGTTTAAGGGTGTATATCAAAGGAAGTTTAAGGATGTACAAGGTGTTATCTGAGTATGTTGAAGAAATAAAAAAATGCATATGATAATAAGAATATGACATTGTTCAAATATATGAACCGTTCAAATCTCTGTCGAATGTCATATGTGCCATGGTCTAATGGCTGCCCCAGTATCACTTACTTATCACAACTGATCTTGTCAGTTTGACGTTCCAATCGGTACAGAGTCACTGCCTGAATCTATCTATCTTTATATTTTGCTACACGCCTTCACAGGCATAATCGGGCAGCTGCGCGTCGTGTCTTATATTAATAGAACAAGAAAAAGTAAAAAAAACAGTGCAACAAGATAAAAGAAGATTAAAAACAAATTCAAAATGCTCATGGTTTAGTGTGCTGTAGCTGGCTTACTGCAAGCTTGAATGAATCAAAGTCTTGCAGGAGTACAACATCTGCAGGTAACGAGTTCCACTGTACTATAGTAAGAGGAAAGAATGAATACTTGTAGTAACCAACCCTTGTGTGATTCTGTTTGAAAGACATAGAGTGAGAATACCTTGATACCCGGTGGTTAGCTTCAAAGTAATGAGGTATAGAGATGGCGACCAACTCATGAACAATTTTGTAAAGGAGGCATAAACGCGAATCTGCCCGACGCTGCTCTAAGGTTCTCCAACCCAGTCTTTCTAACATGTTAGTAACACTGGTGTAATGGGAATAATCATACATGGTCCAGCGTGCTGCATGTCTGTGAACTCTTTCAAGTTTGTCAATATTGGACCTGGTGATGGGGGTCAAAAATCGTACTTGCATACTCTAACTGGGGGCGGACCAAGGTTTTGTAGGGCACACTCTCTGATCTTGGGTGACTTTACCTTGATGTTCCTCTTGACAAAGCCTAGGGTGCTGTTGGCCTTGGCTGCAACTCTGTCTATGTGGGTGTTCCATGACAAATTATTTGAGATGTCTACACCAAGATAGCGAGCATTCTCAGTTGTCTTTATAATCTGTCCATGAAGTATGTACCTTGTGTTTTTTTTCAACCTTGTTAAGTGGACAACTTCACATTTTGATGGATTGAGTTCCATATCCCACAAGGCTTCCCATCTCTGAAGGTTGTCAAGGTCAGTTTGTAAAGTCTGATTGTCTGTCTTGTCATCGTTTATCGTAAGGTATACAGCTGTATCGTCTTCGAATAGCCATATTTGTGAGGTGATACATCGGGCAGATCATTAATGTAGGCAAGGAATAAGAAAGGACCCAATACTGAACCCTGGGGTACCCCTGAAGTGATTTCATTTTCATCAGATTCCTTACCCTCAATAACTACAGTTTGTGTCTGGTCACTGAGAAATGCTCTTATCCAGTATAGAACGTTACCTTGGACTCCATAGGACTTGAGTTTGTGGAGCAGTTTCTCATGGTTAGCCTTGTCAAATGCCTTGCTAAAGTCTAGGAGGATGAGGTCGGTTTGCTTACATTCTCTGCAACATTTTGCCAAATCCTCAACTAGCATACCAAGTTGTGTTTCACAAGATCTTTTTTCTCTAAAACCAGGCTGCATGTTATTTAGTATGTTGTTTCCGTTCAGATGCTTGACTAGGTTTGAGACTATTATATGCTCAAGCACCTTACAAAGAATACAGGTAAGAGAAATTGGGCGGTAATTAGCCGCAAATGACCTGTCTCCCTTCTTAAAAAGTGGTGTCACGTTTGCTGTCGTCCAATCTTTTGGTACTTGGCCCTGTTCCAATGAAAGCTGAAAGATTACCCTTAATATTGGTGCAATCTCAAATCTTATTTCCTTCAGCTTCAAAGGTTTCATCCAGTCTGGGCCAGCAGCTTTGGTGGAGTCGAGATTGCCTAATAGCTTCAGGATCCCGTTAGTGGATATGTCTATGTCAGGCATGGTGATATTTTTACCTGGTTCTGTTGCAATGTCATCACTATTCATTGGGTTTCTAGCTGAAAACACTGACTGAAACTGTCTGTTTAGTATATTCGCTTTGTCAATGGTGTCTTAGTGAAGCTTGCCTTCAGGTTGTAGTGGTGCGATGCCCTCACTGTCCTTCCTAGCACTCTTTAGGTAGGTAAAAAAAAACGCTAAGTGTTTACCTTTTTATTTTCAGGGTCTTCAGTGGTATTCATACCTAGTAAGTCCTCCAAATACTTACCATGTGCTAG
Source organism: Panopea generosa (assembly GCA_029582155.1). Taxonomy (NCBI): domain Eukaryota; kingdom Metazoa; phylum Mollusca; class Bivalvia; order Adapedonta; family Hiatellidae; genus Panopea; species Panopea generosa. Next base: position 44,143,571 of record CM055907.1, read on the forward strand.
TTGTATCTTGCTTCTGACAACGTGCTTCCATCTGATGTGTTGACTTCTGGTTTTGGGGCATTTGGTACGCTTGAAACGGTCATAGAGCCTGTTACGTTTTCTTATTGCCCGCCTTATGTCCTGTGTGATCCAGGGTAGCGATTTCTTACCTCTTAGTAACTTGGATGGCCACATTCATATTGGAATTTGTCTAAGTGTTCTGTATTCTCATTCTGGAGGTCTTGTACCGACTTACCATGAAAACTTAGTAAGAACGTATCCCTAAAGGTTCCCATCCTATTTCTAAAGAGCTCCCAGTTTGCCTTTGTGTATATGTATACCTGAAGGGGTTTGATCTTTACAAGTCTTGGTTTAAGGTTAGCCTCAATACTTACAATGTCATGGTCACTAATACCAGGTAAAATGGAGACATTCTCAACCAGTGTTTCATTCGTTGTGAAGAAATGATCAATGACGTTGTCGAAGCGAGTAAGTTCTTTGACTACTTGTATAAGGTTAAAATCATTGAGTATTTCTATGAAATTTTCATACTGACCTCTATGTTGGTACGATGGTAGTAAAGTAGGTGTGTCTGGTTTCTAGTCTATTTCGGGTAGGTTCAAGTCACCTATTTATAATATGGTACCAGGATGCTCGCTTACTTTCTCGAGAGATTTCCGAAGTTCAAGGAGGCTACGTTCATCACATTAATGAGGTCGATAATATGCACCTATGTAGTGTGTCTTGGTTCCAGTTACCTGCAGCTTAGTCCATATTATCTCAAAATCACTTTTAAATTGTGGTTCTTGGGAGCATATAAGTGTGTTACTCACCATGATGGATACAACACCGCTGCGCTTCTGTGTACCCTTTCGGTTCCCTCTGAAAAGCTTGAAGCCATTTGGGATAAACTCTGATGAGCATATATCAGGGGAGAGTCATGTCTCTGTCCCGATAACAACATCTGGTTTCTCATGGTCGACCAGTGTATGAATTTCCACAATTTTATTCATAATAGAGCGGAGGTTTATATTAAGTAATTTCAACTAAAGTGTTTTTTTTCTGCACGTTTTCTATTTGTCTTTTTTGCTGTTGGAGTTAAGGTAAATTCAGCATCTGATACATCCAGAGTGCTGTAAATATTTGGGTCAGATAGGAAAGACATTGAATTACTTGTATCAAAAAAGCTTGAATTAAAATTCGGAGTTCTACACAATACTGTTCATGCGACTATTGAGATTTTTCTACACCAAAAGTACTGGTTGTCAAATATAACCTGTTATGTATTGGCGGAATTGGTCTTTTATCCCCATTGATGAAAACCTCTGTGATTCATCTTTAATTACTATTGCGTAGGAGCCTGGGCGTTGGGTGGCAGGTTGGGGAGGGTGCAGCATGACACCGTTCACCTCCCTCTAATATTTTAATAAAATGTTTAAAACATCTGGTTTACATTCCTTTTTTACCACTAAAATCAAGCATTTTGGTGTAATAATACGAAGGAAATCCCGATAATTACTAACAGTTTTTCATTTTTATATGTGACAGTGTGTTTAATGCAAACTGTTAAAAGTTACAACTTATTTAATGAACAACCATTCTTTTTATCTGAAAAACTCACTAGAATGCAGAATTTGGTTTTATCAAATATCCAAGTGAGGGCTCTCATTTTTCCATAATCGGGAGGGGATGTCACTGTCACATTCTCCCCTACGTCATGACTTCCAGTTCATGAGGTCACATTCTAAAACCCGTTGGAGGTTAGTTTTTTTGTGCGTGCGTGCGTGTTTGCGTTAAAACAAAATATTGTGAAGTAAAAAACAACTATAGGTTATCCTAAACGCTCGCTAAAACACAGCCTTTAATTTTGAAGATACCTCCCACTTCCATTAATTAAAACAATCCTACGCCTATATATACATGTCAAAAAAAAATTTGTGTTGCTATTTCAAACATTCACTTGATTCTGTCATTTCTGCCTGGCTACCTGACAATATATATGTCGGCCGGTCGGTCGGTCTTTCCGTCCGTCCATCCGCCTACCCATAAGTACTACCGTCCATCCAAAGCAACATCCGTCTGTCTGTCCGCCCATCCATACAGTAAGCCGCCCGGTCTTCCATCCAGACATGTACGCAAATTAAAGAATTTTAGTTTAACGGAAACTGTCATATCCCTGCTCATTAAACATTTCGTGTTTTACCCCAAAACAACACAACGAAGCATGTTTTTTTTTATTCAATCTGAGACGATAAAGACAAATAGAAAATAGCGCAAGGTGCATGTATTGTGTCACACTCAAGGGAGGTAACACTTTTCACCTTGCAGCCGCAATGTGATTATGCAAAGTTAAAACATCAATAAAATGCATTTCAGAGTAAATGTGATATTGAAGAAAGATGCTTTTGTTCAATGATGATATTAATGAATTAGAAAACGAAAAGTTACAACTATGCACAATTCTATTGCTTATGATCTTTAACATTATATCTCTGTATTGATATTAAACCTGAGTCATTTTGTTATTAGCTCCTTTATTATACTATTGTTATTTCTTAAACTCTTCATCGTTTTATTAAATACCCTTAATTACATGTACGTGAAGGGTTAGATAGTTTTCCTTCCCTTTATCTCTTATTAAATACAACATTCAATTTAACATTCATTTTGTTATTATTGCAGAAGGAAATTAACCCTTTTGTGAAGTGGCCTGCATCATACGTGATGGAGCTTGTGGTGTTGAACGCGTGGAGAGAGGCGGGACAACCTGTCAGTTTTGATATGACACGTTTATTGCATGCAGTATTGAAGTCTCTCGTAAATCACAAAGACTTCAGGGTCATATTTGAAGGACAAATGTTCTATGACAGACGTTTCGTAGACTATGTGTAAGTATATTTAGTTACAGACCATCTTAAATGAAAAGAAAACTATTCCATTCATTGGTTTTCAAAATGAAATTAAATGAAGGACAGTGGTTCATTTTGTGATCATCCTGCACAAATATTATGGATAGATATGCAATAAATATATAACCTGTTAATAGGCTTCGAAAATGGCGTTTAAAGGGAATCGATCAGAATTTTTCAATTGGCTAAAATAATGTTTTTCCAATATGCCTGTATGTACTCACTGACCTCGTATTGAGAGAAGAACAAAAAAAAAGGTTTAAACCTGTCAAAATAATATATCAAAAAGGGAATACCTAACTTGGAATACGCGCCTAGATTAGACTAAAATAAATTTCCTGCTTAAAAGTGCAACATTTTTTTGTGACATATTAAAAGAGTCGCGTGATTTCATTTTGTTTTCAAATAGATCCGTTATACACAATGGTGGATCCAGGATTTCAATTTAAAAGTGCGGGAAGGGAGCGCAGCATAAAATCTGAACAAGAACGACTATAAAATTAAAATTTATTGAAATAACCATGTTGATAGTATATCAATAGCGTATTGCAAAAGTTTAAGATATAAAAGATAAATGTTAGCTATGAATATGAAATTTATTTACAATAGAGTCTGGTCCACGATTTTCTACATAGAAATCTCTTTATTTCGGATTATCTTAGTACACAGCACACACAACTGCAAATGTCAGTCTTGAATATAACTTAATATTATCCTCATACTATATAAGACTGTATTTGCATGAAATGCAGATTGTAGTCAGAGACGTTTGTTAAAATCTAATACATTCTTATACCATTGCTGATACATGACTGCTAACAATATTCTATGATATGACCGTGAACCGTACACACACATTACTATAAACGACATTCTTTAAATTGATAAATCATGCTTCTTTGAATCATTCTATCTTTTCAAACTTGTTTCAGACGCCATGACCCTCCGTACATTATGGATCCCTGCAACCCTTGCAATAATGTCTACAGCAGAGGTAATTTTGCCTGGGATAAAACTGCAAATGAGGCTAAGGAGTGGCTAAAGAAACCCTTGTTTCAGGGAATATGAATATAAAATACTAACAGAGAGAGAGAGAGAGAGAGAGAGAGAGAGGGAGAGGGAGACAAACATATAGAAGAGAAATACATGTTAAGAGAGAGAGAGAGAGAGAGAGAGAGAGAGAGAGAGAGAGAGAGAGAGAGATTTTGTGTACATACGTAAAAACGGATTTTAGTTCTCCAATGGTGGAATACTGTTTTCACTCATTATGTGTATTTGTAGCATTTTTGTTATAATAACATAATGCAACGTTTATATTTGATCTACTTGGTATCTACTGACAGATACATCTTCTGAAATGTTTCATTTTAAACAACATATAAATTACAATGTCTATAGTGTATGGGTATAAAGTTGCAGCGTAAGAGTAATCCGACACATATACGCGTGTAAGATCAACAAAAATACAAATTACAAATGTTTTAAACCAAGTTTAGTATAACCGTTACACTTATAAATCATGTACTTTAGCAAATAAACTGATAAGATGAAGAGTCGTATATCAACCGTCAAAGAGACTTCTTAATTAAAACGTATAATAATAATTATCATGTGAATGATAATGCCAGTTGTTGGGTATATATGGCTGATGAGGGTATGATAAAACAGAACCGAATAATAATTATATTTAATCATTTTATTTATTCTTTTTTACTGTCTGTCTGTCTGTCTGTCTGTCTGTCTGTCTGTCTGTCTGTCTGTCTGTCAGTCTGTCTGTCTCTATCTCGTACTATATTACGAAATAAAAGAAAATTTGTTCTGTTCTATCACAGCCTCATCAACCAAATATCCCCACTTACTTGCATAATCAGTGTACAATATAATTTGTAATAGGTCATTAAGACCCAACCTGATCAAACATTTCAGAATATTGTTATCACAAATTCATTTTAAGAATATAACTACTGATTTTGGGTTGTAACATATATGTCACATTAATAGTATAACAAACAGTGCAACATTTTGGTATATATGGATTAATCACCAATTACTACTTAAATGATCTATGGAGCATATATTGCATTTAAATAGTGTATACTTAATATACAGTATTTATTTAATTTGAATTACAATTGATTTATATCAATGACCAGACTCGTTTTCCAGTAATTAGTCTAGTCATTGCAATACTTGATTTCATTGATATGGTTGTAGTTTTGAGGAAGAAAATCATCTATGAAATATTGCTCTGCTTGAGTTATTTAATCATGCATTCAAAGATTGGATAAGTATATATCTTAATCGGATTTTAAGGTTTGATAAACACAATTTGGTGTGTCCAACTTTTTGATTAAGCCATATATAGTTAAATCCTAAATTATTAACATTGTCTCTGACACAACAATCCCAATTTATTTCATTTTAATACAATTCAATTTCAGATAACATCGACTTATATATTATTTTTATATAGTTTCTATTTCCTGCCGAGATTATTTAAAGCTAAACTTTTATAGCATTAGAATTATTGTTGTCAAAAAGTCAGATATCCCGATGTGCCAGTGATGAAAATTACATGTCTAAACGTTATGTTCTGCTTTGTCATGTTTGATTTGGTTATGAATTAATATTCTTTACATTGTAATTATAATGTCCAACGTTTATGATAATTCTACGGTCTGTTTAAACAGTAGGAGTTGAGCAATACTTTGATATAAGTACACAACCTAGCGAGAAGATAGGCAATTTAGATCTTATTCAATGAGTAAATGTAAATTGGTGAATTTGAGATGCACTTAATACTCTCATTTGAGTAGTGTTGTCTATGAAGCTGTTTCATACTACTAATAAAAGGCACTCTTATTAGTATACCCAGTGAGGTATCTACTTATATCAAATGTTGGTTTGAATTCTCCTATACCTTATATACACTTATAGTTACTGTACCATGTACTTATACTTTTATGATGCGAAATTCATGTGAAATATCATGCACTTCTCCTGTAATGTATTCAGAAAGTGCTTGTAGTGGTGTGTGGTAATTACTAACCATATAGAAACAAGCCGAACCGAGATTTGTTGTCCAGTATGATTCCATTATCAAACGATAAAGATGCATATACATAATAATACTGTGTATTGACTCAAATCCTGCCATCCCGGTATGATATTCCAGGTCCTATGTAGGAATCTTGGATGTTCTGATTCCAAAGGAGCAAATGACCACGGCTTTTATCTTTTAAAATAAATAAATAAATAAAATGTATAATATACCTCTTAATACGTTACAACTTCAGCAGGTATACAAGCAAAAATATGAGATATGTTCGTTATATAAACTGAACTTTATGACACAGTGTACTTGATGTTTGAACTTTGCTATCTCAATAAATCATACCATACTGTTGATATCATATCATATATATAATCATGGTATCATATAAAAAAAAAATGTAAACGGTCATACGTCTCTGATATCGTTAGATACCGGGGTACGCACGACAATGTTGTTATTTTTTTTAAATATATCCATGATACAAATCTAAATAAGAACACTTTTTTTTCTCTGTTAATTACATATATTCACATGATGTGAAATTGAAATATGAATACCCAGTAAGTGTACAGACCTTATTTTTAGATATAAAACAACTCTTGTAAATTGTAAAAACATATCATTATTCGCACAATCGCGGTCACATATTACAAAAAATGTGACAAATATTTTATTATAATCAGAATCCAACGGTTTAATAAAAAAAATTCCAAGGACATTTCAATTTGTATTTTTTACAGAATTTCCACTCATATATCGAGAAAAAAACATGACTTCACTAGTTTTATGAAACTTGGTAAAACATTTTTAAATATATAGTGTCAGACAGTAATACATCTCGATTTGGTTACCTGTGCATAATTTACGTACAAAGATTGATTCGATGCCTGAAAACGAGTTCAACATTGCCATGTGTCCCTTTAAAAATACATCACTTATTATTTGATGTTCAGTAAATGATGGAAAGGTATTGAAATACAAAGAGGAAGTTCATCTTTGAAAATAATGGTTGATTCCGGTCTATTTATGAGACATTCTTCGATACACAGGTCGGCATTCTCCGTTTTATTCGTCAATGTTTTAACATAACCCGATACTAGCCAATGCGTGACTTTATCGCGGGCCGCGATTTAGTATTTGACAACAAAATTAAAGAATTGTACACTACAGGGACAATATACAATATAAGTTATTGAACAGAATATCCATAATATATTATGTTTGATATAAATGTGCAGTTTATGTGATGCAATGACGGCGATAGAGATGAGTCCTCTTTAAACAACGTTTAGTGTTTTGTTACAAATGTAAGGGACATAAGTGGAACACACGGAAGCTTAAACAAGTGCGATTACCGCGAACAATATAATATGATATCAAACGTAGATATCACACCTTTTCTCGTCTTGTTTATGGACAATCTTGTAAAGTAAGCCGTCAGATAACCTGGGGCAGATGATTTTCTAATGTTTCCGCAACTTAAATATCGTGACTGAGTCAAACCTGAAACAATAAATACAATTAAAACCGGAATCTTTGGGAACGTGTTATTATTGGTTTAATGTTTGGATTGATTTTAGGCTTGTCAGATAAAGCACACTTTACGACTGGTCTATAAGTGATTAAAAAGGAAGACGAACATACGGAAACTTGTGTTTGTAAAACAAATATTGAAGTAACAACTATCAAGTTATTTCACAAAACGTCCGGCACTTGTTAACAGTCGGATCAAGTTGAGTATCGGTTTCAGATAAAATACACCTATCTATATTATAACTAAATCCTTTAAAAGAACGACGACGAGATGAGTCGAAATATCGTGCTAAGGAAATCAATACAAAACCATTCAATACAAACACATAGTGAAATATAATAGAAAGGTTTTCATACAGATATTTTCAATGAAATTAAAACATACAATATAAAGCTCGATTGACTCTATTATCACCAAGACCGTACACCAATGCCACTAAAAGCACTTAAAGAGATCTCACCTACATTCGGAGAAGGTGGTAGTTATCATTACATATTAAGCAATACAACTGCATGATTTATTAATTCCAAACAATGATATTTTTTAATATTCTTTTCTATAATTAACGTTGTCACGTGATCTTTATTGACTAAATAATAACTAGAATGATGAAATCGCATATGCTTATTTATTAAACCAGTTGGAAAATATATGTTATATTATATATTTTATATCATTTTTCCCAACGGGTTTATATATGTCAATAATAAAGTTAGCACGAATATAAGATTCGTTTTATCACATAACTCGGAAAAGTTCACATTAAGTCTTTATTTAACAGATCTTCTCAAGTACTTTGGCAATATACGAACGAGAGCAGAGTTATACGGAAAACACCGAGCAATGAATAAAAGTGAATAACACTAGGTTAATATAAAAATATGTCATGGGTTGATTACACTACTGCATTGTAAATTATGTGATAAACTATCCTATGTGTTGTCCAATTACCTTATTCATGAATACAATGGAAACAAAGGGAAATGTTCAATATATGATGATCTTGTACGTAAGATGAACTAAAATGTAAGGTATATTTAATAAAGTCTAATACATAATATAATACATCAAGAACGAGGCGTATAATAATATAATGTTTGCTTACTCTCTCTCTCTCTCTCTCTCTCTCTCTCTCTCTCTCTCTCTCTCTTCTCTCTCTCTACCTACTTACTCTTTACCTACATGTACCTACCTACCCAATTATTTTGCAAACTAATGATATAAGAGAGTATTAACCTTTGGCCAATCGTATCCTTGACTCGCGTTCAGTGGCCTGAAATAGATAAGATTAGATAAGTTAAAGCACGACGATCTATATGAACATCGGCGTTTAATTGATGCTATGACAATTTTTCAAAATAAATTCTAAGAGTGATAGTTTTGATTATTTATTTCATAATAATTAGTGTTAATTGTAATGATGTTATGTTAATGTTATGTTAACTGCATGCGTTTTCAATCAATATGATGTGTTATAACGGAACAATAATGTGGTATATTTTAAATGTATAGAAAATGTGACATAACAAAATGAAATATAACAACATAATCTGTTCATTCGATCACTTATTATGACGCCATGCAAAGGTATTATGACGCGATGCAAAATATTTATGACGCCATGTAAAGGTATTATGACGCTACACAAAGATAGTATGACGCCATGCAAAGGTATTATGACGCCATGCAAAGGTATTATTACGACATGCAAAGGTATGATGACGCCATGCAAAGGTTATATAACGCAACTCAAATGTATTATGACGCCAACAGAAAGAAAGATTCCTGCTCCACTTTCCGTCAACTACAACAACAACATTTCAAAACAACACATCAACAAATGAATATGCAGCCTCAAGATGGAGCTAGAATCTGACATCTACAGAGCTTCTGCAAGGTATACAAACTACTCAACGCGTCGTCTCATACGAAATGAGAATTGCCGTATCTAATGTTGAGAGAACTTGTGGCCAGACCTTTTTGCCTTAAATTGTATTTGACTTATATGCATGACATATAGTTTAATATGTGTTTATATGGCATTAAAATATGTTTAAAATATACGATATGTACAAGTTACAGGCGTCAAATTCTGGCATTACTCATTTGCTATATTGGAGATACAATACTAGTACTTTATATTATAAAGAAAAATGAAAATACATGACAAGTTCATTTGGAGGACATAATCATTTGGAGGATTCCTACCCCACCCGCTCTGAAGAGATTGACGGTAATACTAGTTATTATTACCCTAACCAGGCGGATTAGTCCATGTTATGCTAAGTTAGATAAATGAATATGATATAAGACAAGTTAAAAATATAAACGATATAATGAAAAATATATAACCAGCTATGCCGAATAAGGTAATAAAGATGGTATAAGGTGAATCAATATTAGATAGGAATGCGTATAGCGAGTACATGCATGGAACGAAGCAATAATATAATTAAGGCTAGCTTGTGTGTTACGTGTAGTAACAAAGCTATTTATATAGTATTACCTTTTCAATAACAGCCGTCAAATTATTACAGGAGCAGATCCTTTTTCCAGATTTATCAAAAAACAGTTTAACTCCGGTTTGGGAAACATTGAATGTTTCTGCGTCTTCGTCAAGACTCAGTGAGACGTCATCACACAGAACGATAACATTGAAAATGTCCTTTTCAAAACTGTTGCTCTTTAAGAACGTTAATTCTGTATTTAAATCTGAAACATCTAGAGTTAGTATACATATCAGTAACAGATTCAATAAGAACTGATAATAACAAAATACTTTCCAAACGGATGTATCATTATTCCCTGAACTACTCCGATATGAGTCAATATCCACTTCAGTAGCACGTGCATGTTCCACAGGACATGTTCCAAAATTATATAAATATTTCTTTTTTCGATCTGTATCTAACTGTATCACATCTGTATCTGCACGTGTAAGCGAATCTCGATTCTTACAATGGAATCCATGGTCGGTGGGTTTATGTTTTGTTTTCAAAGTCTTACAGTCACTTTCGTTTTTCCAGATTTTTTTTATGTAACTATGATCTGACCATTTTGAATTTTACTCGAATTTTACATTGATGTTGTTTCCAATTCTTGTAATACACTTATCCTTTTTCTATGTTGGCTGAGTCCGCCATGGAGTGCTTTTCACGAACCACGACATCTTGTTTATATATTGTAACATGACCATATTTGTGGTTCAAACCATAAACAGTCATTAGGATGTTGCCGAATTTGAGAATACTCTAGCAGGGTCCTCCGTGGCCGAGTGGTCTCCCGCTCCAAAAACATTATGTGAGAAAGGTTGCCAGTTACTAGCGGAAGTAAGGTGGTTCTACTCGGATTCATTCTGAAGTCGTCATCCACCAATTAAACTGGATATACCTTGAACATTGTTGAAAAAAATGGCGTTTAACTCCATTTAAAAAAATAAAGAGCATGTCTACCTAAATACACTATCTCGTTCGTTTTTAAGATAAAATATTTAGTGCAGACCAGATTTAGGAGTCCCGGTGGCGAATTTGCCAAGTAAAAGTTCAAAGGCAGTTACATGCATTTTCGCTCCTATTATGAGGATCTGTTAGTTGTTTTTGCATATACCATATAGGCCCGTTTATTTTTTGCATATGCCATATAGGCAAAATACTTTTTGGCATATGCTATATCAGGTTATTGATTTTTTCCATATGCTATTTGAAAATTGAATTAAAATATAATACTTTTTTTTTCTATTTTGAGACATTTGATCTATTTTGATCTATTTTCCAGCCTCATTAAGATCCTTACACGATCTTAGAATCACCACCGTACAACTTATAATGCAGTTTGACCATTTTACTACTCAAAATTAGAGATATACATACAATTAGAGACTCGCAATCTTAAACTTTATTTTCTCCATATGGAAAAAAGTATTTTTTTGCATATGCCATATGAGGTCATTTATATTTTGCATATGCCGAAAAGGTACCCCCCCACCCCACACCCCTGACTAACAAACCTTAATAATTACATATATTAGCTACATATATAAACGTCCCTTTAATGTACTACATTCACATTTGTTTAAAGACTCACCTTGGGTATAAAAGGGAGGTAATGGTGGTGGGAGTGTTTTCCCTTACTTTTCAAATCACATTCAGGTCAGGGAGAGTATTTTTCCAATTTAAAATAATTTAGTGATCTTAAAAATTTGAAATTTGTTATGAAACATGGTCTTGATATTACTGATGATTCCTGAAATTTTCAGAATGAAACATGAACTAATTTGTTTCTTATAATATTTAATCTAAAGGCAGTAACAGTCAAATTTGAATTTTTAAGGAGGAGCATTTTATTCATGAGTTGTCATGTGACCATTGTTTACAAACAAAGAAGCATGCACTACAATGTAGCTATGCAAAAATAGGAATGCAAACTTTAAATCATGCATTGACTTACCAGTCTTTTAAAATAATTTTCTTTTAATATATCCATACTTGTATAGCAATGCACTTGTATAGTAATACACACAATATTATCTGGATGTCTTCATTTAATTAGATTACTTAGTATGTCAATTTTTTGTTATTTGTTTATTTTTTTAACAGTATCTGTATATTTATATTTTTATCACGAGATATGTAGCTGATCTCAAAATTGAATGTACCCATCAATATGAATATTAAAATAATGCTTTCACCAGCAATTTCCCGAGTATGGTACCCCTGGAGGATTTGGATAGCGTCCCCTCACTAAATCGATTACACATTTTGGCGTTATCTCTCTTTGAATTCTCACAATATGTTCATCTACACCTGATCTCTTCATCATGCTAGCTTTCTTAGCTAAATATATGTTCTCCCTTCATGCATATCGCCGTTCTAACATAGCCCAAAACCTTTTGTATCTTATTTTCCTGCAATTTCTGTTTTTCAAGTGTGGCCTTGACATTGGTCCCAACCACGATTGTTCATTTGTTGTCACACAAAGTGAACAAAAGCATTCGTTACACCTATCACTTTCACAGTTTGATTCATCATCAGTTTCAACATCTTCCTCATTTATAACATGTCCATCCAACTGACCATTAGATATATCAGTACCATTAAATTCCTGTTGTTTATCCGCCATCATATCATCATTTCTTTCATTCTGCTCATCAAAATGTTGATTTTCATTTGATTTTACTTTTAAAGTCCCAGTTTGAATGATTAAAAAATGCTTCAATTGCTAGTTTTTGATCTTCTGTCACTAAAAGTGACAAAATAATTTTCTGTTCACTCATTTTTGTTAATGATTTTGTTGTGATAAGTATTTCCCTCCAGAATGTGGAAAATGGCTCATATGGGTGAAACCAAATTATTAAAAACACTTGCTTTTAGAAGGGGAAGTATACCTTTGATTCCTTTTTTTGAAAAATAATTAAAATACTTGAATTATTTATAAAATGAAATAAACATGTTACTCATATGCTTTTGTTAATATTAACATAATTAATGATATATAGAAACAAGTACAAATGCTAATAAATCTGGAGTTATTTCCAGATTAAAATAAATTAATGAACCTGCAGTCCCTTATTATAAACTGGGATCATGACTGTGTGATACTGACCCCAGGATCAAAATGTATGTATCAATTACAATGGAATTCCATTTTGCTGCATTGTTTTACCATACTTTCTCTAAGTCTGTGTCAGTTACAGATGTAAGTTACAATTTCTGAATCATTCTAGCAATAATTTAACAATGGAATTATCAGTAAATACTGGTCAGAAGAGAAAATATCATAAAGACAAGATAGAATCGGTTAAAAGGAGAAACAATCAAAGAAAAGAAAAACCACGTGCAGTGCAAGGGAATATATCGTTCAAGGGTGAAAATGAAATGGAAAAACAGGAAATATTAGGTTTAGCTACAGAAATTAAAGCATTTTTAGGGGAAGGACATCCAAATACTGTTTCTTCTAAACAAATGCTGAAAGAAGTTCTTAATTCTTATGTAAGAAATAATGTCAATGTAACTGACAGCGTGCATGAAAGGATGTATGCAGATGACACCACTGTCATCGGGTTCCAAGACAGTGGTTTTACATGCATCAACAGTTCTTTGGATGACCATGAAGAACAGTTATTTGTGACATGTTTATCATCTATTGAAAATATGATAAAGAAATTAATGCATCATGATCAGATTTGTGGGGAACATCTGTCTACTACATCTATTGTGTATAAAGGTCATGTAGCTATACTCAAGACAAAGTGTTTAAATAACCATGAGATATCATGGACAAGCACTCCCTACCTTGGGAAAAAAATTCTTGGTAATCAACGCCTTTTACATGGTTACTTTGTATCCGGTATGTTACCAAATCAATATCAGACGTTTTGTGAAACATCACAGATTGGTAGTTTACATGATACCTAAATTGGCGAAATGTATCGAGGATACAAGAGTGTGGTATCAGAAGTGTGTCAAGATTCATGCAACTTTGCCATTCAGTCAGAACTTGAGTTGACCACAGATATAACAGAAATTAATATACTCACTGATGCCCGCCATGGAACACGAAAAAATTCCTACCATACTGATGTCATTTGCTTAGGTGCAAATACACACAAAGTGATTCGAAATGAACACATCACAAAAAAAGACAGTTCATCCAGTCAAAAACATGAACTAATTGGAACTAAAACAATGTATGAATTCTTTGATACTGATGGAGATAGTGGGCTTAAAATAAAACTACATTGTCATGACAGGAATGCTAGTGTTAATAAATTGATCAAAACTGAAAGAAACGAAACAATTTCAACCAATGATACTTGGCATGCCGTTAAAAACTCCGTGACACTGTATTTGATATTGATTCATAAGGCAAGTTGTTTAAATTGATCTTCAGTAAATTGTTCTCGTTGTTTGAATATCTAGCGTTTTTGTGCCATCGAGAGCTAACAGAAGATCAGTAAATCTCTTTTCTGGAAACCAGTGCTTAAGCACACCCATCTCCACAATAAAACGCAATGTCTTTTATCAATGATCAGTGAGATTATGACCTGTCGGAGATTTGAACTAATGAACCCTGCATTGATAGTCAGGTGCACTACCAACTAAACTTAGCTGATCACCTTTGGTAACATGAGTAGACTGTTTCTTTATATATATAAATGTATTAAACTGAAATGAAAGGTGGCTATAAGAATGCATGTTCTAATTAGGATTAAGCTCCATGTTAAACTTATATTTTTAATCCTGTGCATTACAATATACATGTACATGAATTTTGTATAAGGGAATAGTCATTGTCGGAATATTTTTATTTATACAGTCTCTTCGTTTTGTATGTGGCAGAGGGGGACGCGGTAAGGAGAGTGAACCCGTCTTATAGTGTGTGACGGACGGGGACGCGGTAGGGTGAGTGAACCCGTCTTATAGTGTGTGACGGACGGGGCCGCGGTAGTGTGAGTGAAACCGTCTTATAGCGTGTGACGGACGGGGGGCGCGGTAGGGTGAGTGAACCGGTCTTATAGTGTGTGACGGAGCGGGACGCAGTAGGGAGAGTGAACCTGTCTTATATTGTGAGACGGACGGGACGCGGTAGAGAGAGTGAACCCGTCTTTAAGCGTGTGACGGACGGGGACGCGGGAGGGTGAGTGAACCCATCTTAAAGCGTTTGACGTAGGGGGGCGCGGTAGGGAGAGTGAGCCAGACTTAAAGTGTGTTGCGGAGGGGGATGCGGTCACGGTAGGGTGCGTGAACCCGTGTTATAGTGTGTGACGGACGGGGACGCGTTAGGGTTAGAGAACCAGTCTTAAAGCGTGTGACGGAGGGGGGTGCGGTAAGGAGAGTGAACCAGTCTTAAAGTGTGTGGCGGAGGTGATGCGGTCACGGTAGGGTGAGTGAACCCATAGTGTGTTACGGACGGGGACGCGGTAGGGTGAGTGAACCCGTCTTATAGTGTGTGACGCCAACGGACGGGGACGAGTTAGGGTGAGTGAACTCGTCTTATAGTGTAATGCGGATATGGACGAGTTAGGGTGAGTGAACCTGTCTGATAGTGTTTTTTTTTCTAAAGCACAAACAACGTGTTATTAAATACAACTTCATTAACAAAACACGTGATGATATAAAAATAGCATTATGAATGAATAAATGAATGAATGAATGAAAGAACGAATGAGCGAAGAAATGGTGCTTTAAAGCAAAAAAAAGAGTCATTCTGTGCGGTTAAAGTTATAGAATTTGAGGATGACAATTAAACAACCATAACGTATTACAAGTATAACCGTTACATGTAACAAGTACGATAAATATAATTATACTGAATTTTATACAATTTTAAATATTGTGTACAAACACAGATATGCACGTATACTATCGGATCGGATGTATGTATTTTTTGGTTCACTTACTTTGTCGATTCAGTGATCTTTTGTTGTGGTACACCAGTAGTTTGGAAATTGTCCTAGTATTAAAGACATTTCTGAATGTGGTTGTTTTCTTCTGTACTCGGTGCATACATACCTTATTATAACAACAAAGATTATCTGAACAATGGAAGCATTTGTATTTTGTTCTTTACACATGCGTGTTTATCAACTAGCGATATTGTATATTTGCGAGAGAAGTGACATGGGGAAAGGTCTGGGGAGTAAGTGGGGTGTGTGACACCACTGTAACTTTCTGAGCCTACAAAAAAATCCGTTACAAGGACAAAGATGTGCGCTGGGGAATTGTCATGCAAGAGGCGACTGTTTTGAATCCAGTGGCTACGCAACTTTGTTATAGTACTTTTTCAGTTACTTTAGTAACACATCACGCTAGTACCTTCTATTCACACTTGTATAGTCCCAGAGATAGTGGGATGTTTATTTAATTGTATGTCCAAACGGGTTGAGACTCGTTTCTAAAGGTAAATTTCATGCCAAGTCCATTCCATGCTGAATATTTGTTACAAATCTAAGAATTCCGCCAAAATTGCCGCCAAATATTGAAAGTTATGTTGTTATAAAATATAATCTGATAGAAAACACTGAAAAGTGTTTAAATTAACATTTATTGTGTTGTTGTAAGTTGTATGACATGTTAAAAGATCCAAATGGTTATAGAATTATAAATCAAGATCATCACACTACAGACCGGATTTATGAGTCCAAGTTTTGATTTTGCAATATTAAAACGTTCAAATGCAGTTACCTTCGATTTCGCTTTTGTATTGTATATTTGTATTGACCTTAATGGTTACACTTATTATGAACATAGCGTGTTATCCCTTCTTTATATCACATACACATTTGTTAACCGAAGTATATTAAACCTTACTATATTTCTTGAAGTGTGCAATCGAGTATGCAATGGCTATAATTAAACCGTAATTGGATCGGCACGCAACGTAAACACTTATTGAATTCACCAATGTTATATACACAGATGTTGTGCACAATGCGACACTTTATTGGACATTGACATGATACAATATACAAAAGGTAACCTGTTTAAATTGATATTGACAAGAAGTGAGTAGACTTTTTCGTTATATTTATAAACATATAAATGTATTAAAATAAATGTTGAATATAAAAACCGATTTCTGTTTATTTGAATAGATTAAGCGCCATTTTGAATCCATTATATGCTCTACAATATATGTAAGAGTAAATGTATGTGTGCATGTTTTCGTATTTGTAAAATGTGTACGGGCATAGTCTGGCGATGATACTTTTATTTACACTAATGACTGTGGAGGAAGAGCAAGGTTGGGGATCCGTTTATCAGGACTCAGCTCTATAGTGGCGGGCTTACTACTTTACCACTGCCCGCTTCAAGGCAGTGACCTTTCAGTCATTTCCTCTATATAAAAGTGCTCATGTATTATTGAATTTATTAAACAAGTTGGCAAATATATATTACGCGAGACTCTGTCGAACATTATATCACTTCTTCCAACGAGTTTAATATATTCAATAATAAATGAGCACGAATGTAAGATTCGTTTTATCACATAACTCAGTTAAAGTCTACATTTACCGTTTATTAAACAAATCACCTCTAAGACTACAGGAAACGAGAGAAAATCGGGCATATTTTTTACGTGAGTCATCGTCATTCATATATTCGGGCAAGTCGGCAAGTCGGAAAGTACTTCGGCAATTTACGTATGAGAGCCGGGTTATACGGAATACACTGAGCGATGAATAGGCAGTGATATTATACTAGGTTAATGTAAAACATTATGTTATGAATTTGTAACATTCCTGCACCGTAAACTATGTGATAAATATCCTTATCATGTTAAGTATTTATCATAATGATTTTATAGATTATATGACGTGTGTACAGTTTACTGTGGCGATTGTATATTGCTACATCTCCAGCCGGGTATATAGTTATCATTATCATAATGCTCAGTCTTATTATTTAGAACACGAATATATAAACCCACACGTTATCAAATGGGAGTAAATTCACTTTCTATTTCTCACGTTACCGTACTGTAACAAATAAAACGTTTTACAAATTAAAATTGGAACTATTCGAGCTTGTTAATCTAGTTATTTAAAAAATTTGCCACAAATTGACCTCAATCCCTTTACCTGTAGTCGGTGCATTAGGCAACCCGGCAGGACGGACACTTTGCAGAAAATGACCAATTATATTTTTGTTACATAATTGTCTGAATACGCAGAAATTGTTTCTATAGTCAGTGAGTATTCTAGCATTACACATGCCTGATAAATTGATCAATGCAGTCGTGACAATGTTAAAAATCTGATATAACAAACTTTATATATTAGACAAGTCTACGTTCGTAGAAATGCATTCAATATGTTTGTAATACTGAGTAAAAAAACTCAATTAAACATGCAGGCGAACTCTGTTTTACAGCAATATCATACAATTCGTCTTAAACAATAATTTGCAAACAGTCTTGAATATTTGAAAACAATCCAGAAATACAACTCATTACGTTATTGTGAACCTTATTCTATAATTAAAACCTTACTGTAACTTAATACCAGTTGAAAGTAGCTAATGTACTACAACACAGATATGTAGTCACGTGTTGCAAACAGAAGAGATATACACAATATAATATTATAGGCTAACCATGTTCAAATGAATACTATTTGATTATGTATTTATATAAATTATATCAATTGTCATGAAGGGATGTTATTAAAAACAATGACATTCAATTAGATATAGGAGTACGTGTATTTACAACCCTAGTTTTGAAATAGTGTTGATATTATAAATAACTATTTGATTTTATTAAATCTGTCAAAAGTGACCAAATATTATGGTTTGCTCGTTCAAAAATCATGCGTTATATGTACGACAGCATGTTAGCCGTGCATAATTTACTGATGACGTACTAACGTTCAATAAATGTTATGCACGCCTCCTGCCAATTGAATTTCCTGTGTATTGTAATCGACATGCGGTAAAGGTTTATGTTTTGCTTAGCTGAATTTACCAAATTGATAGAAAAACAGTTTATGATATAATACACCGAGCTTTTACGCTAAGTGGCAATGCATTGGGTATATTAGTATGTATGCGATTAATTTATGTAACATTTTGTTTGAATAAATAAATTTCTATAAATAATTCCGGTGACGCGCCGTACTTAATGTTGAAGGAACATGCTTAAATTACAACATGCTTAAATTACACCAATTAATGGGTATTTGAATATACTTCATTATGCTATTTCAATTTTAAGTGTAGACGTAATTACGAATGTGCATATTTAGTACAATGTGTGCTTGAAAAGTCAAATAAAATCTTAAATTTTCAGCATTATCATTATTAGTATTAATATAAATCTAAAATGATTTCTGAATTATTATATACAGATCGTTCGTAAGAGGAGTCAATTTTATGATGCCCACGGCCTTTAATTTTAGTAATGTAATGAGAACACTGTACTTCACTTCCTCCAAAACATACTCAATAAGTATAAAAAGTATCTTGAAACGTGTATGATTGTTTTAAACTCAAATGGGCCAGTAGCCAATTAAATCACATTATAGGTTTGTACATCTATAGTAATCAGTTATGTTACATTGTGACAGTAGTCTGGCCATTGTCCTAGTATTATAAACATTTCTGAATGGGGTTGTGTTCTTCTGTACTCGGTGAATACATATCGTATAACAGGAAAATATAACTGAAACAATGGAAGCATTTGTATATTACGCACCTTGTTCTTTACACATGCATGTTATCAACTAGGTATATTGTATATTTACGTTTTGTGTAATACATATTTTAATTTCAACAGTAATTATTCTCCAAACAATCACCATCTTAAATTATTTCTGCGGATTTTTTTTTCTGTCAATGATATATTTTTATTTCTTTATTTTTAGATAAACTGTTATCTTATATCATTTATTTCATCTTTACGTTTTACACATGTGTATGTTTATGTCAATGTTGAAATCATGGCAGACATAAAATAATCTACCAAGCCTAAGGCTTAACTAAACGTAACTAGATGTGTAGCACAAATGTGTCCGTGTAACAAATACAGCACGTTTATTTAATGTAGATACTCTGCTATATGTTTTTATTTATTTAGCTTGAAGACATGTCAAGCCAGTTTTGATTACAAGTACGAATATGTGTTCTTTCTTTGTTAGACCTTATCAATTTCATTATATATAAAGAATACCAATGATACCACAATATTGCTCATTTCTTTATCAGAATTACACAATATTATATCGATTTTTAATTAGATCTATTCAAACAAAATTGGATTTGTGGTGAAAGAAACTGTGAAATATTGAATAGAGCTTGACTTTAAACATGAATAAAATATTTTATTAAATAGCAATTTTAAACATGACCGTATAAGATTCATAATTATGTTAAATTGAATATAATTCAATATAATCGTTACGCCTGTAAAGTAAATATACTTGACGCTTCAATAAATATATATATCTATGCGTGATGTCATTGTAAATCGCCTGATCCGGAACGTGGCCTTGATTCATCGCCGTACTATGTTATCATTGAGCAAAGCATTCCATTCGTAGCATTGTATTACTTCTTCTATGCAAACAAAGTCTTTAGCAATGTTGCAAAAGCCACATTTGAGCACATTGATTGGTCAGTTGCTTCCGAAGAAGTTTGAATGGTCTCACAGTTTAATAAGCGTGTAATTGCTATGAGTTGTGGGACAGGCATAGAATTTCCTGCTTTTTCATTGGGGTTAATAGACCAGATTCGGGAGATAACAGATTCTGGGAAAGACTAATGCAAACAGTTTTATGATTTGTATCAAACTTTTTAACGAACAGTATATCTAAGCTCATTCAAAACGTTCAAGTCACGTGATGTTGTTTACTTAGCCATACCGTTAATAATTAATAAAGAGCCGATTTTGAGGTCCATATGCAAGATTACCGACTGGGAAGTAAAATGTTATTAATACAAAATCTGTTGTTTGACCAAACATCATGCATTACTGAGTATATTAAACCAAATATGTTCGAATACAATATATAAATAGCAAATTCACGCTGCCATTCGGACAAAACACCTCCTTGGAAAAACAGAAAGTTATTTCGTCGTGTGCATATTGAACCGGATGACGTTAACCCGGTCCATATAACACTGTACTTGCCAGACGACATCACATTAAATACAAAGGGAACAATGAAAACGAATTTATAAGAGAAGTAGCTTTAACTTTAATATTAGATTTTCTTTCAGTTTTAGCATTCTCCATAGAAAAACACCATGCTAAAAGAATACGTGTGTAGCTGTGGAGTAATTCGTTGTACATCAAAGGCTCACAGAAGACACGTTCACAAGAAGCATGGGCCAGTGCCAGACGTTTGCTTTCAATGTAATGAACCATTTCTGGCACCAAGATCACTACAGCAACATATGAAAGACTTTGACCATAGCAGAAAACGACAACCTCGTAAACGGAGCCGGGAATCTAAAACGCTTACTACTGCAGTCAATGATGGTCTTTTTCAACAAATGTCAAACCAGAGAGCAATGCCATCAACATCAATACCCCGGTGCCTTCTGGTTAGTATAAATAATAGATAATTATGAGCCGGGCTCGATTAACTCAGTCGGTTACGCGTCTGACTATCAATCCAGGGGTCGTGAGTTCGAATCCCCGCCCGGCAGCTATCTCCGCAATGATTGATATACGACATTGTGTCTCATTATCATTCGTCTCTTCCGCTGATTCAAGTGGGAAAGTTATTAGTTACTTGCAGAGATGGGGTATGCTCAAGTACTGGTTAATACCAGGAAACAGTGGTTAGGTTAACTGATCGTCTGTTAGCCCTCAATGGCATAAAAATGACGCTAAATATTCAATCAATCAATCAATCAATCAATCAATCAATCAATCAATCAGATAATTATGAATAAAATGAGATTGAAATTGAAATAGTATAGACAGCGTTAAAGTGTGTTTTCTGTTGACCTAAGGCTTATATTTTTAATTGTTTATATCATGACAAGGTCATGAACTTGAAGAATAAGTCCCAGTACCATCAGGTTAGTATCACTAAAATATAATTATGTAATTTTAAATGTGTGTGTTCTGTTGATATATATTTATAATTGTTAACATTATGATATTCTTAATTTCGCTGTTGGCATATTTTAACATATGCTGAATCGGAATTCAATGCCATCGACAGCATCTTCCCAGTATAATCAGGTTAGTATCACTAAAATATAATGATGTGATTTTAAAGGTGTGTTTTCTGTTGACGTTAAGAATATATGTATAATTGTTAACATTATGATATTCTTAATTTTACATTTAAGACCTCAACCATGCCATACAGTAGCGATGTGTATACTGTTAACTCCGGGAACATAGATTCGTTCATATCCAGATACGCGCAACCAGACAAGAGTTATCTGAATACTTGCGGGGCAGCGGCTGATCTCCTCGTCAATTTTCTGCAACACAACGCTCCTGGAGATTTCCGACCAAGGAGAGTAATCAAGGTATAAACAATTAACACATAATAGCACACAATACTATACTACCTACTATCTACCTTTTTAGCGGTCAGTGGTTAAAATTGTTTGTCCATGGAAAATGACAATTGATTCAAAGCAGGAAACTAATGACCGAGACGCTGTCGAGGTTAATAGTTCACTGCTTTGGGTCAATAATCATTTTCTTTGGTTAAATAATTTTAACCATTGACCGCTAAAAAGATAGAAAGTTGTTTTACTATATTTAATTACGAACTAATAAATGTAAGTCAAAAAGTAAAATTGTTCACGTCACTTCAATCATACTTTCACTGCATTTTTTAACAAAGCGTATTTTTATAGTAGCCTTTGTATGTCTGTTCTCCACTAACAAATTCAGCTATTAGGTTACATTCCTAACCCTCATAATTATATTATCTGATTTAAAATATTTGCAACTATTCAAAGTTCAATGTCACTAGTATTTAGCTACATGCTGGATCCGCTCTTGATCAAAATAACGTCATCAACGACAATATGTATACAACCTGGCGTCATTAAATAAACATAACAGTTGTGGAAAATGGTTTAATTGTATTTTAGCGTTAAAAAATTGGTACTTCAGTCTCAGTTTTAATTTACGGAATATAATAAACACTTCAGTTTAACTGTTGTTTTATCGAATAGAGCAAATGGAGTTTGAATTGACTATCAGCATGAGAACGGAAGAACGTTTCGTTTGAACTATTGACTCGGTAACTGGATAAAAACGGTTTCGACATAATAAGTGGTCAATAGTTAATTTTTGAAGGAATAAGTGGTCAATGGTTCATTTTATTTCACCCGATTAGTTCGGGCTTCATTCAATCAGATTGGAGCATTAATGATGATATATAATAAATGATACTAGGTCCGTATGAAAGTTAACGAATCGGACAGTCTAATCTGGAATAGTATGTAGACCGAAGCAAAGCTGAGGTTCATATCACTTTCTAGGTCTGACTGCCCAGTATCATACCCCACTCAGTCACATTATACTGACACCTGTACTATCAGACATATCCTCAGACTAAAGTGCCAAGCGAGGAAGCTTCTTGTACCAGTTTTCATGTCTTTGGTATGCATTTGCCGGGGATCGAACCACGACCTTCTGCATGTTAGGCAAATACTCTACCCCTAGACCACTGATGCGGTTTTCATTGATTTAATTGTGTATTTACCTGATTAGTGTCTGTAATGTGTGCCTCTCCATTCTGTAGGTAAAACATGGATTCGTGATAAATAGTAAAGATTAATGATTATTAAAGAAAATTGATCAGGGGAATTAGTTATTATAAATATCCTTGTTGTAATACTGGTATTTTAAAAGACAATTACCTAACGGTTCAACAAAAACTGCTATTTTTTCATTGTTCATAATACTTAAATAACTGTTCCGCTGACTTGTATTTTATATATTCTAACGTGTTATTGGTAATGGCTAACATATACACACAGAGTGTTTGACTAATGGATAGAGTAAGATAGTAAAACATTATAAACATTTATCGTGGTTTTCCCTCCTTACAGGGTGGTTCTCTTTGTAAAGGCACGGCATTGAAGGGGAAATCCGATTTAGATATTGCTGTTATGTTGTCGCAATACACAGATGTGAGAACGATGCATAAAAATATGAATAATTTGTTGGGAGATCTAGAAAGATGTTTAAAGACATATCCCAACGTGGTTGTACGCGGACGGACACATCGATGTGTACAAATTGACATCAAATTACCAGGGTCAGAAACACTGTCTGCGGATGTTTTACCCGCTGTGGACGTACTGGAAAAAGGTAAGTTAGAACGAAGGACATATTGGATGTATTAAAACAAAAAGTGTCATTGTCAATATAAACATCAGAACATGAAAATGGCTTTTCTTAGATATTTTTTTTGCTAAATTCGACATTTAGATATGCATTTAAATGACCAGCCGATATAACCCGTTGATTTAGTTTATGTCAAGAAGTAAAGTTCAAATCAATTGAAATTGTTGAAAGCGGAAAATCAAATATTTTAGATTTAATGGAATTACAAGTGTGTCAGTAATATTCATCGGCTCATGCATGATGATAACATAAATACAATATACAATTTTCACATTAGTTTAGAATTTTATCATACGGGTTTGTTCTCTCTCTCTCTCTCTCTCTCTCTCTCTCTCTCTCTCTCTCTCTCAATGTTCCCTAGACCAGTTAGTTTAGTCTGTAGACTGTCTATCAATCCATGGATCGTGAAATTTGTATCTTCGCCCTGCCATAGTTTCTGTGATGTTTGATGGAAGATATTGCGTCTCATTGCCATTCATCTCTTACCGTTGATAACAGTGTGACAGTTATCAGTTGTTTGCGGAGATGGATGTGCTCGAGTACTTGATAGCCTCCCATGATCCCAAGAAAGAGTGATGAGATTAACCGATCGTCCGTTAGCCTTCGGTGGCATAAAATGACGCTAAACATTTAAACAAACAAACAAACAAATATACAAACAAACGAACAAAACTTAAACTAAATTTAAAGATAAACACGTGCCGTGTTTCGAGCGCAAGTTCCATTGCAATTTAATTATTGCTGATCATCAGTTTGGTTCAGTTTTTGCAATATTTAATAAATCCCCAGGCATGTCTCTGATCAGGTAGATGCAAACTCTAATATCATATCGAATGTCTAGTGCTAAATTAATGAACTCATTTATATGCTATTTAAGCAAATAAAAACACAGCGTGATTAGGTAGTCTAACATTAACATCTTCTAATGATCAATTAATGTGCTTCTGAAATATGCATTGTTGTAGTTTGTTTTTTATTATACTCTAGAAGGAAAACGTTCTTTTAATTTAAGTCATAAAACTGTTCACCAAATGTATAATTACTCTCCAAATGGTATTAAATGCCTGTAAAATATTTCCGGAGCAAGTGCAACTATTTGATGTAGTTGGATTTGACATATCGAGTTAAATATAGTTTTACTTTGTTATGTATAACATAGAAAGCAGACGGGCAGATATCTATCAGAAAATGAGAGGATGTGATAAAGACATAGAAGGCTTTTACTCTCCATGCTTGGCGCCATTACAGAAAGAGTTGTTTGCTGGGTTGCCAACAAAACTTAAAAGTTTGATTCGACTGGTGAAGTACTGGAAAGAGGACACATTGGTAAGTGGGTAAAGGGTTGAAGGTAATATATATTTATATCAGGTATATGTGGAAGCATGAACTTCACGAGAGGTTCTTAAAGGAGTGCATATTTAATAATATATCATGTAAAATTTCTTAAAATAAATGATGCATTTGTAATTTTGTTTTCCCTCTAAGACGAAAAAAACGACGATTTTCCAAAACAATATATATATATTTAACGTTTTGCATATATTTTATTGTTCGTCAATCATCCTATCGCGTCAACCACTTAATGGTCATTTTTGATAATGAATAGACTTCGGTGAAGCCGGGAGTAGTTTGGTATTTTATGCACAAGAGCGGAGTATTAAGGCAACATCTATTAGTGTATTGTGAAAATAAAAATGGATAGCTATCATCATGTACAGACAGTAAATCATTTAATAAAGTAAATGTTTACTAAATGTGTACAAATCGATTTTTTCAATCAAATATGATACGAAGAAAAGTTACGCTATGTGAGGGAAGGGATTGACATATTGATTGAATATTTAGCGTTATTTTATGCCATCGGGGACTAACAGACGATCAGTTAACCTTACCACCGTTTTCTGAGATCCTGGATGGTTAGCCAGTACTTAAACACCCCCCCCCCCCCTTCCCATATCTGCAAGTTACTGATAACTTTCACACCTGATTCAACGGTGAGAGACGAATGAAAATAAGCCGCAATGCTGCGTAGCAAACATAACACGAACGTTATCTTAAACGCAATACATCTCTTTACCCCGTTTTGTTCAGTCGTTAACAGTTCAGTTCAGTTCAGTTTTATTGGCAAAACGACAAAACACAATTGCCAATGGCCATTTACAAAGAATATTTAAACAAATGTGGCATAGACACACATATAAACATAGGCAATACATTCACAAACAAACAGTTAAATAGTGTATGATATCAAATCTAGACATTATATTTTCAATAATGCGTCTGTTTGAATCCCCGCATAACCCCCCATGAACTATGAACCTCCCACCTCTGAATATGTGGGGAAGTAGTTAGTGACTTGGAGAGATAAGGTTTGTCTAGTACTGGTTATCCGCCTAGCGGATCCCATCAATGATGTTTCGATGCACTAATAGCAGTTATATAACTGAAATACTGTTGAAAAAAGGCGCAAATTTCATAAAAGCAAACAGGCAGACAAACGCAGTACAACAGTATTAATACTCATAGTCGTACATCGTTAAAATTGTTGAAATCCTTAAATACAATAACCAAAATAGAAGTATGCCGGATAAATGAACAATATACTGATTATAATTTTATATCAATCTAATACAGTTGTATTTTGCCAGATAGTATTTGTATCGATTTTCTATGTTAAAGGTCATACGCAATGAAAATAGATAGTTTAGTCATTCCTAAAGGCGTATTACTGTTCGAAATACTAGTAAATGCAGCTTTAACGTCTGAATTAAAAGTTTACATCGCTTATCTCCCTCACCTATTTCGTCAATGGAAACGTACTGCAGTTTGTTGTAAAGGTTATTACAATTAAGATATCTCGGATAATTAAACTATCTAACTTAAACGAGGATTGCAACCATATATGACTGAACCATGGCATTGGGAGTTCAAACAGATTTGTTTAACGTATGGCTTAATTTATGATCTTGTAGCGATCATGGTGGATATCTCATATGCTTGGATCGAATTATTTTAAATAGCGAGATCAGTGCAGTGCGTGATTTTTTTCATATATTATCGTATGTAGTGTAGTTACTGGTTAAAACATATCAAATTTATAAATTGTTAATCAGTATTGGGCTATAATAACTGAAACCCTACGTGTCGTAATCCATCTGAATTTCCTGTGTAATACATTGTGATCATACGATTAAGTAAGAGCGAAAGGGCTGAAAGAAAAATTTCTGACTATTGGGATTTTTCTACACCAAAAGTACTGGTTGTCAAATACAACCTGTTATGTATTGGCGGAATTTACATACAACTTACAACTGATATAATGAACAACTCTTCTTTTCATCTTAGAAACTCACTAGAATGCAGCATTTGGTTTTATAAAACATATCCAAGTGAGGCCTCTCATTCTTCCATAATCGGGAGGGGATGTCACTGTCACATTCTCCCCTACGTCATGGCTTCTAGTTCATAAAGTCACGTTCTAAAACCCGTTGGAGGTTAGTTTTTTTGTGCGTGCGTTAAATGCAAACATAAATAACAGTCATAGTTTTCTCTTAAAACAAAATATTGTGAAGTAAATAACAATCATAATTTATTATAAGCGCTCGCTAAAACACAGCCTTTAATTTTGAAGACACCTCCCACTTCCAATAAATAAAACAATCCTACGCCTATATATACATGTCAAATGAAATTTGTGTTGCAATTTATAACATTCACTCGAGTTTCCCATTTCTGCCTGCCTACCTGACAATATATATGTCGGACGGTCGGTCGGTCCTTCCGTCCGTCCCTCCGCCTACCCACCAGTACTACCGATCATCCAAAGTACTACCGTCCATCCAAAGCAACATCCATCTGTCTCTCCGCCCATCCATCCAATAGGCCGCCCGGACGTTCATCTATCCACCCATCCGTCCATCCTCCATCCATACATGTACGCAATTTAAAATATTGTAGTTTAAAAGAATATGTCATATCCCTGCTCACTAAACATTTCGTGTTTCACCCCAAAACAACACAACGAAGCATGTTTTTTTATTCAATCTGAGACGATAAAGACAAATAGAAAATAGCGCATGGTTCATGTATTGCGTCACACTCAAGGAATGTAACAATTTTCACCTTGCAGCCGCAATTTGATAATGCAAACTTTAAATATTAATAAAATGCATTTCAGAGTAAATGTGATATTGAAGAAAGATGCTTTTGTTCAATGGTGATATTAATGAATTAGAAAACGAAAAGTTACAACTATACACAATTCCATTGCTTATGACCTTTAACATTCTATCTGTATTGATATTAAACCTGAGTCATTTTGTTATTCGCTCCTTTATTATTGCAGAAGAACATTAACCCTTTTGTGAAGTGGCCTGCATCATACGTGATGGAGCTTGTGGTGTTGAACGCGTGGAGAGAGGCGGGACAACCTGTCAGTTTTGATATGACACGTTTATTGCATGCAGTATTGAAGTCTCTCGTAAATCACAAAGACTTCAGGGTCATATTTGAAGGACAAATGTTCTATGACAGACGTTTCGTAGACTATGTGTAAGTATATATAATTACAGATCATCTTAATTGAAAAGAAAACTATTCCATTCACTGGTTTTCAAAATGATATTAAATGAAGAACAGTGGTTCATTTTGTGATCATCCTGCACAAATATTATGGATAGATATGTAATATATATATATACCCTGTTAATAGGCTCAGAAAATGGCGTTAAAAGGGAATTGATCAGAATTTTTCAATTGGCTAAAATAATGTTTTTCCAATATGCCTATATGTACTCACTAACCTCGTATTGAGAGAAGAACAAAAAAAAGGTTTAAACCTGTCAAAATAATATATTAAAAAGGGAATACCTAACTTGGGATACGCGCCTAGATTAGACTAAAATAAATTTCCTGCTTAAAAGTGCAACATTTTGTTGTGACATATTAAAAGAGACGCCTGATTTCATTTTGTTTTCAAATAGATCTGTTATACACAAGGGTGGATCCAGGATTTCAGTTTAAAAGTGCGGGAAGGGAGCGCAGCATAAAATCTGAACAAGAACGACTATAAAATTAAAACTTATTGAAATAACCATGTTGATAGTATATTAATATCGTATTACAAAAGTTTAAGATATAAAAGATAAATGTTAGCTATGAATATGAAATTTATTTACAACAGAGTCTGGTCCACGATTTTCTACACAGAAATCTCTTTATTTCGGATTATCTTAGTACACAGCATACACAACTGCAAATGTCAGTCTTGAATATAACTTAATATTATCCTCATACTATATAAGACCGTATATG
Organism: Panopea generosa; assembly: GCA_029582155.1. Lineage (NCBI taxonomy): Eukaryota > Metazoa > Mollusca > Bivalvia > Adapedonta > Hiatellidae > Panopea > Panopea generosa. Next base: position 44,173,188 of record CM055907.1, read on the forward strand.
CATGATATGCAGATTGTAGTCAGAGACGTTTGTTAAAATCTAATACATTCTAATACAATTGCTGATACATGACTGCTAACAATATTCTATGATATGATCGTGAACCGTACACACACATTACTATAAACGACATTCTTTAAATTGATAAATCATGCTTCTTTGAATCATTTTATTTTTTCAAACTTGTTTCAGACGCCATGACCCTCCGTACATTATGGATCCCTGCAACCCTTGCAATAATGTCTACAGCAGAGGTAATTTTGCCTGGGATAAAACTGCAAATGAGGCTAAGGAGTGGCTAAAGAAACCCTTGTTTCAGGGAATATGAATATAAAATACTAACAGAGAGAGAGAGACAGAGAGAGAGAGAGGGAGAGGGAGACAAACATATAGAAGAGAAATACATGTAAAGAAGGAGGTAAAGAGAGAGACAGACAGAAAGAGAGAGAAATAAATAGAGAGAGAGAGAGAGAGAGAGAGAGAGAGAGAGAGAGAGAGATTTTGTGTACATACGTAAAAACGGATTTTAGTTCTCCAATGGTGGAATACTGTTTACACTCATTATGTGTATTTGTAGCATTTTTGTTATAATAACATAATGCAACGTTTATATTTGATGTAATTGGTATCTACTGACAGATACGTATTCTGAAATGTTTCATTTTAAACAACATATAAATTACAATGTCTATAGTGTTTGGGTATAAAGTTGCAGCGTAAGAGTAAATCGATACATATACACGTGTAAGATCCTCAAAAATACAAATTACAAATGTTTTAAACCCAGTTTAGTATAACCGTAACACTTATAAGTGATGTACTTTAGCAAATAAACTGATTGAGATGCAGAGTCGTATATCAACCGTCAAAGAGACCTCTTAATTAAAACGTATAATAATAATTATCATGTGAATGAAAATGCCAGTTGTTGGGTATATATGGCTGATGAGGGTATGATAAAACAGAACCGAAAAATAATTATATTTTATCATTTTATTTATTCTTTTTTACTGTCTGTCTGTCTGTCTGTCTGTCTGTCTGTCTGTCTCTGTCTCGTTTTATATTACGAAATAAAAGAAAATTTGTTCTGTTCTATCACAGCCTCATCAACCAAATATCCCCATGCATAATCAGTGTACAATATAATTTGTAATAGGTCATTATGACCCAACCTGATCAAAAATTTCAGAATATTGTTATTACAAATTCATTTTAAGAATATAACTACTGATTTCAAACATAAATATTGGGTTGTAACATATACATGTATGTCACATTAATAGTATTACAAACAGTGCAACATTTTGGTATATATGTATTAATCATCAATTACTACTACAATGATCTAGGGAGTATATATTGCATTAAAACAGTGTAAACTTAATATACAGTTTTATTTCATTTGATTTACAATTGATTTATATCAATGAACAGACTCGTTTTCCAGTAAGAACGCTTGGAATAAAGTAAACAGACAGTTTATTATATTATGTTTGCTGCCTGTTTGTAATAATTCAATAATTTTAAACATACTTGGATTGATATAATAAAACTTTTAAAATATATAGGTCTTAAAACCTTGTATAAACGACATTCAAATAAAATATTGATTCTCTAGAACTCCGCACGCATTACATGTACATACTCTTTCTTGAAAAGGTATGTTCGGTTGCTTCCATCTACCATTTTCACCTCAAGCCAAGTCATTACAATATTTGATTTCATTAATATGGTTGTAGTTTTGAGGAAGAAAATCATCTATGAAATATTGCTCTGCTTGAGTTATTTAATCATGCATTCAAAGATTGGATAAGGAATATCTTAATCGGATTTTAAGGGTTGATAAACACAATTTGGTGTGTCCAACTTTTTGATCGAGACATACATAGTTAAATCCTAAGTTATTAACATTGTCTTTGACACGACAATCCCAATTTATTTCATTTTAATACAATTCAATTTCAGATAACATCGACTTATACATTATTTTTATATAGTTTCTATTTCCTGCCGAGATTATTTAAAGCTAAACTTTTATAGCATTAGAATAATTGTTGTCAAAAAGTCAGTTATCCCTATATGCCAGTGATGAAAATTACATATCTAAACGTTATGTTCTGCATTGTCATGTTTGATTTGGTTATGAATTAATATTCTTTACATTGTAATTATAATGTCCAACGTTTATTATAATTCTACGGTCTGTTTTAACAGTAGGAGTTGAGCTATACTTTGATATAAGTACACAACCAAGCGAGAAGATATGCAATTTAGATCTTATTCAATGAGTAAATGTAAGTATGAGTATACCCAGTGAGGTATCTACTTATATCATATGTTGGATTGTATTCTCCTATACCTTATATACGCTTATAGTTCTCATGTATTTATACTTTTATGATGCGAAATTCATGTGAAATATCATGCACTTCTCCTGTAATGTATTCAGAATGTGCTTGTAGTGGTGTGGTAATTACTAACCATATAGAAACAAGCCGAACCGAGATTTGTTGTCCAGTATGATTCCATTATCAAACGATACAGATACATCTACATAATACTACTGTGTGGTATTGACTCGAATCTTGCCATCCCGGTATGATATTCCAGGTCCTATGTAGGAATCTTTGATGTTCTGATTCCAAAGGAGCAAATGACCACGTCCTTTATCTTTAAAAAATAAATAAATAAATAAAATGTATAATATACCTCTTAATACGTTACCACATCAGCAGGTATACAAGCAAAAATATGAGATATGTTCGTTATATAAACTGAACTTTATGACACAGCGTATTTGATGTTTGAACTTTGCTATCTCAATAAATCATACCATACTGATGATATCATATCATATATATATAATCATGGTATCATATAAAAAAAACATGTAAACGGTCATACGTGTCTGATATCGTTAGATACCAGGGTACGCACGACAATGTTGTTATTTTTTTTACATATAACCATGATACAAATCTAAATAAGAACACTCAGTAGGACACGGCAATGTTGTTAATGTTTCTTTTTTTCTCTGTTAATTACATATATTCACATGATGTAAAATTGAAATATGAATACCAAGTAAGTGTACAGACCTTATTTTTAGATAGAAAACAACTCTTGTAAATTGTTAAAAGATATCATTATTCGCACAATCGCGGTCACATATTACAAAAAATGTGACAAATATTTTATTATAATCAGAATCCAACGGTTTAATAATAAAAAATTCCAAGGACATTTCAATTTGTATTTTTTACAGAATTTCCACTCATTTATCGAGAAAAAAACATGACTTCACTAGTTTTATGAAACTTGGTATTACATTTTTAAATATATAGTTTCAGACAGTAATACATCCCGATTTGGTTACCTGTGCATAATTTACGTACAAAGATTGATTCGATGCCTGAAAACGAGTTCAACATTGCCATGTGTCCCTTTAAAGATACATCACTTATAATTTGCTGTTCAGTAAATGATGGAAAGGTATTGAAATACAAAGACGAAGTTCATCTTTGAAAATAATGTTTGATTCCGGTCTAGTAGTTTATCTTATTTATGAGAAATTCTTCGATACACAGGTTGGCATTCTCCTTTTTATTCGTTAATGTTTTAACATAACCCGATACTGGCCAATGCGTGACTTTATCGCGGGCCGCGATTTAGTATTTGACAACAAAATTAAAGAATTGTACACTACAGGGACAATATACAATATAAGTTATTGAACAGAATATCCATAATATATTATGTTTGATATAAATGTGCAGTTTATGCGATGCAATGTCGGCGATATAGATGAGTCCTCTTTAAACAACGTTAAGTGTTTTGTTATAAATGTAAAGGGCATAAGTGGAACACACGGAAGCTTAAACAAGTGCGATTACCTCGAACAATATAATATGATATCGAACGTAGATATCACACCTTTTCTCGTCTTGTTTATGGACAATCTTGTAAAGTAAGCCGTCAAATAACCTGGGGCAGATGCTCTTCTAACGTTTCCGCAACTTATCGTGACTGAGTCAAACCTGAAACAATAAATACATTTGAAAACGGAATTTTTGGGAACGTGTTATGATTGGTTTAATGTTTGGATTGATTTAAGGCTTGTCAGATAAAGCACACTGTACGACTGGTCTATAAGAGATTAAAAAGGAAGACGAACATACGGAAACTTTTGTTTGTGAAACAAATATTGAAGTAACAACTATCAAGTTATTTTACAAAACGTCCGGCACTTGTTAACAGTCGGATCAAGTTAAGTATTGGTTTCAGATAAAATACACCTATCTATATTATAACTAAATCCTTTAAAAGAACGACGACGAGATGAGTCGAAATATCGTGCTAAGGAAATAAATACAAAACCATTCAATACAAACATATAGTAAAATAAAAAAAAGAAAGGTTTTCATACAGATTATTTCATTACATCTCTATAATATCTTATTCACTAATACGTACTGACAGAGTGCTGGTAGAGCTAGCCGCTTATATACGAATGGAAAGATTCAAAAGAAAATATTGCCTATCCTAATTGATTGTAAAAGTTTTAATGTGGCTTGTTTTATTCTTATTTTTATGTCAATGTACAGGATGCGCAATCATGAACGAGTTAATGTTTTAAATCGCGTTCATGCTATTTGCAACACATGGTGTGTTATATATATAGTTTTATTGGTTAAGGACCTCAGAATGAAAAGAAGTTAATCACCCGTCCTTCTGCAGGTAATTGGCATAAAGGCTATAGACCGAGATGCGACATATTAAGTGATCCTTAGACGACAGTGCCCTAGTAGACCTCTCCATCTCGGAGGACACAGGTACAAGTTATATATCTTAATGAACTTGTATGTTAATCAGTAATTTAAGCACACAAATACAGTCAACCTTCAGAGACGAAGCTGTAACCAAAACATGCGATAATATATATATGATTTGAGAATGATTGAGCTCTAAGTAAAATATATAAAACAATAACAGTATCAAAATATACAATAATGACAGTTATATACATAATTGAGAACACTAAAAACTCACAGTTATAAAATCACTGTAATATACATGATTGAGAACACTAAATAATAACAGTTCTAAAATCACTGTTCTATACATGATTGGATAAACATGGCTCAACAAATAAACAAAATAACGGTTAATATAAAAAATCACAGTAATATACATGATTGGTTATACAAGAAAAACAATGAAACTCGTTCGGATGATACTTATGCAAAATGTAGATGATGATAATAACGTTTAATGTCTTATAATTTGTCCATAAAAATCAGGTGCGCGTCTTCGTCTTGCAGGATATCGTCTGGCTGGTTGTCTAATTGTTCGAAAAGCATTAAACATGGATTTTACTGGTTTGGATTTTAATAGTTTGTGAAATAAAATATTGAATAGAAACTTTTCCAAAAACACCCAGATTAACTTTGTAAAGTCAAACAGAATCACTCCAATAATTCCAATTATGGTGGCTGCTATCAAGTAAACCATGACTGCAAAAATAAAAAAAAATTAATCCAATTTCACATCACCGATAATAAGTAATTAAAACATTATTTTATTTTATCAATTAAGCAGATCTCAACAGTTCAACAATAAGCTGTTGTATTTATTAAATCGCACAGGTAAAAGAACAGATCTAAATCAGTTATCTATGAAAAGAAAAATTACATAACATGATGAAAGCAAAATATATGTTTACTTACACAAACTTGAACAAGGTCTTGATTTTCTACATACACTTTTATAGCATGAGATGTTATTACGTGCTGACATGGTGGTAACAAATCAAAACTGGAAGAGCCGATCAACAGTTCATGTACTTGGCTCTGAAGCATGACGATACTGTTAGTTAATTTTATGAATTTAACCCTCGTAACCTCATCATCTAAGTTGTCCAAAATATAAGTACCTTGGTCTGTGAATTCACAATCAGCTTCAAATGGTGCAACACCGTCTTTACAATTAATGTGTACATTCGCACTATCAACAGTGCTAAAAACCACTTTAAAATACAAATCTTTGAAAGAAACATAATTTGAAATTAAAATATTATGCAATCCTGACAGAACTGACCACGCTCACAAGTGTTCCACTATGATGTGAGTGCAAGAGGTCAAACAGTCTGTTTTGTAAACGCGCAGTGAGTATATTTAGGTCACTGAGCTATCTGTGTTGGCACGGTACCAGATATGAATCTACTGTCAAGCAGAATTTCATATTGGACAAAGACTGGCCACCAGTTTTAGTTCTGCGTATATTGTTATACCGTGGAAAAGTAATCTGTATATATCGCTTATAGGTATGAATTATATGATTGTTTGCTATTACATGAAAGAATTTGTATGGTATTGATATTGGTCAAGAAAATAATACTTTGTTTATAAATTTTACTTATTGCAGTATATATATATATATATATATATATATATATATATTTCGCGCTATATGTATTGTCTTCAAATTTGGGTTACTTGTAGTGAATAAAATACAATGTCATGATGACATGACCTTACTCATATTACAAAATTTCTACTAGCCAATCAAAGCTAGCTCAGTTTGGCGCAATTTTGAGAATCTATGTTCCAGTACAGTTTTTAGCCCCTCTTAGCCCCTATAAGTCCTTTACTCTCCATAACAGATCATAGATTGATTAACATAGCATACAATAATGTTTCGAATGGTAAATAATTCAACTGGGAAACTCACAAGAATTTCCCACAATATTAATGGTGGTTATAGGGTGTCAATGAACTTATTTAGAAATTCTATATATGTGCACATCTCCGACAAGAAGAAAGGAAAAGGCTTATCATTGCAACTTAGTTCTTTCAATGAACTTGTACTAGCCGTAAATGAGATGGGAAAGGAGATAATCTTCAAGATTGTGTTGCGGAGAATCAACAGGTAAAGTTTTATTTAATTATTAATGTTTACTACAATAATAACCTTTACTTGATCATTGGACATAATCTCTAAAATTTATAAACAATAACATAATTATTTTGTTTACCAATGATAAAACGTAATTCAAGAGTAACGTTATATTATACTTAAAATGTTCTTATAGCTTACTTATCAATTAAAGTAATGTTTATAAACAAAGTATTATTTTCTTTATCAATGAAATTAAATTTAATGCATGTTGGAAAATAATTCTGATTCATATCTTATTTTTTTTTCAGAAAACATCGACCAAAAGAAAACTATATGACAAGGAAAATGAGCCTGTTTTTAAGAAGCCAAGGCTTGACAACCCTATGAGAATAAAGCTGGTGCGACATGGTAATACATGGGTTAAGACAACCTCCTCACAGCCGCTACAGACGGCGCTGTTTACTGTCACATCCTCACGGCCATCATTTCAACCGCTACAGACGGCGCTGTCTACGGTTGCATCCTCACGGCCATCATTTCAACCGCTGCAGACGGCGCTGTCTACGGTCACATCTTCACAGCCATCGTTTCAACCGTTACAGACGGTGCTATCTACGGTCACATCCCCGGAGCCATCGTTTCAACTGCTGCAGACAGCGCTGTCTCCGGACACACACTCCAAGCCAACATTTCAACCGCTACAGACAACGCTGTCTAGGGACACATCCCCACGATCAACTTTTCAAACGCTACAGACAACGCTGTCTATGGACACGTCTTCACGGTCAACGTTTCAACCGTTACAGACAGCGCTATCTACGGACACACCACTGCGGCCAACGTTTCAGCCGCCTCAGACAGAGTCATCTGTGTTAATTAATTTGTTAACTGCCGAGAGAGTTACACCAACCCCCCAAATAATGACTATAAGTGGGTGTCTGAGTTTCAAGATGATAACTTTGACGATAACTTTAACGATTCCTTATACAACACTAGTAATAGTGCATTTTAAATAATACATAATGTTTCAGTGTACTTATGTATTAACATTTACTTTTGGTTTATCACTGTGTTTTAGGTAAAGCATATATTTTGTTTTAACTTCCTTTTTGTGTTTTATATGAAAATATGTTAGATACAAAATATAGAGCTTTGCAAAATAAATCTCATCAACTTTATCCTGTTTTATATATTTACTTATTTATCTATCTATCTATCTATCTATCTATCTATCTATCTATCTATCTATCTATCTATATATCTATCTATCTATCTATCTATCTATCTATCTATCTATCTATCTATCTATCTATCTATCTATCTATCTGTCTGTCTGTCTGTCTGTCTGTCTGTCTGTCTGTCTGTCTGTCTGTCTGTCTGTCTGTCTGTCTATTTCTGTCTGTCTGTCTGTCTGTCTGTCTGTCTGTCTGTCTGTCTGTCTGTCTGTCTGTCTGTCTGTCTGTCTGTCTATCTATCTATCTATCTATTTATTTATTTATTTATTCCTTAACTCTTAGTGTTTGAGCTATTGTAAACGTATTGTATTTAATCACCACCGTAGATACAGATAAACTACCTTGTAGTAAACCACTCTTGCAGAAATAGAGCGAGAATGTAGTCTAAGATTGTGGAGAAACTCACATTGACTGACTTAACCACGTGGTAACGCTCGAACTCGAACCTGAACTGAAGTGATGTAAGACAAACGCATATCTAACTCAATTAACATCAGTACATAAGAACATGCTTTAAACAAATTTAGCGAAAACATTACTTTGTTATAGATGGACACAAAAAAATGATGGGTGGGACTTCTTTTGTAAAATCCATATGAAAGTTTACAACATGTTCTGCTGTAGTGATGTGCATTTAAGTAAATAAATACCACTCATGATCAAGGTTTTATACATCGACATGTTTATGAATATTAATTGCATGTATCGTATGCAAAGCAATATTATTGACACAAAATAACAACGAGCACATTTTTTCCCCCAAATCTACTTTTATTTTACAATATTTACAATATAAGTTACAGACTGTACAATAATTTCATTTAAATAATACACAATTAACACTCAATTATGTATTTACTGTGAAATGATATATATACATATATATATATATATACAAGATAAAAAAAGAAAAGGACGTAATACAGAAGACATGAGCATTCATAGACAAAATTATTTCCAATGTATACATAACAATTGCACTTCACATTATTTACAACTATACAGTTAGTTATTACGAATGCAAATCTAAGAATATTGTAGTGGCCATACGCCAGACTAGAGATACCATCATCTAACCAGTAACGTTTATCGTCCAATGCACTCAGCGATACTTTGATAATTTTATCACAGTACATAATATGATGATCACTGCGTAATCCAAACATGGTTGATTTAGTTTGTGTGCTGTTAAATAACGTATCTTTGTAATGTTCATGAAGAATTTCTTTTTTTATAACAGCATGAAAAATACCTTTATAGCGTTTTTCATTCACTTCTTTATTTTTTGTATTGTTGATAAAACTATACATTTTCGGACGTAATGCTACACATTTTTTCATGGGGACTCAGCCCAATTCGTCTTTCATTATGCCCACTTTTTTCTTACGGTCGTTACTAAACAACTGTCTGTTGAATAATTAGATAAGTCATACAAATGTAAATGATCACCCATATCCCTATATATATCTTCGGTTTCTACATAGAACATAAAACTTACCGTATCTGTTACCAACAATATTAAATTGTTGGAGTATTTGTGTTTCAAATGGTTGTAGTAATAGCTGTACATAAAATATTATGCTAAGTCCAAAATCATCATGCCACAATAGATAGGTTGAACAAAATTAACTTTTGTATAGTTGCATTCTATCCCAACTAAATCCTCATTGAATATTTTCGTGCGTTGAAATGTTGGTTTAGCTACGTATTTTTGAAGTTTCTTCTCGGTATGAGCTAATTTAACATTCACGTATTTACGGCAGTTCTGCAACGTTTTACATGTAAATACACAAATAAATAATATTAGTGAAGGGAAGCAACTTGTGGTTCTTGATATAAGTATAGTAATATAAAGACAGTAGAGTTATAAATCTTAGATTGACATAAAATGTCATTGATTGACAAATAAAAACAAAGTAACAACATATAAGAAATGCAAACTAACGGCATGTTACAAAAAAGCAAAGTAACTTCATACAAAAAATTAAACTCACCAAATATGGCACAGTTGAGTAGTTTGTAGAAGTCTTTTTCAAAGTCTGATTTGGCTTGCTTTCTACATTCTGTATTGAAGTCGATATAGGATTTAAGATATGGCTGTGGTGGTGGAATTTCAGCACTCTGTGCACGTGTTTCAACTTCATGCCCAGCTGCAGGTAGAATTGAAATGTGCGGTAATGTACAACGTAGTTGTCTTTATCGTTTAAAGTCAACACCAATTTTTCCACTTTGACACGTTTTAAGTAGAAATCGTCTCGGTGCTCTGTCCCATGTAACTTTTTCCAAAGTGTTTCCGAATAGGGTGACAATTCATTATCCTCCATGTGCATTTTTTCTGAACAAAGTGAGTAGTCGTTAGTGATATGTATTGACGTAGGGTATTCTAGTGTAACTTCTAGAATATAGCCAATATCACTCTCTTCTTTAATAGATAGAATGTCAAGATGTTTTATTTCACGTTCGTTAAACCATCTAAAGTCTGAATAGGGGAGATAATTACGCATCCCCCACCCATAAAGATTATTAGCGTCTTTATAACATAGGTATGATGTGGGCTTTGTGTTGTCATACCCCTCCAAATACGGGTTGTTTGCTTTCTTAAATCGGTTAGACACCTGTGATACAACACCTCTTACACCTCTTTCAATGAACAGCACCATATCAATATCAGTTAAAAGTTCAAGTTTCATTTGTGTCATTTTTAAGCATGCACTCCAGGATAAGCCTGGTGCACCATTATAATGTGCAGGATCCAAATTGTATTTCGAAAGACATACTGTTCTGAATGCTTCAAACACGCACGCGAGTAAACTCACATCTGTTTTCACGTAGGTGACCGTGTAATCTTCTAAGTTGGTCATGTGTAATGTATAAAAAAATTGAATGCATGGTTATAATCCTCTTGAGATATCGTATGTTCTGTCAAGTCAGAATAAAAACAATCTTTTGGTGGTAGTTGCTTTTCTTTTAATCTATCTATAGAATCTATGTATTGGTAGGGAAACACACCCTTTCTCAATAATAAATCAGCATGAGTATTTTCGGGGAAGTCTTCATAAAACATTTTGATACATTGATCACCGCTCAACTTTAAATTCTCCACTAATTTTTCCAAACTAGAGTTCATAAACTGCAAACTGTCCATAAATCGTAGTGATCCCATCGAGAAAGAAAGATATTTTTCCCTATTTTGAGCAATACATTTGATATTTCTGTCTTTAAATAGTCCCACAGATTGCATGATCAAATGTGAACCATAACCACGTAAATTGTGAAAGACTACAGGAATAAATTCTGCTTGTTTACAATTCACATTGCAAATATTGTGTGCCGCACCAATAAACTGTCCTGTCAAATTATTGTGATGACGAACGATTCTACCGTATTGTTTATCGTAGATAGAGAATAATATGTTACAAATACAGCAGTTCTGCAGATTCAAACTGTTTTTTTATCTTCTTCTGTCATAGGCTGAATGTTTTCAGAATATTTAGAATCTGTTCTTGTTCTTGAATCATACATTGTAGAAATTGATGACTCGCATCTTGTACAACATACGTGTTAGTAGCTTTGGTTTATTTTGAATCTTCACTCACCACTTTGTATGCAAATGCACAAGGGTCCTGTTAAGCCACATGGTTACCTGTGTGTATTGGTGTATTTAAACATTCAAAATCAGCGTAAATGATAAAGGGTACACGTAATGTCTTTTCATAATCTTTAACTTGTAACATGTTATCTCCTGGTTGTGGCAATTCAACTTTTTGTGGTCCATTGACGGAACAATAATCGATGTGATTGTCTAATAAGTCTTGACGCACAAACCCGTGCAAGCAATATATGCAGTAGAATGACGCACGCTTAGATGATTTGGTTATGTGTAAAAACGTATTCAAATTTTGGTATGAGACAATAATGACTATTATCACCTTGTTTCAAAAGCAACAAATCTACATGGTAAAATCGATCTTTCTGTTTGGTAATTCGCATGGGGAATATTTCCTTGTCTTCAAATCCAAATATGTTTACGGAAATATGTGAGTTCATTTGTTCAAATTTGTCCATTTTTTAAATAGAGACTGGCAATAGAATATCATGCATGTTGAGTTCCTGTTCATAGACGATATAATCACCAACATGTGTCGATTTGCCAGGATGTAGAGCTGCTAACACGCTCCGCTGAAAGCATTTCTGATCTTCATTTATTACGTTTAAAATGGAACAGTTATGTAGTGTTTCTGGAAGTGGAATATAACTGCTAGCTTTCAGTGGTGTATATTTGAGCGTATGTATTTTTAGATGTAACACTTTTTTACTACCCATCCTGATCCATTTCGCATAAACTCTTCTAAACTTTTTATTGATTTCTGAATTGCTTCGTTTAAATCGTGTTCACTGTACGTCTCTGGGTTTAAAAGGATATAAGTCCTACATCTAAAGTGTGGTGAGGTCACGGTATTGTCTCCGTCTGCGTTGAAGCGCTCTAATTCTATTTGTACACACAAATACCATTTGACAGCTTGCTGTGATGTCCTTGATAAGAGATTTCTATGTATGAGTAATCGAGTGTTGGCTAAAAATACTAACAAATCATTTTGCTCTTATCCTTGTGGTTGAATGGTGACAACTTCTGCAGTATTAAGTGCACCATCCACAGAAATGTTTCTATGTTCATCTGTAGTTGTTGTTATCGTTGGTGCTGTTATTGATGATGATGGATGTGCGTCCACTGCTTGATTTAATGGATGTTTTCTGATAGCATGGTCATACAAATCCTCATAAGTAGTGTACTGGTTTGGACAATGTTTGCACTGATACATTCATGCACTTGCACCATGTACATTCTTTATATGACGTTTTAAATAATCATTTCTTCTAAATTGACGTTGGCAAATATGACACTGCACGTGATACGTATGAGAAAGTTGATGTCGGTGTAGCGTTTTTTTATGCTGAAACATTCTACCGCACACATTGCACTTATATTTCCGTTTTTCTACACTATCTGCCCGTCTGACCATTTCATCTTCATCTGCACTACTGATCTCCATATTTTGTTCTATACGATTTCCTTCCTGTATCATTTCGACCTCATATGCGTTACTAAAGTCTATAGAGTTATCCATGTTGATGGTAGAAAATACAGTGCGACAATGAGTGAACCTAGCAAAGTTTCATCAATTTATACAAAATAGTTGATCCATTTATCTTGCTTTACGTTTGGAGTATTTAACCTATCTAGTGCTTGGCGCATTAATTTCCGCTTCAGTTGATTGGTTGGCTGCCCTTGAGTTTGGTGTATTAACTTTTCCTTCTTCATTTTGGCGGGTTAACCTTGAGCTGATCGCTTAGTCTTAACGGATATTTGTGGTTCTGAATTTTCTCGTGTATATTGACCTCGAGTTTCCCGCGCTACATTTTCATTTTTAATTATGGCAGTACGTTTTGGTAATGGTTTATCTAGCATACTTTGACCTTCAGTTTGCATCGTTAAACATTGAGCAGATTGAATGTTAGGTTTTGGAGAAAATAATTGTTCAAATGATTTTTCCACATACAAATGCTGTTTTTCTTTATTGTCACTTTTGTTTGGTGATTTCTCAACATTTTCGAAAGGTTTGTGTATATTTTCTCTTAGTGATTGTGTTGATTTTAACTGCTCTCATTCTTTCAATAAATGTTCATAATTGCGTTATGAAACTAGAGTCATTTCCTCTGCCATTATAAATCTTTAATTATGGGTTTAAGAATCACAATAAATTATTGTAAATATTTCACAAGTAGTGCAATTCTTTTCTTGGTAGGCAATCGCTTGACGATAAATTTTCGAATGACTGTTTTATAACGAAGTAACTTCCTTTTATCATTTTCAGGAAGTGAACGAAATCCATGAATAACGTTGCACACAATCTGCACAACTGCTTGAAGTTGCCGTTCTGTAATGCTCTTGACTAATGTCACTTGTTGCTTTCTAGTCGTGGTAAGTAATAATAAAATCAAATATTTTTCTTTCTTGATAAGTGCATTCATTTTTTCTTGGGAACAAACACATTGACAACTTGTCCTCGTAGAATCTGACTTATTAATGAATAATCAGGGTTACTATGTGGGCTTACATTAACTATAATGTAGGAATATCTTTCTTGTGTTGCTTTTTTGTATGCATCTATAAAATAATATGCCTTAGAGGGAAATAACTGTCGTGCAAACATGTGTATTTGCTTCTCATCTCTCCTATACTTAAATAGAATAAAGTAGTGTGTTTGAAGCAATATACTTCTGAAATATTTTCCACCAGAAAATAAGTTTTGTACGATAAAAAGCACTGAAAAATTCATATGATGACTGTGTTTTGTAAACAAATCGAGCGTGTTTTTATCACTTTCTGCAACACTCATAAGATCATCCAACACTAAAATGCGATGTTTTCTATCTAATGCCCATGATTCTAAATCCTGTTTGTTCGGTAATCCATCAAAAAATTCTATATTTTGAATATTTTGTTGTATTTCTGTAAATTTAGCTTGACAAGACCCATATGCATATATAATTTGCACTGGTGGTTCTGTAAACATCTCATTGTTGTGTTTTAAAATGTTATATACTAAAGTAGATTTCCCTGACGAGGTATTACCAGCAACAACACAAATCGCTGGTGAAATGAATTTAATAACAGACGTGTTTTCAGGTTAACAGCATGACAGTGAGTGGCTAAAAGTGAGATTGTACCAGGCATTGTATACATAACAAAAGTCATATTGGATTTTATAATTTATTCACTATTCAGAAAAAATCATACATGAATACTGATACAAATAGGATTTTAACATTTTGTAAACACAATAAAAACAGTATAGTGGTAAACAACATTATGCATTTACAATACAACACAGTATATTCACAAAAATCACAAAGAATTTACAGCATGGTAGTTCAATAAACAGGTTTATACAGTCTACATAATGATATCACGATCTTTTGTGATCTCAAAATACCCAATAGATTCAGTGATCACAACACAGACCATAGTATCAATTATTGACGTTCCGAACTGTACTTCAAGTTTAATATTGCCAGTATGAAGTAACGGTAAAAAGTCGTGGAAATACGGATTCAAGTCAAACGCAAATAAAGTTGAACCTCTCACAAACTGTTCTCTGGTGATGCAGATTCCCTCATTTTGATTCCATTTGTTGGACAACACAAACTAATTTGTGTATGCTCTGACAATAGCGTTTGCGTTATTAAAATCCAGTTTTAAAAGATTACCAATCACTGGCATACCATCTGCATACAAACAAATAGAGGTGATATTACAGTTCAGAAAGTCAAACGGGTTAGTGATATAATTGCCCGATGTACGTGCTGATTTTACAAATCCAACAACAACTTTGCTAGGTTTATGTCCTTGAAACAGGTTTTCCCAGTAAAACGTTGTGTTACCTGAGGATACACTCTGCATACGTGTATCCGTTTTAGGGTAAAAGTATTTGGCGTAAGTGAGTTGTAACATGTCATTATGTCCATAAATCACTGATGGGCTAGCCTTCACTTTTTTTTGCTAGTAAGTATATATCCAGCAAGTCCATTTTATAAGCAGGATTGGTTTCCCCCGATAGAAGAAAAGGCAGGTGATGTTCTATACAATTTTAGTTTCACATCGACTTGGTTTAGCATATATCGCGACAACAGGAAAAAAATCATGAAATAATGGTCCTTGTAAATCCAATAATTTAAACTCAGCAATGTATGCTGATCTCAGGAAAAACCCGTTGTTACGACCTGCATGATCTGGATCCTCTGGGTGGTCGACATCATCCAAAATAAACAGTTGAGATGTCGTCTGCGTCGTTGATGTAGAGTGGTTTAAATTCAGCATAGATTTTATTATTGCGGTATATGGGTTGTTGTTGCATGTTACTGACGTTTTGTTTTGTACGGTCACTTCAGATGACGAAAACAGAGACTGTAAAAACAAATTTACAGGTCCAACTTTTTCGTTCTTTGCAAGCTTGCTTCCATCTATTTTCACCACTTTCAGTTTCACATCTGTATCCCATCTTCATATCTGTGACCCTTTCAAATTGATGTAAACTACTGAGTTACTGGAATTAATTCTAAATTCGATCGGACTACCATCTGTAACTTGTGAGGATGGTCGAATTTCTTGGTAGGTGATATCTGAAACAGCTACTTGTGTATTTGGTAAATCAAATAGTTGTAAAGCCTCAGGAATTCCTTCGTGAAAAGCTTCGCTATTCAACACAGACATAATTAACCAAATATGTCCTTAGGCAGTGATTGCCTTGATGTGACTAATTGCTAAGTTGTCTTGGTAGCACGTTTGTTTTTCTCTTGGTTTTTCTTGTTTTTGTTTTATTCTTTGTCTTGCCTTTTGTCTTGTTTTTTCCTTGTTTTTTGCTGACTTTTTGTCTTTTTATTTTGCTGTTTATTCACGCTGTGTCTGGTTTGAGCTCTGCTCTTGCTAGTAGTCGATGTAGTAATGATTGAAGTTGTATGCGAGTCTCTTTTATACGTTCTAACTCAGACTTTGCTCGTTGTACGACACTTTGAACAGGTGATGTTAATTCTTTTGTAGAATTATCCACTTTTAAAATATCTGATGTTTTTTTCTGAGAATAATTCATCCATTGTTTTAGATTCGGTACGTACAATTTGGAATTCATGACTCTCGTACAAACTGTAACGTTAACAAGTAGGGTTCCTGTAAGAATGAAGCGTTGCGACCTTTTAAATCCTTTATAAAGATGTTGAATTCTTACAACTCTTTCTCCTTCAACGGAAGATAAATGTATCAAAACGTACATCCCATCGATTATTTCTAGTTGACACAACACGTCGTAACACTGAGGTTTTCTCACCATTCACAATACTTTCAGCGCATATGCTGGAACATATAAACAAACATTGGTTGGAACTATATAAAGTCTTGGTT
The DNA here is from genome assembly GCA_029582155.1 of Panopea generosa. Taxonomy (NCBI): domain Eukaryota; kingdom Metazoa; phylum Mollusca; class Bivalvia; order Adapedonta; family Hiatellidae; genus Panopea; species Panopea generosa. Next base: position 44,190,276 of record CM055907.1, read on the forward strand.
TTAGAAGTTGATTCTTGAAATTCTAACAATGACACTTGCCACTTTCCATCAAATGATAACGGTGTTTTTAGATGTATTTTGAAGTGCCATGGTTTATTTTCCGGAAAATAATCATTACTTTCATCACTACGTAGATAGACAATCATGTTTCTTTGACATCCTCGCTAAAAATCTATGAATTAAATGATTTCGGGAAACCTTCCCACGACACTAAATACTCTGTTTTTCCTTGTGTTTTCCCCTTTTTCAAAATGTTATCGATAAACCATCAACTGTTTTCATCTTTTTCTACTTTTTGCAATTCTGAATTGTAAAATAATCCAGATATTTTCTCGTTGTTCATGTCCTTTATTGAATACATTGGGTGCCCATCTTTATAATGACGACCATTCACTTTAAACACTTCACTAGTATATTGTTGCTGATAAGATCTGAGAAATGGATGTTTCAGATGGAAAATACGAACAAGATCACTTTTTCTAAATTTAAACTGAGTTTTCCATTGGATTTCTTGGAGTTTCGGAGATACATTTATACAAAAACATCTGCTTCATTTTGTTTGTTTATGTCGTTTGGTGGTATGTAACCCAAACTCCGGTGTGGTGAAGCGTTGTAATTGTTGACAAGGTTTTACAAATCATCAATATACCGATAAGATCTATTGTGTCTCATCATTCTGTACATCATTTCTTTGAGTGTTTTTTTTACACGTTCAACGTAATTTGCTTTGGCAATGTTTTGTGTGGTAAAGTAATATACATCTTTCTCTTTCAAATATTTTTTCAAATACTGGTTGTAAAATTCGGAACCTCGATCCGATCTGAGTTTTAAAGGTTTTCTTTCTGTAAACACTTGTTTTATTGCTTGTAAAATTGATTTGGCTGTTTTGTCGTTGAGAGGTTTCACCCAGAGATAACAACTAAATATATCAATTACGAATGATAAAAAACGAACTCCATCGTTATATTTTTTCAAGTTTTCTACGGAAGATAAATCTGCATCAAATTGTTCATCAATAGAAGACACAAATACTCTAGCTGTTCGAAACAGATGACGAAACCATTGTTTTGATAAAGTAACGGGTAAATACTCCAGGATATTTTTTCTGTAACACTGAATACAGCTTTTGTAGGCCACCATAAGCAGTTATATTGCTATTTTTGAAGTAATATTGTCGTAAAATTAACTCTTTCTGTCGACGATTCATCATGTGATTAAACTTAAAAACTTATGCAACTTGTTTTATACCAATTCAAACTGTGTTTTAATTTGTAAATAATCTTAAGAAATTATCCGACACAACCTATCATAACACAATAGTTTAAACCATTGGGTCGTGACAAACAAATATGCGCGATTTCAGTGGGCTGTTTAAGGACACCAAAACTAATGGTAAATAGAACATTTAAATAAAGCAGGTCAGTTATCCTGTTGCTCATTGATGGCGCAAGCGAAAAAGAATGTGTGTCTGTCTCATATGTCACTGTAACAAAGTAAATCAACTCTGATGACCGTATCGGTTAGCAGTATTTTGGCTCGAGCGGGAAATATCATAATATTAAGGTGATCTCTTATCCTGTTTCGAAAATTAATAGGTTATGTTAACATGATACAGTAAATAAACTCTAGTCAAACTCGGGGTCGAACTGATTAGACTATAACGGTTATGAATTGAATAATAACGTAACCTTTAAGAGGTTATGTGAGTGTAACAATATACCAAAGTAAATACACCCCAGTTGAAGTCTAAAACATTTTGACCTCGAGCTAAACACGCAGAAATAGAACAAATAGAATAGGTTGAACTAAAACTTTACTTCGATCAGTGGTACAAATAGTCATGTATCAATGCATTTACAAGCGCAATAATAAACATAATATGTGTGTAATTATGGAGGCATGTAAACATTTTAAAACGATGATAATAGAACTGTTTAAAATGTGCATTGTTTTTATACCTATTTAAACCATAAAGTTTAAATGTCTGGTTGAAATAGTCGTCTTTCTAAAAGTGTAATTTTTAGAATCATTTTCTTCATTTTGTTTTCCCATTGTACTGTTTTCATTGATGCTAACCAATATTTATCATATATTTTTAGTTTCTGCATTGCTAGAAGTTCTGGGCAGATGTTCAAGCTGTCCACAATTTCGGCCCATGACAGGAGAACATCATCTTCGTTGACATAGGATAACAACTCGTCAAAGCATATCTCTATGCTTTCTTCTTCGCTTATCATCACACAGGAATGGTGAATCTGCGACTGGTGGTTGACTTTGCAACTGTAGCACATCTTTTTCACTGTGTTACCAAGGTGTTCGTACAAAGCTTTAGCATATACAAAGTCAAAATAACTGTTCATCACCATCACGTGTGCTGTGGATTCGTTCATTTTTTTGTGAAACAGTGATTTGTTAGACCACCACGGAGATTTTGATTGTTCACCGAAAGTAAATGTGTTTGTGTGACGTTCAAATCCTGTTGATATGGATGTATCAATAACGTCTTCACCAGCAGTATATCCGAAGAATTTAAGAAATGTGCAAGACGGTGAATGTTTATAATGCTCTTCAAATTGGTTATCAGTTTTCTCCCAATGGTGTAGTTTAACGTCACAAGAGAAACAGATGACTTTATCGCCAAAACCGGAATAGTAAAACCCTGACTTGCTCAACTGGTACTTATCAGGAATGATATGTGGTGACCAAGTATCGAATGCGGCAAGACGAACTTCGTAAAACTTGTAGATTTTAACTGTTACACAGTTAGTAACATCCATAAATGTACTGTCCATCTAGAAACGATTTCAACAACAATACACTTTCTTTTAAATCCCAGAGAGATTTAAACTGTTCAACACTAAGTTTTAATTGTGTAATTCCTTTTTTTCAATAAAATATAAGAAGAATGTTCTGTCTTTTTCACTGAAAGCGTAAGTGTTTCGTTGACTTTCCACTGAATCTGTCGTAGAATAGGTGACCACTGTACAGAATCAACCCTCTTGTCTTTTAAATAAGCTACTGTGTATTCTGTGAACTCGAGTTGTGCTTGGGCCATAGTGCGAAAATGATGCTAAAACATAGTTTTATATACACGATGAATTGCATGACTTAACAGGTAAAAATACAGTTTGACCTTGAACCGATGACTTTTGCGCTAAATCAGATTAATATCCTTGATCAATAAGAGCGCGCGAATCTAACATTATGTGACCTAGATATAACCTCGAGGCAATGACCTTGATTTTGGACTGGAACTGCTTTTAATAACAGTGACCTTTAAAAATGACTGTCGCGCTAAATCAGATTGATATTGCACCACTTCCAATATCCTTGATTATTAAAACGCGATAATCTAACATTATGTGACCTAGATATGACCTCGAGGCAATGACCTGGATTTTGGACTGGAACGGCCTAGGAACCTCCTCTACGGACCGTCATTGGCTACTACTGATAACATTGAAAATGTCCTTTTCAAAACTCCTGCTCTTTAAGAACGTTAATTCTGTATTTAAATATGAAACAGCTAGAGTTAGTAGACATACCAGTAACAGGTTCAATAAGAACTGATAACAACAAAATTCTTCTCAAACGGATGGATCATTCTTTCGTGAACTACTCCGATATGAGTCAATATCCACTACAGTAGCACGTGCATGTTCCACAGGACATGTTCCAAAATTATCCAACTGTATCTAACTGTATCACATCTGTATCTGCACGTGTAAGCGAATCTCGATTCTTACAATGGAATCCATGGTTTGGTGGGTTTATGTTTTGTTTTCAAAGTGTTACAGTCACTTTCGTTTTTCCAGATATTCTTATTTTACTGTGATCTGATCATTTTGAAATTTGCGCAAGTTTTCCGTTCATACATTTAATTAAGGATCCAATTCTCTCAAAACACGTATAATTTGACTATAGTCACTTTATTCAGAAGACTTCGTAGTGAAACATAAAAGACGCAGTAGTCTTGTGTAATATCCCATGCATTGGTTTTAATATAATTATGCTGTTTTTCAGAAAATGCAGAATCGAAACTAAAAGCACATTTAATATCATGTTCATGTACTGGATATATCGTTTTACTTTGTTGGCTGAGTCCTCAATGGAGTTCTTTTCACGAAACACGACATCTTGTTTATATATTGTAACATTACCATATTTGCAGCTAAAACCATGCACAGTCATATGGATGTTGCCGAATTTGTAAGAGAATATTCTAGTAGGGTCCTCCATGGCCGAGTGGTCTAAGGCGCCAGATCATGATCACTTACTTGTCACCTCTAAGGTCGAGTCCCACCCGCTCCAAAAACATTATGTGAGAAATGTTGCCAGTTACTTGCGGAAGTGCAGAGGTTCTACTCGGATTCATTCTGAAGTCGTCACTCATCAATAAAACTGAAATTTGTTGAAAACGGCGTTCAACTCCATTAAAAAAATAAAGAGCATGTCTACCTTTATACACTATCTCGTTTTTTTTAAGATAAAAATATTTAGTACAGACCAGCTTTAAGAGTCACGGTGGCAAATTTGCCAAATAAAAGGTCAAAGGCTGTTACATGCAATTTCGTTCCTATAATGAGGGTCTGGTAGTTTTTTTCTTATACCATATGGGCCCATTTATTTTTTCCATATGCTATATAGGCGAAATATTTTTTGGTATATGCCATATCAGGTTATTGATTTTATCCATATGCTATTCGAATATTGAATTAAAATTCTAATACTATTTTTTTCTATTTTGAGTAATTTGATCTATTTTGATCTATTTGCAAGCCTCATTAGGATCCTAACACGATCTTAGAATCACCACCGTACGACTTTTAATGCAGTTTGACCATTTTCCTTCTCAAATTAAGAGATATACATACAATTATAGACTCGCAATCTTAAACTTTATTTTCTCCATATGGAAAAAAGTATTTTTTGCATATGCCATATGAGATCATTTATACTTTGCATATGCCACATGGGTACCCCCCTCCCCCCCACCCCGACTAACAGACCCTCTAATGTTTATTTGTATTGACCTTAATAATTACATATATTAGCTACATATATAGGTGTCCCTTTAATGTACTACATACACATTTGTTTAAACCGAAACCAGAAGTAAATTGCATAATACAAAAGCTATATTTCTTGGAACAAACAATCGAACATGTAATGGTTATTAATAAACCGTTAGTGGATCAGCAACGTAAACAACTATTCACTCCGCTATATCTGGTATGCAGTAAGGTTGTACACTCCGTGACACTGTATTGGATATTGATTCATAAGGCAAGTTGTTTAAATTGATCGTTTGTAAATTGTTCAGGTTGTTTCAATATCTAGCGTTTTTATGCCATCGAGAGCTAACAGAAGATCAGTAAATATCTTTCCTTGTAACCAGTGCTCAAGCACACCCATCTCCACAATAAAACGCAATGTCTTATCAATGATCAGTGAGATTATGACCTGTCGGAAATTTGAACTAATGACCCATGCATTGATAGTCAGATGCACTGCCGACTAAACTAAGCGGATCACTTTTGGAAACATGCGTAGACTGTTTCTTTATATGTATGAATATATAAATGTATTTAACTGAAATGAAAAGTGGCTATGAGAATATCTGTTCTTATTAGGATTAAACGCCATGTTAAATTTATATTTCTTATCCTGTGCATTACAATATTCACGTACATGAATTTTGTATAAGGGAATAGTTGTGGTGGGAATATGTTTATTTATACAATCTATCACCTTACAGGGTGTGACGGAGGGGGACGCGGTAGGGAAAGTGAACCCATCTTATAGTTCGTGACGGACGGGGACGCGGCAGGAAGAGTAAACCTGTCTTATAGTGTGTGACGGAGCGGGACGCAGTAGGGGGAGTGAACCCGTCTTATAATGTGTGACAATGAGAGACGCTGTAGTGTGAGTGGACCCGTCTTAGAGTGTGTGAGGGATTGGGACGCGGTAGTGTGAGTGAAACGTCTTATAGCGTGTGACGGAGCGGGACGCGGTAGGGAGAGTGAAACGTCTTATAGCGTGTGACGGAGCGGGACGCGGTAGGGAGAGTGAATCCGTCTTATAGTATGTGACGAAAGAGGATGTGGTTGGAAGAGTGAACCCGTCCGAAAGTGGGTGACGGACGGGGACGCGGTAGGGTGAGTGAACCCGTCTTAAAGTGTGTGGCGGACGGGGACGTGGTCAGGGTAGGGTGAGTGAACCCGTCTTAAAGTGTGTGACGGACGGGAACGCGTTAGGGAGAGTGAACCAGTCTTAAAATGTGTGGTGGACGGGGACGTGGTCAGGGTAGGGTGAGTAACCCGTCTTAAAGTGTGTGACAGACAGGAACGCGTTAGTGTGAGTAAACCCGTCTGATAGTGTGTGACGGACGGTGAAGCGTTATGGTGAGTGAACCCGTCTTATTGTGTGTGACGGACGGGGACGCGGTAGGGTGAGTAACCCGTCGTTTAGTGTATCGCAGAGGGGGACACGGTAGGGTGAGCGAACCCGTCTGATAGTGTTTAAATATAGATACAATCACGTGTGTATTCATTGGTATTGAAAATATTAAGATTGATTGATTGATTGATTGATTGATTGATTGATTGGTTGATTGATTGATTGATTGATTGATTGATTGATTGATTGATTGATTGAATATTTAGCGTTACATGTAACAAGTACGATAATATTAACAACACTGACTTTTATACAATATTTAATATTTTGTACACACACAGATATGCACGTATACTATCTGATCGGATGTATGCAATTTTTGGTTCACTTGCTTCGTCTAATCAATGATATTTTGTTGTGGTACACCAGTAGTTTGGAAATTGTCCTAGTATTAAAGACATTCCTCAATGTGGTCGCGTTATTCTGTACTCGGTGAATACGTATCTTATAATAGAAAAGATTATCTGAACAATAGAAGCATTTGTACCTTGTTCTTTACACATACGTGTTTATCAACTAGCGATATTGTATAATTGCGAGAAAAGTCACATGGGGAAAGGTCTTGGGAGTAAGTGGGGTGTGTGACAGCACTGTAACTTTCTGGACCTACAAAAAATTCCGTAACAAGGACAGAGATGTGCGCTGGGGCATTGTCATGCAAGAGGCGAACTTGTTTGAATCCAGTGGATAGGCATCTTTGTTATAGTACTTTTTTCAGTTATTTTAGTACCACCTCATGCTAGTACCTTCTATTCGCACTTGTATAGTCCCAGAGATAGTGGGATGTGTATTTACTTTTATGTCTATAGGTTAAATTCATGCTGAGTCCATTTCTTAGAAACGGCTGTTAGGGCGTTTGGTTACAACCAAAATGGCCGCAAAAATATTGAAAGTCATGTTATAATATATCATCTGATATAAAACACTGAAAAGTGTTTAAATTTACATTTATTGTGTTGTTGTAAGTTGTATGACATGTAAATAGATCCAAATAGTTATATAATTATCAACCAAAATCATCACACTGCAGACCGTATTGATGATTCCAAGTTTCGATTTTGCAAAATTAAATCGTTCAAATACAGTTACCTTCGATTTCGTTTTTGTATGTTTTTATTGACCTTAATGGTTTACACTTATTATGAATATAGCGTTGTATCCCTTCTATATATCACATACACATTTGTTTTAACTGAAACTTTAAGTAAAGTATATTAAATCTTACTATATTTCTTGTGCAATCGAGTATGCAATTGCTATAAATAAACCGTAATTGGATCGGCAGGCAAAGTTAACACTTATTCAATACACCAATGTTATACACGGAAGTTGTGCACAATGCGACACTTTACTGGACATTGACATAAAACAATATTCACAACGTAACCTGTTTAAATTGATATTGACAAGAAGTGAGTAGACTTTTTAGTTATATTTATGAACATATAAATGTATTAAAATGAATGTTGAATATAAAAACCGATTTCTGTTTGTTTGAATAGATTAAACGCCATTTTGAATACATTTTATGCTCTACAATATATATAAGAGTAAATGTATGTGTGCATGTTTTCGTTTTTGTAAAATGTGTACGGGCATAGTCTGGCGAGGATACTTTTATTTACACTGTCTAATGACTGTGGAGGAAAAGCAAGGTCGGGGATCCGTTTATCAGGTCTAAGCTCTATAGTGGTGGACTTACTACTTTTACTACTGCTCGCTTCAAGGCAGTGATCCTTCAGTCATTTCCTCTATATAACAGTGCTCATGGTTTATTGAATTTATTAAACGAGTTGGCAAATATATATTATGCGAGGCTCTGTCGAACATTATATCATTTCTCCCAACGAGTTCAATATATTCAATAATAAATGAGCACGAATATAAGATTCGTTTTATCACTTTACTCAGTTAAAGTCTACATTTACCGTTTATTAAACAAATCACCTCTAAGACTACAAGAAACGAGAGAAAATCGAGAATATTTTTTACGTGAGTCATCGTCATTTATATATTCGTGAAGTCGGAAAGTACTTCGGCAATTTACGTACGAGCTGGGTATATAGTTTACTGTGGCGACTGTATACGTGCTACATCTCCTGCTGGGTATATAGTTTACTGTGGCGACTGTATACGTGTTACATCTCCTGCTGGGTATATACATTTGTATTTATTATAGTGCTCAGTGGTATTATTTAAACATGAATATGTATTCCCACAAGTTATAATATCAGATTAAATCCACAATCTATTTCTCAAGTTACCGTACTGTAACAATTAAAACATTTTTCCAAATTAAAATTGAATTGAACTGTTCAAGCTTGTTAATCTAGTTTTTTAAAAGATTTGCCGCAAATTGATCTCAACCCCATTACCTGTAGTCGGTGCATTAGGCAACCCGGCAGGACGGACACTTTGCAGTACATGAACAATTATGTTTTAGTGACATACTTGTCTGAATACACAGAAATTGTTTCTATAGTAGTTGAGTATTCTAGCATTACACATGCCTGATAAATTGATCAATGCAGTCGTGTCAATGTTACAATTCTGATATAACAAACTTTATATATTAGACAACAAGTAACATTTATGTTCGTAGAAATACATTCAATATGTTTGTAATACTGAGTAAAATGCTCAATTAAACTTGCAGACAAACTCTGTTTAACAGCAATATTATATGAGTCAGTGTAATTTTCAGTGTAGTTTTGGTTTTCTATGCATGCACATCTATTGATGTATTGATATGCTATTATTTGCGATGATAAGCTATGTAATATGCCTAATTTCAAAATAAACTATTCTATATTCCGTATTAAAGGCCAAAGTAAACAAATAATTTCAAAATGATTTTCTTGAATTATTTATAAATATTTATTAACCTAAAATGTTTTTGTTTTGATTTTCTTTTAAATTATATAATTGAAAACTATCCATATAAAATAACTAAACACATCGTATCTTTCAGTTAATATAATTACGATCTTGAAACCCGATTTTACCGGTACTTTATCTTAACTTTTCGCCATACCGCTGTACGCCTTGTTCAAAATAGTAGGGTTTGATAGGGTGGAAATTCTTGGGTTTTGTACACGTAAAGTAAAATGCCAGATAATTTCAATACAAGTGTCATCTGCTATTCCTGGATTCTTCTTTTAAAATTACTAAACACTTGGTTAATTTTTAAGAAGTGAAGTACGAATATCAAAAGTTATTTTCAGTTAATGTCTGTATTTGGTTTTGAACAGTCACCATATTTCTGTTTCAGAGACACATATAGAATACGAACACAAACATGTCAGAGTTTGAATACATAGTCTATGACTGTCCAAACAGTAACTGCACGATGGTGTTTAACACATCAAGGGATCGTAGAAGACACGTCCATAACCAACATGGACGCTTGCCTGATGTATGTTCCCATTGCCATGAACCGTTTCTGGCGACGGAATCACTGCAAAGGCATATAGCGGCACTTGGCCGTGATAATCATGGACCACCACACGGTTATCGTAGACGTCGTAGGGTAAGAAAACCAAAAGTAATTTAAGCATCTTTGAGCAGTGGAAACGTAAGTATATAGTAGGTATTTGGCATGCTTGTAGCAACAGACGTTTTACTAATTTTGTTTTTTTCGGTTTATACTTTGGTACCATTTTAAACTCATAATCTGACACTTTATTTAGATTCTAACCCAAACGTTAGCCCATAATCCCATATATTTTCTCCAACTTTCTTAATTCAAATAAATTGTAAACACGATTAATTAAAAAGCAATGCAACAGAAACGTCCAAAAATAACACTTGAGCGTCAAGAGCACGATTTTTTTTATTATGTATCGATACATATATAATTTACTTACACATACCTCAAAACCTTTGTTTTTCAACATTGGTATACTGAAAATTGACGTTACTATAGAGGGCATGATAATTTATCTTTTGAAGAAGAAACTGTCCTTCTGCGGTATACAACGAGAGTTGAAAGGTTACGGAAATGACGTTTCAATATCTACTATTCATCAAGTGAAGCACTCCATAGGTAAATCACACGGCACCGATCGGATACAACCAAAACCAGGACCATTTCGAAAAGGTCAGCTGCAGCTATCATACGTAAAGTGGTCTTGATGATTTAATGAGTTAACCCGCCTACCAACCGTGAGATGGCACACCAACTAGGAATATCTGAATCCACTATAAACAGGATAATTTAACATATAAAAATATAGAACTGAAAGATAAACTGCGTAAAAAGTGCGAAGTACATACGCTTAATACATCCCAAACGACGTCAACGTTCACGGCACCTATATAGACGTTTAAATTGTGGTAAATGAACCATTTTGTGACTACAGATGCAATGTTTTACTTGGGTGGTAGCTATTATCGCCGTCGAGTATCCTACATTCGTAAGGAGAAGATAATCATTCAAAACTTAAGTTTGTAAAACACGATGTATTTTGCACCTGGCTTCATGCCGTGGGCCGGAGTAAGCTACCAAGGCAAAACAGACATTCGTACCACCAACAAAGGGGTCAAGGTCAATTCCCAATTTTACATTGATAAAGTTTTAAAACCCTTCATCAAAAGCGACGTTTCAAGAATGTTCCAGGTGATCAAAAAGGGGACATGGTGTTCCATCAAGATAGTGTGTCAAGTCACACGTCAAATCAGACGTTAACGTACATGAAACAGCAGAATATTAACTTCATTACGCCGGAGAAGTGGATGCCCAAAAGTCTTGATGCCGGTCCAAATGAATTTGCCATTTGGGGTATTCTTATAAGACGGTAACAGATGAGGACATTTTTCACTTTGGCTGGCCTTCAACAAGCGTTGACAAACGAATGGAGAAAACTAGAACAGTCCGTTATAAATAAGACACTCGAGTCATGGCCCAAACGTTGAAGGCTCATCTATAACTTCAATGGATTCCAAATAGAACATTTGTTACAGTTAAATTGATATTGCTGTATGCTTTATGTTACGATTAAAAGTGTTTCAAAACTCGTGAATCGCCTCTTGTACGTGTAGGTAATTATTACGAGCTTATGAACTATTTCAGTTAATCTATGAAAACTGCAATAATTAAATGTACATGACCGTTCCATAACAAAGTTTATAAAATGATATTTAAAAAGGCAACCAACAGTAATAGTGACATAATATGGCAGATACAGCCACGCAATACTTTCGTTTTTATTATAATGTGTTCAACATTAAGAAAAGAGCCTACGAAATGAATATGATTTTATATATAGATATTATCATTAAATACCATTTAACTTCACGTTCGAAATGAATACAATTCACACATTACCCTTTACTAATGCTTTGTATTGTTGCCTGCCTTATTTCCTGATATTATCTTGTATGTTGTATAGCATAGTATTTAAATCCATATATTAAACAAACAATCATATCAATATATAAATATATCCATGATTTGTTTTAATAATGGCAGTATTTGTAGTATGATATTAAGTTCAAACGCATTGTATTGTGTGCAAGTGGTACAACTACTGGGTTGACATTGATCTTAACATTCATGTGTTTTGTAATAAACATATCGACTACAAAATAATCAAGATTAACGCATTTACGAAATCAGTGTCTCGTCTTTCAGGTATAATCCTTGATCATTTTGACCATGTGCTAATGTTTTGCGTCAATCTGATGTTAATGCTAAACATCTACAATATGCCAGCGCATGTTAGAGTTTCCTGTTAAGAAGAAACTTTTAGGACATGTGTACATATTATCATAACGATTCGGCCAACCCTTCAGTTTCACCTCTGTTACACAGTACAATTGTGTTTTTAAATTTTCATATTCATCAATGCATTTATATTGGGGCTGCTAAATAAACTAATACAACACATGATAAGTAGCATTTTGAAGTCTCCTTCTGTTTTGTAATTAATGTACATGTATGAACATGTATTTTGCACCAACAATGTCCAAACTGCATGTAACTAGTACAATAAATTAATAATGAATACCACAAAAGATGCCAACATAAGTCGCAAGTCGGATGTGCATTCTAATGCCAGATTTGTTCATTTAAAAAAGACTGAAATGACTTTCAGAAAAGAAAGCCAGCCATCGCCAAATTAGTGCAAACAGTTACTTAGTGCATTTTTCTTTCATATAAACTTGGCATAGTATTGCATCTATGGTACATGTACAATATGGTCGCTGTTGCATATTACACTGAACTGTCACATGGCAAAGTAAATATGCACACCCGTATTGCTTACGTTGCTAATATATGAATGCAAATTGCAAATGCGTAAGCATTTAAGCATCATTTATCAACATACTATCTAGTTTCTTGAATGTTGTAATTTATAATAATAATAATAATAATAAGTGGTTAATGATATGTGGTTTGCGTTCTGTACCTACATATTTGTTTGCTGCGGGTCTTCCTTCGCCGAGTGGTCGAAGGCGCTGATCACTTATCTCTCACCGCTAAGGTCGTAGGTTTAAGTCCTGCTCGCTCAAAAATTTATTGTGAGAAATTTTGCCAGTTACTTGCTGAGGGACGGTGGTTCTACTCAGTCTGAGGTCTTCCTCCACCAGTAAAACTGGATATGTCATATATAATATGAAACGTGTTGAAAATGGCGTTAAACCCCATTGCTTTCCGGGACATTTTAATCAACATGCAATCTTACAAATACCTATTATTGAGAATGAAACTTTATTACGGAAGCTATGAGTTCCATAAGCAAAATCGGAAGGTTGCTCTCTTTTGATATTATTGAACTTATATTCTCACAATACATATGAATGTCGGGTTACTTACATCAAATCTCCAAAACTTTCATATGTAAATTCAGCCTGTTCATTCTTTCACAAATTAAATAACAAAGGAGATAAAATCAATGTGAAAGTTCTGATTAAACATAAAAGTAGTCAGTTACATATTACTCTTGCATACGATATAAGTGGGGTATAAAAAGACTTAGTGTAGACAAAATCTTAATGTATAAATAAATTGTCATAACGAGCTTAGCCTTATATCTATACTATTTTATCGATAACTGATGTTATCAATATTAGAAAGTTTGTGTATTTGAATATTTAACGTCATTTTATTGCTACCGGAGGCTACAGACCCTAAACCGCTGCTCAAGTACCCCATAATTGCACTCCGTTTGAGCTCATTTAACACTCCGTTCGCGCTCCGTTGGCGTTTAATTTGCGCTCCGTTCGCACTCCGTTTACGCTCCGTTTGCGTGCACTCGATTAAGTGCGGTTAATTTAATGCACTCACAAACGCAAGTATTCTCTCACGAGCGATGTTTACTATCTTTATGTTATACTCCTCTCAGCGTTCAGTCCGCTCTGTTCGTTTTCCGGCTCATAACCAATCGCAACCTCTAAACTCTTAAAATGAGTCCATATTGACTTTTTAATTGAAGTTGTTAAAAATGTAGCAATAAATAAAATGTATCCATGGGATTTAGTCAAGGTAATTGAATTCATAATCCGATTGTTTGTCTACATATTGTGTCACCCGCTGGGCGAAAGGTTGTAAATTTCGAATAAACCATTATTGATAATAGGGAAGATTAACGGAAGAGTCTATATTTTGATATGTGATCAGTGGTCTGTGTGATCAAAATATATAGCACGTTGTGTCGATTTCTACTATCCAGACCGAAATGTGTTTGCGACAGTAACTTCTTTGATATATCGTAGGCCGTTTTAACAGGAAAGCAAAAAATGTTATCCACAAAATTTATAGATAAATCATCAACATAAACTAAATATATTGTAATTGTTATTAATAATTCAATACCGCTTATACGTCTTTGGGTTAACAGTAATCCATTCATTTGATCAGTATAAGCAGTGACCTAACAATATGTGAATATGTCACTGGTTTTTGTTAAAGATCAAACTAAAATCAGCTTTATAATCAATAATAGAATTATGCACTGCATGGGTGATCAAAAATTTATTATAATTCGTGCGATGGGAATTGACATATAAAATAATAAATGATTTTTGAAAAATAATAATCTTGTAGTGTTTTTCTAGATTTGGGTCTAAATGTGGCTTCACTAAACTTAAAAAAAGATATTCTGATATTATTAGATTTAATAAATACTTTCGTTATCATTATGTATATATATATGTACCTGAAATGAACCTTTTTTCAGTGTTTCTCAAATTACTTTTTTTACTGATAGTATGATTCATGTTAATATATTAATTAAGATACAAACTATATTAAACTTGTTTGAAAATATACCCACTGTGCTATACCGCTACTTATATGACACGCAGCAATACAGACACCCGTGGTGTTAATTACTTTATATCACATGCCAGTGAGAGCCGTGATAATTAAATTATACTCAAAAGCGGTGACTTACCGGTCTATTACCCAGGGAAGAACCCTGCGGATGCTTCATTTTGATTGCTATAAGTGTCAGACTGAACCCGGAGTTTGTGATTGAAAAGAAAAGATATAAGAAAAACTGCAAGCCAATTAACAACAAATCAAACACATTCATTTAAGATATTGGTTATTTGAGGTTTCAGAACGATACTTTAGTATGTAAACCCATGATATTAATATCATTAAATTAACGAAGCGAAAAACCCACGTTATAAAATATATCCAGTACTGAGTAAATGGTAGAAAGTGTGAAACACGTATAAAGGGATATGTATTTAGGGCTGTCAATTTACCATAGCTGGCATTCTTGATGTTGACTATTTATTTAAATAAATAAATTCAAAACAAAAATAAATCAACGTGCATGCATGGGCAATAAACTTACGATTTAGTATTTTTATTTTACGTAACAAATGCATTTATTATAAATTACGAACATATTTGACAGTTTGCAGCTTTTGTCCGTTAGTTATCTATCATTTTTCCCGTGGGTTCAATAAACAATTTAATTACATTCCCAATCTGCAGGAGATGAATGTCGGCATATCTTTTGATAAAAAACAGATAAAACTAAAAATCAGAATTGTTAATTTCACAAGATAAAAACAATCCTACAATTTTAAAACTAATGAAAATGTAGAATTTATTTGTATTATTATTATTTGTTTTATTTTTTTTTAAATATTATTATCATTGGATCTGTTATTATAATAGATATATAATGACTTCTTGATTTGTCACAGTTATTATATTGGATACGTGTGTGCGTGCATTTTGATTATAATTTGTACCAGATTAATGAATCTTAATTTAACCCATGACATGTGATTCAATAAGAAATATATAATCAAAATTAGTACTGAATAAATGCATTTTTTTTTCATAATACTATTATTATTATCATTATTATTCGGCCTGTCGTGTTGTTTTGGCATACATTCATTTAGTTTACATTAATTTAATTTAGCTTGATTGTGAAGCAAGCTCGGGGCTTATGCGTTTTATTCTCCAGTGCGTTCCTTTATTAGATCTGGTACTGAATTGTGTTTCGAAAGGTCATAGGGTAGAGCGCGGGTCAAACTCGCGACCTCTGCCGTCTGAAGTCAGCTCTATCCACTGCACTACAGACCCACTTTATATTTAATAATGATATTAATTTGGTACTATTATTTTCATATTTTAATGAGATGTGCACGAGTATACTATTTTCACTATAATTGCAATATAACAGTTTTACGTGCTTTTTTTCACAACTTAGCACAGACTCGGTGTAACTATGTTTGGGGAAAATAAAAAACTAAACTCCAAATTGAATTTAAAATGGGTAATTTTTATTCAGCCAAAATACTCAAACAAATAAAATCATAATCATATAATTTTTGCGCATATCTATGTTTGTTTGATTAAAAAATGCATTGACTTTTATATTTTTGTTGCGCAAACCAAATCATGTTTTAATGTGTAACTAAATTGGCCTTGAAACCGTAGATAACCATTGCGTCGTCTATTGTATAATAGGTTTTTAAACTTTGTTATATTTATTAGCTCAATATTGATATTTATGATATAATTGACTAATTGTTGACCAAAATTAGTTTTATCATGCTTTATACCAAAACAAACATTTATATATACAACATGGTTTATATTTATGTGAACAGAAAATGTCTTATTTATCTCGATTTTGATTATTGACTTCACGCTCAAATAATGAAACAAGAGTGTATCTGAATGAGCGATTGCACTCAGTAGCGCACGAATAATTAGTTATCAGTAATCTTACTGTGTCAAGCGTATAATGCATATACTGCGCATCTGAGTGCACTCAGCGTATCTGAGAGCAATCAGCGTGTCTGAGTGCACTCGATCTATTTTATGCGTTCAGGAGTGCGTTTATTATTCAAAATCCAGCGTTCGTCAACGGTCAAGGTCCGTTCCGGCAGCGTTTAATCTGCGCTCCGTTCGCGCTCCGTCTGCGCTACGTTCGCGCTCCGTTTACGCTCTGAGTGCACTCCGTTTGCGTGCAGTTGGGGTACTTGAGCGGTTTAGGGTCTGTAACAGACGATCAGATAACCTTACCACTATTTCCCGGGATCATTAAAGAAAACACAACATGTACTATAGGTGTCAGCCCACATTGATTTTTGTTCTTTATTTTATAGTAAACAATAACAGTTTTAAAGCTTGTCATTCATAGAGAGGCCCGAAGGAAATAAAAGTGAATCTTACATTCTACCAAAATATGATGACGAACGTACCACGTGCCATATAAGAGATTTGTTTCTGCTCAGTGTGTACACTGTTGACAAATTGAAACTAGACTTCCGATTCATGTATGCATACCCAAATTTCAAGGATAAATTTTTGTTCTATATTCACAATTTAAACATGACAATGCTTTCAAAAAGTTCAAAACACAAGAATAATGCCATTTAAATAAAAATGATCATTAAAATATGGAAGATTGATTTTTAAAGAAGAAGAAACATTGATTATTTATACCCGCCATTATGCGCCACGGAAGCATTTTCTTTTTCAATTATGGTACTATGCCTATACTCTATAAATTACTAAAACAAAAATAAAAGCTTTCGACCCAAAATGCAACAAAAATAGCTATCAATCATGTTTTACAGAGCTTTGTTGTGATAGCAGTAGTAAAGTTGAATGTATACATGTGTGAACACATTTTTTTTTTATTATTTTTCAGCTAGACCTATATACTGTCAACGATGCGAAAATCAATGAATACATAGACATGTAAGTCCAACCGGATATCAGTTATCTAAATAATTGTGGAAAGGCGATAGATGGCCTTGTCAGGTTTCTACAAGAAAACGCCTATGATGCTCTCACTCCAAAGAAAATAATCAAGGTTTCAAACTATTTTTATAAAATGATTCCTTAAGGCACATGGCCTGTCAAAGAAAACACACGCAGACTTTGTTTTAGTGAATCTGTTCATAAGAGATTATAAAACAAACAACAGCCTTCACGCCATTCCCCATTAACTAGAGGTTCGAACAGTATTCTTTTTTCGAACAATGCTGAAAATGCTCTTTAATTCCAAGGGATCAGAGATAATAACAATATTGTACAAAGTACAATGCGACTTTAAACGGCCGCTAAGATATAGATTGATATTATATATATATATATTGTACTATATACATTATGGTAAATCGGAGTTAACAAAAATACCAATAGCTTTTCTTTAATTTGTGATACCTTGCAGGGTGGCTCTTTTGGCAAAGGCACAGCACTGAAAGGGAAATCGGACCTGGACTTTGTTATAATGTTACTGCAATATACAGATGTAAGAACGATGAAGGACAATATTAAGACGTTATTGGAAGATTTAAGCAGCTGTCTGAGACAAAATGCCGACGTGACAGTACGTGGGATGACGCATCGATGTCTGAAGATTGACATAACCGTGCCAGGTGCAGGGGAAAAAATACCATGCGACATTTTACCCGCTGTTGATGTACTGGAAATTGGTAAGTTACCGCTCTCATTAACATTCGTTATATATATTTTCGCCACAAGATGTTGAGCCGCGATACAGAGATAATTTGTATCTTTATTATGTACATCTATTCGGATGTATTTATTTATCATACACAATATGAGCATTATCATGAATTATTATAAGTTGTTCCCTCTGCTGTAGTTTAATATGTGAGTAAACAAGGAATAATATTTTACACATGCGTGATAAATACTCATATAATAATATGATATATAATATAATACTGAGAAACATAAAAAGGTGTCCTTTGTGGTCAAGTGATCATAGGCGCCTTTCTGAAACTCATTTCGCCAAAGGGATTCGATTCTAGCATGGTTCAAATATGTATTCGAGGAAGTTTGAGCATAACTTGCTGAATGGTGAAAGTTCTTATATGATACATGTATATTTATATATGTATGTCTCTCGGGGAATACTCCATTCAAACGACAGCACAATTATATTACCTTTACTATGTTGAAAATGGCATTAAATCTCGTTTAAAAGCACAATATAACGTGACTATGATCGCAGTAAGTTCACTTATTGACCGATAAAAAAGTTGAAAAATTACTTTTAAGCTTTACCATTAACAATACATAGCAAAGTTTTTAACGTTTTTAACATGGTCTACACAGAAGACAGCACGACCGACATCTATGAGAAAATGAGGGACATAGATATAGATATAGCCGGCTATTATTCCCCATGCTTGGCCCCATTGCAGATAGCTCTATTTGCTCGATTGCCACCAAAACTTAAAAGTTTAATTCGACTGTTGAAGTACTGGAAACGGGAAAAACTGGTAAGTTAGTGAACGATTAAGGGGTTTATATCAGGTGTATGTAAAAATATAAAATGTAAATGAAATCCTTATCTGAGTGGATATTTTAAATCAGGACAAATTTGTCTAGGTTTAGTAGTTGCATTTCAAAGCTACGTAAGATAGATGATCTTGCTCTTCAGATGGTAAAAACTTTCCAAAATCGAAGGACGTCCATGCAATTCTTACTCTTAAAAAGTTAAACAGCTGAGTTCCGATTCTTCGTTGATCTTAAATCAGTTTGGAGATAGAACACAAATATAGATACACATAAAGTAGTCTGACACTGAGCTAACAGCGTTCTGGGTGTCAAAGTTGAAGTTTCTGTGAAATACATACACGTTGTATTTAAAATGTATACGTCTGCTCGGAGATAATGGTTGAACTTTTACATTGAAATATATATCTAGATCATCTTGACTACGAATAGTAAGGTGTCATACTGAAATGAAAGTCTTCACGTGAAATTACTTTGCGATTGATGTCAATTTTGGATAACAATCGTCTTCAACATATTAAATTCCAGGGGTTATACGTTTAAACCCTCAATAAATTCCTATCAAAGCAATAACAGCATGACTTTTGTTCTACAATCATGAATAGCCCGTCTCGAAATATGTGGGGAAATTACGGTGGTATCAGTGACATGCAGATATAGTGTTTCAAGTAAGGGTTGATCGCCTTGCGGAACTATGAAAGACGAGTAGGTGCGCTGACCGCCGTTATATAGCTGAATAAAATGCAGTACACCATTAGAATAACTCATCATTACTAGTCATGCATCTTGATCATAGATTACCTGAAACAGGTTTAAAAATATAAGAACACTTTGATACAATAACCCAATTAGAGGCATGCAGTGTACATCAACAATTGATGATAGATTCGTACAAATTTGACGCCTCACTACACTGTTGCGCCAATCTTTCCCCAACGGTTACATGATTCTTACTCTTAAAAAAAAACTTCAGATGTAATTTGGTTTGAAATATTTTTAAAAAAGTTTATAGTGGTTGTGATTTCTTACTGCAGGTGAGTAGAGCAAAAGCAATGGGACATCACAGGTTCTAAAAAAGTGACGGTTTAACTGATTTTAACAGATGCATGTATTTATAAACATTTGAGGATTTCTTTATGAAAACAAGCTTAGGGTGTCACTGCACCCTTTTTAAAAAAATCAAGCTTGTCAGCCTACCATTTATTGCGCATTTCAATGTGGGAATGCATACCTGCTAAGATATAAAATACTTTCAGAAATCTTAGGTGGAATACGTTATTTACCTTGGAAATCTTAATTTATATAGAACAAAGAACAAAATTCAGTCATGTAGTGAGACCTCAGATACTATATCAGTTTCACCAGATATTATTCATTTTGACATTCTGAATTGAGAGGATACCTCATTAATTGCATTACTTATTCCTCTACACTATTAAAGACCTTTCTTGAAGTTTTCATCTTTTCATTAAAGTACATTTAATTACATACATGTGTACTTTGATAGTTTTTAATCAGTTTTTCTTTGCATAAACGCAAACATTTAGTTTAACATTCATATTTTCGTTATTTTAGAAGAAACTGAACCGTTCCGTGAAGTGGCCAACATCATACGTGATGGAGCTTGTAATCTTGAACGCGTGGACAATGGCTGGGAAACCTGAGTGTTTTGATATGACACGTGGTCTACATGCAGTACTGGAGTCTTTCGTAAATCACAGAGACTTCAGGGTCATATTTGAAGGACAAATGTGTTATGACATACGTTTCGTAGCCTACATGTAAGTAAATTTAATAACATACCAACTTAAATGAAAAGTTAAGTATTTAATGCATTGCTTATCAAATGGATACTTTGTTTTAATCATAATCATGGCCTGTACTGGAATATAACCAACCTATCTTATCCACCTTGAATACCACATTTACTACTGAATTGTTACATGTCAAAAGCATGTGTTTTCAGTAGTTGAACTATTCTAAACACAATACATACAAGTTTACATGTTTTTCAGTAAATCATAATAATTTTACAAAATAATACAATTGAGTACACTTGTACTGACTGATATTTAATTCAATGAAAAATATAATTACATACATACATATTGAATCAACTGGTCCTGATTGTTTGACTGGCATTATATATCACCACTAAGATCGTGGGTTCGATTCCAATTAGATCAAAAGGTATGTGAAAATGTAGTGTTCAAGTCACTTTCGTGATAACGATAGTTCTATTCAGATTCAATCTGAGGAGTAGCCCCACCAGTTAAACTAAATATGTCATACATAACATGTGTTAAAAATGACGTTAAACTTCCTATTAAAAGAAAATGCACTTCAAACTTCTTGAAATAACCCGTGTATAATATCCTATTGCAGCAGTATAAATATAATTCCTGTTCATAAATTGAAAATTAATTTACTATAGAGATGGTACCAGGACTTCGTAGTCTATCCCAAAACCTAATATCTCCCGAATCTGGTCTATTAACCCACAATGAAAAAGAAAGAAATGCTATGCCTATCCCACAACTCATAGCAATTGAACACACTAAACATTAACGTCATTCAAACATTCAGTTGAAGCAACTGACCTATCGGCGTGCTCAAATGTGGCTTTCCCAACATTGCTATTTATCAGACCCATCTGATCTACAGACCGTGTATCCTACAGTATGCAATAATACTAACGATGATATAAAATAATCGTGAATCGTGCATATGCATTTCTACTAACGATGATATAATATAATCGTGATCGTACATATGCAATAATACTAACGATATTATATTAAACTCGTGAATCTTAAACATATTCTTAAAATTGATATATAATATATTTTCAAAAAATGTTTGCAAAACGTAATTGTTTCAGACACCGTGACCGTCCGCACATTATGGATCCCTGTAACCCTTACAACAATGTCTACACCAATGGGAACTTTGCGTGGGATGAAACAGCAACAGAGGCAGCGAAATGGCTAAAAAAACCGTTGTTTCGGGGAGTAGAAAATACTAGCAGGATATGGTGAAATGTGGGCAGATACAGATTCAGAATTTATTTTGAAACTTTTTATATGAAAATGATAATAATGAAAATGGAATGTTTTAAAATGTAGAGCAATATGATGTTTAGTTATAATTAAGTGTGTTTTTTAACGTAAGCAATAACATTATACCCAGTGCTCGGTTAAGTAGGGAACGTCAATTCAACAAAGAGTAAATTTGTAATATTGTATATGTAATATAATATTTTCTAATTCTTTTAAGAATGGCCACTCATGCAAATTAACATACCATTTGTATTGATGATATGTGACCAGGGCCTACTTTTGGCCACATTGGGTATCTTAATTTATAGTTGCGAGCTTCTTGGTCACAAGTACTCTGGCATGTATAAATAGATCTATAATCTGTTTCAATTGTTTGTGTTGTGATGTAAGTGTATGGGTATATATACATATATGTATTGCACGACGTTATTGAGCGAATGAGTGAGTGTTAAGTGAGCGAATTTGTTGCATGATGTGTAAATTATCTATTTCTTATTTCCGCCAATGTAACCATCTAGGTTCTTTTCTTCTGACAACCAAAGCAACAGCAACCTTTAGAAAATCTGCGCAGATTAACATATGTTTTTTATTATAATTTATTGTTCACTACTTGCTGATTAGCCTGGCAGGAAACTACATTTGTAATTTGTGAAACGTGTGAATTGTATTTTGCGTGAATTGATTGATGTTTTGTCGTAATCGTTGTTTTCATGTTTTGTAATTTATGTTTTATACTGTATCATTTCAAGTTCTTGTCTTATAATGTATACTGAGAATACAACACTGTATTGCTCTGACGATTATCAGTCACTGTTATATGCACCCGTTCATTATACTCGTACATGTGTGGATGAGACATAAATACATAAAAAAAATATTATAACGTGTTTCTATATTTCTTAAATTAATATTTAGTTTTTATCTAGATACGCTGTAATTGATTAGTTGCTATATGCGAAACATTTGAATATATTAACGAATTATATTATGTTTTGTGATATGACGTCGTGTAACATGACGTCCATATTAAATTATAGTCAATGTCATTATTTGACATTCATGGTCCGAGTTCATAGAATATTTTCAATTCGTATGCATCATATATCTCAACTTTAAAGTACCAGCTAAAATAGTTGATTTATTATACGAAAGAAATGACAAATGACAAGACCGTTATCATTTTTAATAAATGAAAGATTAAAAATATTATTGTATTTGGCCCTTTGGGATCGTGAATTGATTCATTGATGTTTGAAAACACATGTAGAATATCCCTTAAGTCCGTACCGAATATTCTGTCTTAAGTCCGTACCAAATATTATGTCTTAAGTCAGTACCGAATATTCTGTTTTAAGTCCGTACCGAATATTCCTTATTAAGAACGTAAGAATATTCTGGCTGAAAGTCGGTACCGAATGTTCTGTCTGAAGTATGTACCAAATATTCCGTCTTCAGTCCGTAACGAATATTCTATATAAAGTATGTTCAAAATATTCTGTCTTCAGTCCGAACCGAATATTTTGTCTTAAGTCAGTACCGAATATTCTGTCTTAAGTCCGTACCGAATTTTCTGTCTGAAGTCAGTACCGAATATTCTGTCTTAGTTCTGTACGAATAGTCTGTCTTAGTTCTGTACCGAATATTCTGTCTTATGTCCGTAACGAATATTATGTCTTACGTCTGTACCGAATATTCTGTCCGTACCGAATATTATGTCCGTACTGAATATTCAGTCATCTTTTTTAATTTGCATTTTGTGCTTCCTAATTATTATTGTATCAGAACGTATTGGTACCGATGTATTTTATATTAAGTTGTAAACTATAGACATTCACTCTCGCCATTAGTGGTTTCTTAGGAAAGGCTTATTACTCTTCTCTTAAGATTTGTTGGATTTCATAATATATACATTTTCAATATATTATCAAAGACAATGCAATAGCAAGTATTTGTTTTATGTGTGAGAAATTATTGATACATATATCTCGTTAGAGTATTTAATTAAAATGTTGTTACATATAAACGTTCACGCTGGCCATTAATGGTTACTTTACAAAGACTAACTGTTCTTCTCTTGAGAATTTCTTAATTTCATAATATTGATGTTTTCAATATATTGAACCAGACGTTAGTTTAAACAATATTTATTCGTTTTCAACATATTACATATAAATATATTCAAATATACAGCGATACATAACAATAGAATTGAGAAGAAAGCTATTTCTAGCTTATACAAAGTCTCTCTTCTGAATATCTTGCAACGACTATATAATGGTGTTACAAATGTAATGAAAACAAATTAATTACTAGACAAACGGATTATAAGCAGCGCTTAAGATGAAAATAATAAATATGTGCAAGTATCTTGATCATTGAGAATACAGATGTAGCTGATTTGGTATGTATATAGGCTGTAGCGTATGCGACGCTTCAACTACTGAGAGTTGTGTATACTTGCATTGAACAATAATTGCCGTATATAACCTAAAATATTTTAAAAAGAAAAAAAATATGTGAATAGAAATAAAGTGGAAAGGGTAGATAAAGTAGATAGAGAGAAACAGGAAAAGAGAGGTGTGATCACAGGATACCTTTTGAGGTGTTGTGGGTCACTCTTGTGGAATAAAGGATAGTTCAATTCAATGAATAAAACGCTTGGTTTTCGAAATGTATGTTTGGACATGGTGAAATATTTTACGATTGACATCATCAGAAAGAGAGTCGTTTCCGAAAAGTAGTGTGTTTAGGTCTAGACGAGTAATAGGACGAAGGACGTCATGGAGTAGAGTTCTTTGGCGTTGATATAAGGGGCATGTGAAGAAAAAATGATATGTATCCTCAATTTCTGCACAAACACAGGTAGGGCTTTCTACAATGTTTTTGGAAAACAGGTGTTCTTTCAATGAACTGCAGAGCATCCGTAACCGCGCATGCTGAATTGCCGAATCTCTTCTACCATCGTAATAAAATTTTGGAACAGTCTTTTTGTTAGAATTTAGATCGTGCTTGAAAGACAAGACGGAAGCAGCAGACCGGGTGGCAGGGGGTAGTTTGTTCCATTGTGATATAGTGGAGGGGAGGAAAGATGCAGAGAAGTGTTGTGTATTGAAGGAAACGTTCCTAATGTGGTCAGAATTGCGTAGGCCATAGGTTGCAACATTACCTACTGTCATGGGGATCATATTGGATAAATAGGAAGGGGTAGAAGGGCTGTTGAGCATTTTATAGAAGTGGATCAATTTGTGTTTTCGTCTGCGGGACTTCAAAGGCTCAAGAGCGGATTCTTTGTATACGTTATTAAGTGATACCAGGCTTGTTGCTCCCGTAATGATTTTAGCTGCTTCGACTTGGATTTTTTCAAGGTCTTCTTCTTCAGCTTTCGTTATATTATCCCAAACGACGTCAGAGTATTCGAGTGTAGGTCTAATGAAAGATGTGTAGACAGTTTCAAGCGACCGACGATCAAAAGTGAATTTGAGAGAGCGCAGATTGTTGACTCGATTCCAAGCTTTTTTGGTGATGTCTTCAATGTGTTTGTGCCATGTGCCATCGTTAGATAGAGTTATTCCAAGGTGTTTGTGATTGTCAGCGTCCTGTATTTGAATAGAGTTCATGAATATGAGCGGGTGCTGGGGTTTGACATGTTTGCGAGAAATAAGTAGAGATTCAGTTTTAGCAGGATTAAAAGTTACTAGCCAGGTTGAAGCCCAGTCATTGATCTTTTGTAGGTCAGAATTTAAACGGAGAGCAGCATGTTGAGGATTATCGACAATAACATAAAGGGTTGTGTCGTCAGCAAAAAGGCGAATCGCAGAGCCTATTTCAGAAACAATATCATTGATATAAACAAGAAATAATAATGGACCAAGAATTGAGCCTTGAGGAACACCAGCCGATATTGGAACCGTGTCAGATGTGGACCCGGAAAGGACTACACATTGTGATCTGCCGGCTAAATAATCCTTGAACCAAAGAAGAAGAGAGGCAGAGATACCACTGCGTTCAAGTTTGAATAAGAGTCCCTTATGCCAAACTCGGTCGAAAGCTTTAGATATATCACAAAAGACAGCTCGAACCTCTTTACGAACCAGACGTTGCCATAGCAAGTTCCTGTTTCTTTTTTTTTTAAATAAAAATATGCTAACTATTTGAATATATACTGTCCCAGTGATGTTGACACTTAACAGAGATATGGCAGTTTTGTAAAATATAAAGGGATGTTATCACACCATCGAAATTTTGAAAAATCTGGTCAATTCCATGCTTTTTTCTGCATATTTGGTCCAACAGACGGCTATCTATAGAAACGAGGTACATTTGAATCATTGAAAATGCGTTCAGTGTTCCAGAAGTGCATTTCTCTATATGTGAATTATTGCAAAATTAATTGTTGTGTAAGTCGTTAACAGAAAAGATAAGCTGGCCTCTGGCGTTTGAGTTCGGTCCAATTTTCAGCGAAAGTGGATCATATCTAGTTTGTCTCGTTCAAACTGACGCGATGCTGATGTTTGCTTGTTTAAGGGTGGTTGTTTGGAGGCAGTAATTACATGCACGGCAGTAACACAGAGTCGTAGTAGGACTCCCCATGAATTATACCGCCTTCAGTTGTTTCCATTAGTTTTGTCTTCACCAGATAACCATATTGATAGTTAGAGAGCGCCTGTGAAGGAGACCTGCAATATATTATATGGAGATAATCATTGGTGAACAACCGGACATGAATTTACAGACTTGTCCTAGTTTTAATGCAAACTAATGACACAATACTGTATCAACCAACCCAATAAAATAGGTGTCAACCATGACGTTTGTACCATGAGTTTGCATGCAACACATCTGGACTGGAGGGATAATTTACATTATGCACTACTATTCATTCAATGTATAATAGATAATTATTACTGCGGCATTATTGAAAAACAACGTATGCACTATAGTAATTACACAAAGATACATTCCAGGAACTAATTTCGTTTTGTTTCAGTAACTGTTATTTTACATCATTAACCGTTCAAGCCTCAGTTTCACAAATCTCAACTTGAGATTTTCCTCAGCTCAAGTACATGTACTATAATTTCATTAACATTGATCATTTTTGCATGTATACTTTTACAAATGAATAAGGATCTGCTCTGACTTTAAGTCTGAGTTGTCATTTAAAGGGTAATGCTTTCAGAAATCATTTAGAGAAAATGAGGGAAATCTCAACTTGAAATAGTTAATGAAACCCGACTAAGATCATAAGTACAAACTAAGAATCGTAGTCATCGCTGAGTCTATTTCCTGTTAACTCTATGAATTGTTCTTAATCTGTACCTAACTTATAAAGTAATATTTTGATGTTTAAAACATATAGTTTAATAGTATACTTTATATTTTATTTACGCCACTTCTCAGTATTTTGAGAAAGTAAAACGTAACCTTTTAACAAAGAACAAAACAACATAAGAGACATTATGGTTATATTGAAACATTTTGTATCCGATAAAATGAATATGTTCATGCCATGTTCCCTTCTCGATATATGTTTCTTATAAAGAATATTGCATTAAATCTTTAAAATCTATACAATATAAGCTTTTGCAATTAAACGGTGGCCATGATACACTGTTATGGAAAATTCACTGATACAGCCAAACACGGCAATATGTCATTTCATATAGCATTCATAGGGCATCTCGTCGAAGAAGCATACAGTGTAAATATAAGCAATATAAAATCTAAATATAATAAGAACAATACATACATATAAAAAAGTAAGAACAGAAGTCATCAAATGAGGATGTTCAGAAAACATGCTTCTCGGGAAGCATACTTTGGTTAACAAAGCTAACGTTAGCTAACATATGTTCCTGGACACTGGCTGAACTTCAATTTAGTGCGTACAGTAATTTTAGGGACCCGTGTATTAAATAAGTTAACTGCTTGTAAGGTTATTAACTAAACTGAAACAATGTCATATAACTAAAATAGCGGTTCGAACGTTTTCAATTGTGTACACAAATTACATAAAACCATTCGAACACTCGTTGTGGCATATTTCACCCTTGTTAATTTTTTATGTCAGAAAATCGCAATAAATACTAACGTATCGCAAGCTAGCTCGTTGATTGTCTCTATTCAATTATACCTAATACGTAATATTACAAGTTATGCTTGTGACAATTGCCCGTGCATATGTACGAGATAAATTGGAAATGTTGTATATGATATATATGTAATATATTTTTATTTCAATCGCCAGGTGCGTTCACGGCTACTTTTGATTATGCGAAGCTTAATTCGAAATGTTTACGGGAAAAATGTAACATTTCACAATATTTTGTCGCGTCCCGTGTTAATCTAATAACTCTAATGTTATTTATGGCATTGATTCGCAGGCACTATTATATATATATATATATATTCCCACTGCAATAGGCCTACATGAATTATATAGACTGACTGCATTTCATTTCCCAATGAAAAACACTTGCAGCTGGGCGGATCTAAAAGGAAAACTGTGCATTTCATTGTTGCACGTTTTTGTTTTGCTGGTGAGACGTCACGTTGCCGTTAGTTTCACGTGACGTTTGCCGTAAGTTGTTCTACAAATGCGTGCACTTATTCAGTATGAAAACAACGTCGCCGTTACATTCATGACATTGACTTTGCTGTTTAATGCGTATAATTTGTTTTTTAAATATCAAAATTACAAAAACAGCGTAATAGTTTTATCTAAAATAGTTTAATGTTAAACTGTCCTAATGTTTTTTCATCACCCGATGAAAACACAAAATTCGGGTTTTAATCCTTAAATGTATAACATAATAAAAAAAAATTCAGCTTTAATGTATAATTTGCCAATATACCCCCTTTAAAAAGCTGTTAGATACAGCAACCTTTCTCACATAAACATATACATAAGTGCATCCAGGTAACTAGATAGAGCGATGAATATGTTGATTGAATAATGATTGAATATTTAGCGTCATTTTTATACCATCGAGACCCAACAGACGACAATTGAACCTAACAACATTTTCCCGGGATCTTGAAAGGTAAACCAGTACTCGAACACAGCCCATCTCCGCAAGTAACTGCTAACTTTCCCACTTGAATCAGCTGTGAGAGATGATGAAAATGTGAAAGAATAGTTATAACCCTGATTGAGATATTAAAATTATCATTAATGGTAATTAAATAAAGATAATTAAATTGAACTAATGTGTCACACATATTAAAGTTATTGTTAGTTTATGATAAAATACGGCGGCGATACCGGATATACCTTTTTTATTCAATCACAACTTTACGAGAGAGTAAAAGATATAAAAAAAAAAGTATGCAGAGTTTCAGTAGGTTGACCTTGTAACAAAACGACCCTCGAAAACAAATTCTGGGTTGGATAGTAAAAGTAGAGACTTGCTTCCAGAAAATTATTTCGATAAATAAAAGGAATTGGTGCCTCAAATATAAATTCAAAAACTAATGATTCACCAAGTTTGAACAATATTTTGCATAATAATATATTTGGTTATTGTCCTTGTGATATTTCAATCAAAGCTGTCACCAGACGTCCATAGATTAAATATACAAAGAGGAAAATTCGTCAGTCTAGTTAACAAAGAGACAACCGCTGTCCTTAAATTGAAAATAATTGATTCATTTTCCGAAAAGCATGTCAAAGCTTTTACACTATTTGTCGGAGCATATAATGATTACATCAGAACATGCATATAACATTTTTATTACTTGAATGTTCGTAAAGGGGAACGCAACCCTGTGTATAAAACAGGATACTATGAATAGCTATGAGTTCAGCTTTCTATTAATAGTATCAATATGCATACATTCGAGTCCATAAAGATATATCAGCTCGTTTTGTAACGGTCATCTTTGCACATCGACTTTGTGGTGGAAGTCGCCATATTGGACACCAGCGTGACGTCACAACTGCACTGCCGGTTTAAAACAAAATTAATTTATACGCTACAGCAGCTATAGAAACATGCAATTATAGTCACCGGCAAAAGTACTCGCAAGAATAATAAAATGGATTTTAATAACGGAGAAGGATTTGTGGCCTACAACTTTGAACCAGAATTTTCGGAAGCAGAGTTAAATGAATTAGAAAACGAGAGAAATAGTGAGACGGCACAGTCGTTCACACATGTGAAAGATTTTTGCAACTGCGAAAACTGTGTAATGATGTCTTCGTCTGACGAAAATAAGTGCTGAAGATACAAAGACCTTACTGTTGGAAATTTAGAAGATTTAGAATGTATCACAGAAATAATAATGCGAAACACATCAATATCTTATGAAGCTTTCACCCAAAATGGTGATAATAGGATTTGTCGTATAAAAGACTAAATCGGGTTATTGAAGGGGCTGTCTGGTGGTGTTTATTATGACAATGTGATTCGAACGGTGACTAAGTCTTGCTGTCTCTTTCAACATTAGGCGGTATCCATGCGACATTTGTTTTTTTACGGCTCTTGAACTATGAAGAAATTTATTACTTTATATATATAATATATATGTTGCTAAAAAATCAAAATTATGATACTTTGATTGTTATAAAATTGTTATATATGTGTATCAACACTGTAATTTATCTGATGATAGTGGTTTTAGATGGATTTCATACAGAACTAAACAACCATTTCCCACCCACACAGAAGAAGTACTAATATATATATATATATATATATATGAATGTAGATTGTTTTGTCGATATTTTATCCGAACATGTTATTGTTTGTGTTGTTGTTGTTTTTTATATATTTCACTATCTGTTCATTATTTTGTTTAAGTCTGTTTTAGGTAAGGTTTTGGTCAGTTCCGTGTAACAGTGGTAATTTCACGAGTCGGTTTGTATGGTATTACAGTATCCGTTATATAATGTGTTCTGGAATTACTTAAAATTATTATAATTAGTACTGTAGGTTTAATTTTAACCGTATAATTATTCAATTTCACCTTTTTAAAATGTTGGGGTGAATATAGGTCAATGACCATTGACACGAGGGTAAAGATATTTATTACAATCAAGGGAAGTAACCGTTGGTAGTATGTTATCATATCTTAAAAGTAGTTTTCTCCCTTGGGCATAAAAACAAATAAATAAATACTTACATCAATCAAAATAAAACAGTTCTTTATACACTTCTCCCTCGATGGCTTCATGTATTAAACAATGTGATACCGTGTGATAAGAAATATGTTCAGGAACAGGAACACACGCTTTGTTAGGATGCGAATTTAAAGCGTTTCGCTTAATAGTCAAGTGTGTTACCTTTTTACATTGTTTAAATAATAATAATGTTTTAACAAAGAATTATATATATAAAGTAATAAATTTTTCATAGTTCAAGAGCCGTAAAAAACAAATGGCACCATGGTGAGCTTTCATATTTCACCAACACCATATTCACACCATGTGGTAATAAGAAATACCCTGCCACAGTGTGCATAGTGTACTTTAATTAGCATACATCACCACAGGTTTTAAGACCCCACGGTTTATGACAGGATGTAATATCACATAGTATTATGGCTTATTACTAATCTAAACATTTTCAGTTAATAAGGGGTTCAATATCAATGCAAACTTACAAGTAAAAACTTATGTAATATGATCTTATTTGTATTTTTCACAAAATGTATATCAGTACACTACTTTAACAGTTAAAACAAAACTCTGCAGTTGAATAGTATACAATAGCACAGCATAAGAAGGTACATTGTCATATATTTTTGAATTAATAAAGGAACAAAGGTTAATTTATCTTTTCTTTATTACGAAGTAAAGGTAGTTCAAATTTATATTCAAGCATAATGACCTAGCTGACTGTGAAAAGCCATATATCAACAAAAGAAATTGCCTGTTGATTATAAAATTAATAAAATGAGTTTATGAACAATTTATGGTTGACTGAATAATAAGCGTCATTTTTTTTTATCATCGAGGGCTTACTGTAATACAGATGTTCAGTTAACCTACCCACTGTTTCCTTTGATCCTGAAAAGTTAACCAGTACTAGAGCACACCCCATGTCCGCAAGTAACTGATAACTTTCCCACTTTAATCAGCGGTGAGAAGCACGCGATTATGAGGCACGCTGTTGTATGTCAATCATCACAGAAACGGTTGCCGGGTTAGGGGTTCGAACTCGCGACACCTGGATTGATAATTAGACAAGACTGAGCTAATCGGGCCTGTCACAATTAAATGGCTTTTATTTGTATTTTAATAATAAATTATAGGTACCATGTCGTTTTCACACCTTATATTTTGGCATTAAAGTCTTCTTTTTATTGTTTATTGGATTATCGTTCCTGTTTAATCAACATGCAATTATAACATTTTGAAAGTTTGCTATATTAATTTCGCAATATTTTGAAAGAGTAAAATTACAAATTTAATTTCAGAAATCAGTTGAGCTATTAAGTGTTATTAGCACATTTTTAAGAGCTTCCCACTGGATAATATACACTAAGTCTATATGTATGTCGCATATGGAAATTTTCGTACTGAAATCATCAGAAATTGTATGCTTGGGTAGTGGTACGCCCATGCATTGGTACGCTTCATTCTGCAATCTTAGGTCCTACCCCAAAGTATATAGGCGTTTTGCACGTGACGTCACAAGAAACTTGACACTGAGGCACTGTGAAATCACAAATTAGGAAAACTAAACACAACTCTTCCCACGAAACATTGCATTACTCCATCCACTGATTCCGCTGAAGAAAACAATGTTTATGGGTTAAGTCCTTCAATTCAGAATCGTTTTCGCGTTTAATGTCTTCCTTCGATGTTTACTAATGCACTGTATACCTATCTATAAAATGTTTGCATAAATTAGTGTATATACATAAGAGTTTCAGTAGAGAGCAATCACTAACGACACAATAAAATTTTCGCGAGAACTAGAACGAAAGTGCTTCTATGACGTCACCGAAAACCTCCAACATAAAAGAGCTATACAATGGCGGCGCCCATAAAAATAAGGAAACGCTTGAAATCATGATATTTAATAAAATCGTTTTTTCTCATTTGATTTATTTCGTTCAATTAAAATTTGTTGATTTTTGTGTTATTTACATGTCTATTTAAAGATAAATAGCCATTTATATTCTGACATGCAGTACCCTTTAAATGAACTGGGGTGTTTGTGTTTTTATTTCAAACAGGAGAAGTGCAGGTAAAATTGCATCATACATCGGCTTGTATTTATATGAGATACAATAGTGAACTTTTATAAAACTTTACATAGGAAATTCATGGTGAAATGGGTAATTCTCTATTTTTCAAATCAAATATTTAAACAAACATTTCATTTAGTTTCTTGATTTAATCATCTAGGCATAAAAAATCAGATTTCAATAAGAGCTAAATAAATAATTTTCAAAAGTCTTCCTTGTCAATTGTTTTCAAAATTGAAACAAATTATATACAGTAGAGTCAAATCAAGGTGATATATAACGGAGCATAGACATTTACATAGGATAGCTACAGGCAAATGGACAATTTCTTAATTTCTCAATCATCTACATGTATAAAAATATTATTGATTTGATATCTGAAGCATTTAAGATGGGGATAGGTTGGTCCCTTTATTGTAAACCATTAGAATGTTGATCATTATAAGTAGGGTATTGAAGTTTAAGTTACATGACATTGATTTGTATTTATTTAATAAACAAGTTATTGTGAGTCTTGCTGCCTGACTACAAGATTTTTCTTCAGCACCTACATTAAGTGCATCCCTCACCATATTGCTGTCTGTATAAGATAAAATACCACCATATTAAAACTTCAGTAGTGCCCGGCTATAATTAATTTTGGTATTTTATTGTAGGATTGTTTTTTTAAGATCTTAAAACCAAAACAAACACAGCGGAGCAATATGCTAAAATCTGTATTATTATTTTGACATAATTATATAATATACACGTAAAAGTACAATTTGTTTAATTGTAATTGTTATCTTATTGAGCTATTTTGCGAAACGCAATTAAAGTTATAATAAAAATACAGACAATATAACAGACAGAAAAAAAAGATTTTCTGAAAACAAACTGTTTAGCAGTGCCATCCGGGATACACGATGAATGATATTTCACTAAGCTGGTGTCTGCCTGAGGTATATCCTCTATAGTTTTACTTAACTCGTCCAATCTGTCATGTTCACACTGTCACTCGTTTACGATCTCGATATCAGTAGATCTATATTTTCTATAATCTTCACGAAATGGTAATATATTTTCGCATCCACAGTATATATAAAAGAGAATGAGATTTCACCGATACGATCAGTCTACTTTTTATATATGATTAATGAACCAGAACAAAATATTGTAATAAATAAGTAATAAATATGCTTCCTTTATAAATTTAGCATATTTAATTTTATTTTGACCGTATTCATTTACAGGCAAACGTTTTTTTACTTAATATAAATGCAAATGTAACCGTCTATTATGTAATATAACTCGTGAATTTCATTTAAATTTCAATTCAATATATATATAGCAAATTAAATACCATTGATTATTCAAAGTATATAAAGCATGCAGACATGTCAGTCTTGAAAATTAAATATCACGGAATTTTCCAAAAGGTTATATCTACGTATGAAATCATTAAGTAATCGTTTGCATAAATGGTTGTCAAGACAAATTGACTTCTTGCACATCAAAACCGCGGTTTTAATTAAATTATGAACCCAATTGAATCAATTGCAAAAGTATTAAGTCTCACTTAAGACTACCTCACTTGCATGACGGTATATATAGCAAGATTAATGAGCTTTAACAATTGGTGCTGCGTAAATGTGTTGGGTGTATTTTGTTAAATTCTTTAAATATCGTTTTTCTTTTCTTACAAATAAGAGTTCAGCTAAGTTTGGATGACACTATAGGTGCAGTTGAATGTAAAACGGTTTGTAGGTGCGTAGTGATACACTGTAATCAGATTAAACCATGCAATTTATGAAAAAGCAATATTGTCAACGCCATGTTTTTCCTGCATATTTTAGCAACATATGACATTCTATGGAAGAAAGATTCTTTAAGATGTTACAAAACGCTGTATGTTGAACAATGCAAAATTAATTGTTGAGTAAGACGTTAAGAGCATATTAAACAGTAAAACATCCTGTTTCACATCAGGGAACACTTTGTTAACGCATAATACTAAATATGTCAGCTATATTTTATACGTACATTTTATACATACAAATTTAATCTGAATATCGAATTGTAAAGAATAATGATAATACAAAAATAATGTTGTACAAAAGATTGTGATAATCAACGAAACAAAATATTGTCTTGCATCAAACTTATCAACTGTTTCTTGACTACTAAGTTATCTCAGAGATTATATGAATCGCTCCTGAGTCAGTTTCCTGTGTATAACTAATACAGTGCGTTGTTTCTGAAACGTCATCTGGTTTAACCTTGTACTTCTGACGTAAGCAGTCAACGAACTTTTTTTTTCAACCAGATGTTAAATATATTTGAGCATGTCATTTGTTTTAACTTTCATAATTATGGGAATTTGCTTTCGTTGCATTGGTCATGTGACATTCTGATGTTTGCATGAATACTCCGAAATATGTGCTATCGGCATCGGAATCTAAACAAAACTTCAGAGTACTCACCTCTTTACAGATGCGTGAATTAAGATTCTGCTTACAATAAATGTATTTTTTTCTAAATAAATCTCTCAAAGCAGCAAACACATGAACTTTGTATGCTACACCACAGTCAATCGTTGGTGATAACCATTTGAACGACAGCGCGCGTACAGTGTCTGAATTGGTACAACTATACAAAGTAAATGAAGGTAACAGCAGACAGGTAATGGTACAATGTACAATACATGAGTTGAACGTGCTTTATCGATAGTGAGGTCTCGATCTAATTGTTTGTCTTTTTTTCTTTTCCATTAGTTTTGCTTTCAAGCAATTTCTGTTGTTTCGATTCCTTAATGCGCCATACTGAAGCTCCCCTAATTATGATGTTGGGACATTCTCAATTTAGTAAAATATCATGTTTTTATAATGAGATTTCCGTTTCTATTTCAACACTCCAAGTAAGTATTGTTTCCGTCATGCTTTGGTATATTCAAAATTCCAAATAAAACACTCTTACCGGGGTCCTGGAAAGTTAATGAGACGCAATAGCTATGAATTCTCACGACGACCATGGAGAGGCAAGAAGCCCTCGATAAATGACGAGATGCGCTACCGACTGAGCTAACCGAAGAGTAAATAAAGTACACCGCAATATGCGTCGGATAAACGAACAAGATCATTGAAATTTGGTATTGTAGTAAATCATTTATATCATTATAAATAACCGGTTTGAATGAGTTCTAGGTTCGCGGAAAATGTAAAAACGTGTTCTTTTCAGCCACTTAATCCTTCTTGCAAACCGTAAATAAATATAAAAAAAATAAATAAATTCCATTTACTTATAAGTACATATTTCCATTGTACTGGCGTTGATGTTGAAACATCATGTATTAAAGTTCGTAAGCAATGGGAACTTGGCTACAATTGTACACTCAGGGTTTCGGTCATGATACTAATTGCGATCTTGAAATTGGTAAAGAACAGAGCCAATTTTATTAATAAAAACTTAAAAACAATCTAATCTTAATGACCATTTCTACACAGATGATATTCTTATTCACTAAATAGATTTATATAGTATGTGAATTATTGTAAGCAATGCAAAACAAGGTAAGGTTCTCGTTTAAGAGTAGTACGCTTGCATTAATATAAATATGCATAATGTCTATTTCAATCTCTGCATCGATCATAATAGCATCTCTAGATTAATAGTCTTGTTGGAATGATGTCGTTATTTGATAACCAAAGCTACGACAGCAACACCGAGTCATAGCAGGATTGCCCATGAATTATACCGCCTTCGTTTATTTCCTTCGGCTTAGTCCTCAACAAATAACCGCATTGGTGGTTAGCTAGCTCTCCCGAAGCAGTTCTGAAATGTACAGGCTATTGTAAGAATGTGTTATTGTGTACAGTAAGTATACTGTAATCAGATAACAAGCATTGTGCGAACTTATATATACAAATGAGGCTAAAAAGCGAAAGTAATCAACTTTAGAATGTGATAAACTTTGTTTTTTTAATCAGAATATGACCTATATAATCCGTAAACGTCCATGATTCTTTTGGAAATATCACTGGGTCTAATCCATATGTTCTTATTCAGTATATAATAGCATAATCTTAAGATTTTAAATATTGCATGTTTTACGCATATTTATTGCCGTACTCGGCCTTCTTCTCAAAACACTACCAGATACGAGAGCGACATGATAAGGTATGTCCAACAGGAGTCATAACATTCAAACGACAGAGTCACCATATTATATTGGCTGTTGTGTATATTGCACTACAATACATACATACATAAAACCTTGAATTATCAATATAGGTGTCACAACACAACTTGGTGTTGCTTTATGTTATTATACAAAATAAGGTTTTTCATTTCGGCGGTAAAAGAAAAAAGCCTTAAAAAATATCTATAGCAAGCATATACAATATCTTATAAAATACAACTGCAGAAGTGGTTAGGGGTGAATGGCTGGTTGTTTTTTAAAACCAATGGTGTCTTATTACAGTTTATGCTATGACAGCTTTTGCTCTCCTGATCTTCAACAATAAATCACATTCCTCTAAACCATTTTGGAAATATTTCGAAACACATTACATAGGACTTGTATAACGAAAAGAATCGTGTTAAAATCACTAAACACGTGCGCAACTTGATCATATGCGACGCTTGCTTTTCTAAATAACAAACGTCTTGACAATTTGTGCAGAAGAAACGTTTGGAAGATTTTACTGAAACAAACACACCTCTGCAATGGTTATGTAATAATAAAAATTAAACATAAACGTTCGGACGTGGCCATCTTTGTCATAGAAAATATGTAATAATATAAAAATAAAGAATATAAAAATAAACACCCAACCGATTCTCTTTTGAAATACTATAGACATATCCGAGGTAATCCGATTTTATTCGTTTTTTTTGCTAAATAAAAATGATTTTTATTCTCCGCCGAACTTGTCAAGACGTTTGTCTTTTAGAAAAGCAAGCGTCGCATATGATCAAGACTAGAGCAACTGTGTCTAGAGACGTATATGAACGTTACAATAAAGATCTACCAACAATAGTAACCATCCAAGCAATCACTTAACCACAATATATATCATAATATCAGCATTAAGCACGACTACTGCGGGTGAATCTAGACTTCGCCAAATATAAAGTTGTTTGCTTATTACATTTTCATCAGTCAAATTTCCATCTGTTTAGTTCTTCAATTGCAAGATTGCATGGCAAATCCAATCTTCTAGAAATACCGTGAAAGCTACACACATATGCATATATTAGAACATAACAGACACACAATAATTGAACTGAAAGTAAGTAAAGCTGATGTGTGTATGTATAACAAATGGTACTGAATTGACATTACGCATATACGAAAATTGTGTTTCAAAATACCCGATATGAACTCCAAATATTGATAGTTCGCTCTCAACGTCTCGGCATTCGGTTGTTAATCCATTCCGGATTAAGCGGTTTCTTTGTTTGCATGGGCGTATTCGTTCCATTAAGACCCAACAGCATCGCTCAGGTTTTTGTCTGATCTTCTCCAAATGAAGTTTCATTTCTTCACCGAAATAATTGTTTCCTGAAATATTTAAAAACTGTCGAGGATGACATATTGGTCACGTTTAATATACTGAACAAAGAAAGTGTGTATTCAACCGAATACATGGCATTCAAAGAACAAAGCCTCACCAAGAACATTTTAATAAGGAAAGTATGAGTGGCAACATTTCAGCAAATAGACATGTTTAAGCAACATTGTTAAGTATAAATGCAAATTTAATTTCAATGTGTTAAAATGGTCATGTCTAAACTTTGTCTGATGTATAAAAAAAGCATGTGTAGGTTTATATTGCAAGAATCTTTCAGAATTTGTGACATTGACATAGGTCAATGGAGCGCATCGCAATGAACCCTGGTAGAGAATAAATAAAGTCGCCAATACATGTACATGGCTTAATACACAGATATGTCCACTTTTTCCATTTGTCGCACAATTAAACAGTTTGAATAAAAAAGTAGGGAATTATATGCCTGCCCAACAATTCATAGCAATTAAACGCTTACTAAACTAAGACGTCATTCAACCTTTCCTTAAAGCAACTGACCAGCCAACGTGCTGCTATTTAATATACTCAATCGGGAGAGCGGGTCCGTTCTAATGACTATATGTGTACCAAATACCTATTTAACGTGATGCTGACATACTCACTCTTATTTAGCTTGTAAGTAACCTCAACTTAAGGTCAAACCCCAGTTTCACTAAACCTCTCAACTTGAGATTTTTCTAAACTCATTTTTTTAAACGCTATAACATTCATTTACATCGATCTTCTTGTACGTTTTATTTTACCAATTAGTTAACATATATTTAGACTTCACTTCTCTGCGGTCATCTAATGTGTTGTTTGCTCAAGATATCATTGAGTTATTTCTGAGTTAAAGAATAATCCGCTTGAAATGTATAGTGAAATTGGCCCCAGGTGAACACAATTCGTGTCGCAGAAATGAAATTTGATCGGCGGTGTTATTGCGGATGAGATGAGCATTCAGGGTATTTTGTGATAACATAAGCCATATGCTATCGTAGTTTCAGGTAACTATGAAATATGTCAATGATAATTGTTTTATTAACAAACTGATAAAATAATAGTTTTAGTTAAAAGACAGTGTTCCTCCGCGACCGAGTTGTTCGAATATTTGTCTTAAGGTCACCTTACCTTCACAGTTGAGGTCGTTTATTCGTACTTAGCTCAGTCCAAGCACATTAAGTCAGAAAATATGTCGTTTTGTTTTAAAATATGGTTTCATGTATTTGAATATTTTGTCTTCTTTCATAAGTAAATATGAACGCCATGTATCAACGTACTATAATTTTTTGAGAACGACATCATGGTTATTTCACAAATAGTTTAAATAAAGTTATTTCATTTCAATATTTCTCATATTATTGCATATACTATCAGCTTTTGGAAGAAAAGAACGAAATATATTGCCTATTTTCTTATAGTTATATTGGTGTTATTGTATATTTTGGCAATAATTCATGTTGTACATACCTCCTCCTTCTCTCTGTGGTTTAATAACATAAAAGTCTGATTTTTCAATCGCCTTGGTGGTATTTTCTTCACCTTTTGATCCCTAATTAAACAGTAATAAAACGTGTTTAAGGAATTAATCAAATTTACAAATTAATAAGTGAATTTATAATATACTATATTGTATAAACTGCCAATTAGCAATAATCTTAA
This sequence comes from Panopea generosa, assembly GCA_029582155.1. Taxonomy (NCBI): domain Eukaryota; kingdom Metazoa; phylum Mollusca; class Bivalvia; order Adapedonta; family Hiatellidae; genus Panopea; species Panopea generosa. The sequence continues at coordinate 44,230,955 of CM055907.1, forward strand.
CTTAAAAATCTGAAAAAAAATGTCCGTGTTGCTTCCACATATCTAAATACATCCTTGAAAAGCCTTAAAGTATATTTAACATGTGGTTTATATAATAAAGCTATTATTAATGAATTTACGTCAACAACATGAAGAACAAAGAATTGGATTCTGTTTTTGTCTGTATTAATACATTGTTTATACATGACAATATATGCCACACAGGACACATAGCATGAACAGTACATAAGCATCATAACAATACAAATACAAATAAAGCAAAACATATTTATGAAAAATACCCTATAAAACATATACAAGTAGTCTTAAAATCGGTTATCGTCAGATAGAACCAATGGTAAAATTGACGTTGTCAATAAGTTGCTCTTAATGCAGAGAGAGTAATTCTTATTGAATAATTGTTAATATTAAATCAGCGCCTGGTCAATAAATGTTCAAAAATAAGAAAATGTATGTCCATATTCATGAAAACTACGCTATAAAACATATACAAGTAGTCTTAAAATCTGCTATCGTCAGATAGAACCAATGGTAAAATTGACGTTGTCAATAAGTTGCTCTTAATGCAGTGAGAATAATCCTTATTGAACGCTTATCAATATCAAATCAGCATCTGGTCTGTAAATATTCAAAAAAAAAAGAAAAGAAAAAGTATGTCCAATAACAGAAGTTGCATTCAACGGTTACAGTCTTCAAAAACAGCGACATTGTTGAAACGTCCAATCGTAAAACCGTCACTGGGGATTTGAGACCTAATTAACAGGTGCAAACAACCTTGCTCTTCTCTCAGTGGACACATCATAAAGCGAGACAGTGTAAACGATATGTTTCTGTATAATCGCTGATTGTCTGGCCAGAACAAGATGAAATGTAAAATAAATGATAATAAAGTATAATGCTTTTAACATACTAGTTAAATATCAATAACAACAAATAATGAACTTCAGTAAAAAAACAAATTAAATTATTTGGTAAAGACAACCTTATCCAAGTCGAACTGTCCAACGAAGGTACGTCGCATGGCTAACACAATTTCTTTGTCATCAACGAATCGCTCTAGTACACCTGGAGAGCATAGCACTTGTTGAACCTTTTTACATCCGGTCAAGTGTGCGGAGATAGTTGGACATTTAATGGCCGTTGACCGTTCAATTTGCAACCTGAGTTCGAATTCCTGCAAATGTAACCATTAACTACAGGCATGTAATATTTTTATTTTTGTACCAGGTTATGATTAGATTTTATATGAAATCTATACTGTTGCAAATCATATTAATTGTGTTTAAATTACTGAAAATGCTTGTAAATATTAATTGTATACATACATGATTCATTCAGTTCAAATACAAATGACTTCTTTCCGCAATACCTTGTTAATAAATTTAACTTATACTTAGATCGACATGAACTGCTAGTCGTGCATTTTATTGCGACATCATGTGCTATTAACTAGCCAATGTATATATGGATTTTAGATTAAAGCTATTTTCTCTATGTAAATCACCTATGGCGTTGTATTAGTTCACAGCGAGTAAAGGATTCGTTTACAAGGTATGATACGAACATAGTTCTGCATTTGCTATCATTTTGGAATAAAAATGCGACTTTCAGTAATATCAATTAACCGTGTACTTTAATTATTTTCGATAGCATACATGTATGTTGAAACTATTAGATATTCCAATTTCGGTTGATGTCAAGCGGAGTCGAACTACATGTACCAGGTGGTAATATTTAATGAAAGAAAACATAATCGAAACACAAGTTGTTAGTCAAAAGTTATACAGTTATTGTTCTTTGTTTCTTTTAAACTGAAATATCCTTTACGGAATTAATGATTGCGAATCATCAAGAAATATTAAGCCTATTGCAAACAGTTTTAAATAATAGTATGCATAATATATATGTAATAATGTAAATTAATAATAGACATCAAAATTTCGTGTTGCGCGTTTGACGTTTACAAAATTTAATGGTTGTAAGCACAACCAACCAACATAGTTTTATGATTGTCGTATAAAAAAGAATGTGCTTGATTATAGCTTAGTCTGATAAAAATTTCTTTTTTTTAAAAATTAAGAATTTTTACACTTACCGGTGAACATTTTCGTTCAAACTAGAGCAATACCTTTTGTTTTTTTCTTAAAATTGTACTTATTAAAACATGTCAACATGTTTTTCGTTTTGATCTTGTATTAGTTTTAATTCAAAAAAAGGACATTTAAATATTGTTAATTAAAAATGGTTAACATTTAGTTTAGTTATTAAATAAGTACTAAAAGTGCTACCCAAAATTTAAGCCGTGTAAATTTAAATTAATATTATTATATTATAACCTAAACATGTTATTGTGCAATAACCGCTTGCTCCACGTGTATATGTAATCTATGTTTAAGATTAATGAGTTTATAAATCAATATAAAATGTCTCAACGAAAAAGTATTTGGAACGATACATTCAAAATTATCTTTGATCTTACTTTTTCTGTCGGGTATTGTTCTGGTGAATATCCGTGCCTGTAGTACACAACACCAATCTCTTTGTCACAGCTATAAGAAAATGATTTATTAATACTTTACACTATGATGCGGTAAATTCTATATAAAAATATAAATTCCATGTCTTAAGTAAGATTTTATATGGATGTCGTGATGCTATATATGCCAAATTCAATGGCACTTTTGTAATATTATAGGATCCTCCGTCGCCGAGTGGTCCAAAACGCCGTCTCAAGATCGCTGACTTACATCTCCCCGCTAAGGTCGTAGTCCCACTCGTTCGAAAACGTTATAAGAGAAAGTTTGCTAGTTACTTGCGGAAAGAAGGTGGTTTTACTCAGATTCATTCTACGGTCCTCCACCAATAGAACTGGATATGTCATATATAACCTGAAATGTGTTAAAAATTGCGTCGATCCCCATTAAAAAAAATTATAATAATATGCTAGAATAATACACAATCCTACTAACAACAACAACATTATTCATTCGTCAACAAGACCTATCCCTACATTATTTGCACGAGTTTCGCCTTGGGGGTGTGATGACCTGAAAGCGTTTTGACTGTAAAAAATTATTAAAACGGGGCAGATTTCAAATAGTCGAAGAATTCATCCCATTTACTGCAGCTTTGATATACAAATTTTTAAACATTTATATGTCTGACAGCTACGATTTTCACTGCATTGTTTTTATTTTGTTGTTATTTCTGGTCCTTCGAATCAGGGTTGTTGTTATGTCTTGTCCTTTGACTCAAAATTGGTGTTATTTCTGGTCCTTTGACTCAATATTGTTGTTATTTCTGGTCCTTTGACTCAGTGTTGTTATTTTTACTTAGTGTTGTAATTTCATGTCATTAGGCTCAGTGTTGTTATTTCAAGTCCTTTGACTCAGTGTTGTTGTTATTTCTGGTCCTTTGACTCAATATCGTTGTTATTTCTGGTGCTTTGAATTATTGTTGTTGTTATTTTTGGTCCTTTAACTATATGTTGTTGTTATTTCTGGTGGTTTGACTTGGTGTCGTTGTTATTTCTGGGTCCTTTAACTCAGTTGTTGTGTTACTTTTGTCCTTTAAGTAAGTTATTGTGCTATTTCTGGTCCTTTTAGAACACGAAGATAATCAGATGCTACTTGAAAAATTATGATTGATACCTTGCTCTACCAAATCCATAAAGATATGGGTTGAACTATTGATTATGTTGTTGATATGACTATAATATACCTGATGATCTGTGTAACACTTGTGTTGGCCTATATGTCAACACTTTCGATTTAGTTGGACCGACATATTTGTGTAATAAATGTGCATGTTTAGCAGATAATGACCGAAATATTTAACCGACCAAAATAAAGATATTAAGATAGTAATGAATTTAAATGAGCTTACACAAGCAATTCCATGTTAGTTCCAATAGTGACCTGTTTCACCAGTTTGTCAAATGTTCTATAGATCACAGGGATGTGGCGATTAAGATTGAATATTTCTCTTTCCAGCCAAATATGATCTGGTGTTCCACGTTCTTCAAAACCAACTACGAACATAATTGCAGCTCTGAAATATAGATAAGTGTATGTAGTAAAAGCAAAAGTTTGAATCTCTTTTGTATATAACATATAACATGTACAACGCCACTTTTAACGCCGAACATGTTACACATGGCATCATCCGATTTTCAAATCGGCATGTAGTATTAAAATCCTCTAAATATTTCATCTAACATTAGATTATTTTCAAAGTTCCATTTTAATTGACAATATAATGAATGTACCTCTCCAATACAAAAAAAAAATATTTGAGTTAAAAATGATTTTTTAACAAGTTTTTGAATACATTTCTTTTAAAAGATATTTGTTAAGAATTCTCTAAAGCTATTTTTTATTTGAATGATTCAGAAAACAATTTTTAATTATATCCTTAAGGGTTTTCAACAGAACAGTTTTAGTTCAGTAGGATTAATATAAGGCAATGTCCTTGATTTAGTTTGGGGTATATTTTATAAACACGTAACATATAGTTTTAACCTATATCAAGCAATAAAACAATATCTTTTAGTGTAAAATACATCATACCTATCATTCTTGTAATATTTCCAAGCGTCCACTAATCCCTGTGCAAGACCTTTGATCGGTTGGTTGTCGCGAAGCTGAGTGAGAAATAAGCATTCAATACAAAAAACATGTTAAAGATTTAGAGAGGCGGACTTGTTCAAAATGATTAAATTAACCTAATTACGCAAATACCATTTTAATAAAGTGTTCTGTTGCCATGGAAACATACACATTATTTATACACTTTATACTACAGTTTCTTGCGTAATAATTAAATCTGTATTCATTAAGTGTGAATATAGAATAATGTGCAATATTTCTTCTTCAGAATTGATAAAGTCTGTAACACGGATCAAGCCCTCCTGACTGGGTCCGTTAGCTCGGTGATTGGACAGTTTTTGTTTGGAAAGAAATTAATGGCGTCACAGTTTAGTAAGAGTTCAATAGCTATGAATTGTGGGACAGGCATGGAATTGCCTGCATTTTAGATTCGGGCCAAAAAGTCCCGATTCGGGAGATATCAGGTTCTGAGATAGACTAGACTTGGTTTAAGAAACAGTTGACTCGACAATAAGTCCAGCTGTTGCTTGAACATGTAAATAAACTTACCTGCTCATCCCTGAATGGTACACCAGCGAGAGTCAAACTGTACCTAAAATTGTTAGGAAAAGTATTCATTTTTTAATGTTTTAATTTTAATGGGATTTAACCCAGTTTTAACAACATTTTAGGTTATAAAAGTCATACCCAATTTTACTAGTGGAGGAAGACATCAGAATGAATCTGAATGGAACCACCTGCCTTCCCAAGTATCTGGCAAATTTTCTAACATAAACCTTTTAGACCGAGTGGGACTCAAACCACATGTGATCCAAATATCAATATAGACATCAATATGGGCATTCACTCCATGTAAAAATATGAAATTATAGAATGCGAATGAGTGTGAAATAGAATGCAAATGAGAATAGTTTTAAGAAAGAATGTTGATTAAATTATGAAATTCGATGTGAATGAAAATGAAATAGAAGTTAATCAGAATAAATAATTAGAAATAATCAGATAATGATGATATAAATGATAGTATTAATAAGAATGATAATATGAATGTGAAACAGACAGAGTGAGATAGGAAATAAGTAAGAAAGAGAACGACATTGTGAATATATATAAAATGTATAATGAGAAGGGATAAGTAAAATGGGAAAAAGGGAAAACAACAATCGAAACAACTTGGTAATGATAATGAAGCGAGAACAGCACTGGAAATGAAACTTGTTGTGCAGAATTAAACAAATTTATAAAAAAAAAAATATATAAAAATCAATAAAATAAAAATGAGTATGTATAGGGGGATTTAGAAAAGAAGAGGCACACTTAAGAAAAAAGAAGAAATCAGAAGCGATAGACGAGGCAACACGTAATGTAAAAACGCCAGCTCAACAATGAAAGTGTCGTTATATTAACTCATTTATTTCAAAGACTTCCAGTTACATTGCAATGATAATATCATATTAACCAACGGTATATCAATGCAATTATATGAATGCTGTAGTATTGTCTTTAATAAGTATAAATAGTATATAGTATTTATTTATAATATATTCAAACATACACTGTATAGATAAAACACTATTGTATTTTATTTTAGCATATTTGGCATATATTACCATAGTAACGTCGACGATTAGTTCCTACCTGTGCACATCCGTCATTGCAGACGCCATTCCCGCAGCCCCGGATGCAAATGTGTTTATTTCCACTTGTTTTATCTGCAGATCGGTGCAGGCAGAGGATTCGCTGTTTTCCATCATAAAATCGTTCCTGGTGATCAGTAATGAAACTGGCTGAAAAACAAAAATAATCAATAGAGAAAGATACAGTTTGAATCACTACAAGTTAGTTTATTATTCATGATTTTTTTTAAATTATTCTGTTAAATTAAAATCATGGATATGAAAATGGATGATTAAGTATGGAGAACAGTTTCTTATAGCAAGAAATGAAAGTTGCCTTACAGTTGACCTGACACGGGCTGTCAGTTAAACAAGTCGATAATCCAATCAGCGATCAATATTGGTTTCCACGCCGCCTTTTTCCTAAGACAAGCTAACGATGTCTAAGAAAACATTACATTGTATTTACTTGGACAAGCAATACCCCATGGCCAGTGGGCGGAGCGATAGTCTTCATAGTGCCGAGACATCTACACGTATGAGGGTAAAGTAACGTTTTCGGCATACATTGAGAACAGCTTTCTTGTAGGATGACTGGAGATGAAGGCGGTGTGTTTTCACCCTATCCCACTGTATTAGTAAAGTGAGTAATTAAAAAACACGCGAATCATACTTACTTGTTTGATTCCTTCTTTCCTGACTGTTTCATAAATTCTCCACAACTGTCCTGTAAATTCGTCTACCTCGATGATACTGAAAAATAATCTCTGCTATATTCACTACAGCAGCTTATCATAGTAATGGTATACGATAATGCTAGTGTGTGTTTATATATACTCAAACATTTATACATTTGGATGTGTCCAGGATAATCTAAAGCGGGAAAACTTAACCGTACTATATATATATATATATATATATATATATATATATATATATATATATATACGTACTTGGAACCTAAGTAAGGAACATGTCATTCGTAAAGAAATCAAAACAAATCAAAACATTTAATGGCAACTGTAATGAAAGATTATATACGAAAATAAAATATTATATAACAATATAATTAGTTGCATACTTTTTCAAACAATCATACAAGAACTCGTAGTCGTTGGATACTTTATACATCAACGTTTGGAAGTGAGGCGCTATTGCTGTGGCTTCTTCAATCACGTGACTTGGGAAAACACTGGGGAACAAAGTAAACGGCAATTGTTCCACTTGTTCTGGAAGTGTTTCCACGGTGATTTTTCTTTGAACCCCTGAGAAAAGAAGAGGTTTTAAATTGAGAAAAGTTGCTGAAAAATTTTAAACTATAAATGGTATATGGTCAAATAGGTATATGACAATGACAATGTTTAGTTCTATAATAAATTTGATATATTTATACTTAATCAGACCTCACTAGGAGAGAGAGTCAATGCTAATTGCTCTGTACTACGGGCCCCATTGTGATATATTTTCGAACATGTAAGAACATAATTATCGTTATTTATGAAAACATTTCTGTTTCGCCTTGTATTTGGCAAGCAGGTTGTTATATGCAAATAACTTGACCATTAATCGAAGGTGCATATTAATTACCTTTCAAGGTCATATAAAAAGACAAAATATGAATTGAATGATTGATTGAATATTTAGCGTCATTTTTATGCCATCAGGGCTAACAGACGATCAGTTAACCTAACCACTGTTTCCTGGGATTAACCAGTACTCGAGCACACCCCGTCTCCGCAAGTAACTGATAACTTTCCCACTTGAATCAGTGGTGAGAGAAGAATGATAATGAGACACAATGTCGTATATCAATCATCACGGAGACTGTTGCCGGGCGTGGGGTTCGAACTCACGAAGAACATTAATTTGTAAACAAAACCTTTTCTTAATTATGTATTAATAATATGCTTAATAATTATTTTTTTGTTTGCAAAGTCTCTCAGTGATCAAATAAACATGTATTCTTCCATCTGGAAGAGTAAAACTGACAAACGACAATTTCAGAAGTTTAAAATTGGTATCAAAATAATGTTAGTATACCTAGATTTCCATTTCAATAAACGTCCTAATGCGCTAAATGTGTACCTTTTAGATTGAACATATATGGATAGAGTTTAACAGACAGTTGACACAATTGAATGTTTAGACGAAAAAATAAAAACATTAGTTCTGGAATTGTAAATAGTCTTAACGACCACAGTCCATTTAAAGACCCAACCCGAGTAATTTCATGTAAATGACCTTCTTTTAAAGGTATGTCTTTTATTGATTCCTTCCTAATATCCAAAAAATGATACCAACACAGTCTGTCTCTTTTTTAAAAAGCCTAAACTGAATTCTAAATTGTGTACTTGATTAGATAATAGAATACTAATATATTTAAATTTATTTTGGTAAAAAATATACATGCATAGCAAGACTCAGGAATACGTTGTCCCTTTGGGGGCCATCGCGGAATAGTTATCAATTTAAGTAAAGCCGATACAACGAAATTTTTCGCCATCGTAGTTTCGACATTTCGCCATCATAGTTGCGTTGTTTCGACATTTCATCATCGCAGTTACGTTGTTTTGTTGTTTCGACTTAAATTTATAAAAAAATATGCCGCGGTGGCCCCAACGGGAAACCGTACACGAACGATATAGCAACAATTATATAGCAATTATCATACCGGCACACACATGTTCACGTTCCATTAAATGCGAAAGACACACATACACCAGGAAGAAATGATTAATCAAGGTAGAGAAGAAACGTGATATCGTATCGGTCTCTATTCATAGTCTAAAGGTAATACTTTTCAAAAAAGTGTAAAATGAACCAATTTTAAGAAAAAGGTGTACAGTTAGAAGAATTGATCATTAACATATATTGCAATCGTTGTTGTATTAAAGGGAATAACAATGTCACTAATCTATAAAATTAATAAAATATACTTATCGATTCTTTAATTTTTTGGTGTATGCTCAAATCTTTTTTTCAATTAATAGTTCAAAATTAAGATAAATCTAGTCATCAAAAGAATTCGTAACCTGGTCAGTTTAATCAACAAATTAAAGAAACAAATTAAAGAAACTATTGTCATTTTGACATTTGTATGAACGATTAATGTGACTTTATCTCTTGTCTGTGTAATCTATCAATCTGTAGTAAATGGTTTGTAAACAATACTATCAACATTCGAATTGAAAATAATCTTACTTGCCAGAGACATATACACCCCCCCCCACAACCACCACCCACACTCCACCCACCCCCATCAAAACAAAACAACATAGGCTGTTTTTAACCATAACAAATATATCTTAGAATTTTGCCATCATTATTTATAAATATATTATATACGACATTAACATGACATCAATTTAAAATGACCAAATGTTATTTCATAGAATTTGACAGTTAGCTACATGTGTCAAAATCAATATTTATTTCATTATTACATTATCAAACATTACTAAAGCAAATAAATGATAACATTTATAACCATACTTAACATTATCTAATAAATGGTACTCGAGGAAGCTAGTCTCTCTCAGAACCTGGTATCTCCCGAATCAGGTATATTAATTTTCAATGAAAAAGCAGGGAATTCTATGCCTCTCCCACAATGCGTAGCAATCGAACGCTTAGTAAACTGTGACGTCATTCAAACTTTAAGTTGAAGCAACTGACCAATCAACGTGCTCAACTGTGACTATCCCAACATTGCTAAGTATCGAACCCGGTCGGAAGAGCTGGATCCGCACTACAGACTACGGGGAAGCACAGAGCTCAAAATAGCAGCTACAGTAACTGCAGTATCGGGTATGCTCATGGGTACCCCCACCCCTCACTCCCCATCAAAAAAATATAAAGATGTAAATGCAGGCATCATTTAAAGACTCATGTCTTTTTTAACTGAAGTAAAACAGAAAAATTGCCTTGTTCAACAGGAAGTAACGTTGACAGTATTATGTTACACGTAGGAATCGTCGTAAATATTTTATTAAACTTGTTTGTTATTGTTTCACATTTTAATGAAGCGTGTCGAATGTTGGTCTTATTGTTTCCATTGGCCATTGATATTAACCAACCACCGTCATTTAATAGTGAATCGTATTGGCATACAAATGGAACAAGTTAAACTAGTTTACCATTTAAATAACCGTTTCATTCCTTATCTGTTATAAATATGTATATATTAAATAAAAACCTGTAGGAGATATACTCGTTTACATTTGAACTTAAAGGTTGGACAAAACTGTCAAACTTATGAGAAACATGATATACTAGTGACGACCACAACCCATTCAAAAGCGCCGCCTGACCCACAATGAATTATTTCACGTATTTGACCCTTTGTCTGGAGGTTTGCGTATATTCTCTATTAAATAGTTTGTAGTATCTGAAAACGACATAAACATGGTTTATATAATACCTAAACTGAATACCAGATGTGCTCTTAATTGAGATAAAAATAAAATACATGTGTCAATATGTTTTTTATCATAATTTGCACTGGTTTTCATATAACCTAATTCATATAATTTAACAAAGTTTGAAAGACACATACCAAACAACGTATCTAAAAGGAAGTGTTGAAGAGGCATTCAATTTGAGAAGATTATTGCTGTCTGATTGGTTTTTATTTAGAGTGAATATGCCATGTTGTTTTTAGAAAATATGTCGTGTTTAAAGTGCAGACAATACAAAGAACTAAATCTAAGAGGAAGTTGTGCAATTCGTAGACATTGATTTAAAAAGATTACCGTTTATTTCTATATAAACTTTGCCAACTTGATTAACCTCATGTCTCGACAGGCGGATTTTATTCAAAAATAAAATCCCAATAAGTGGAAGTTTATGATTAAGTGTCCATGAGAATTTTTTTTTATATGGTCAATGCTATATTTATGTCACGAAAGTAAATAACTATGAAGTAAAATACATATAAATTGATTCAATACGACATTTTAGTAACATATGATTATGTATTGTACACTTTGTATATAAGGAAGTTTAAATACCGTTCAAATTTCAGTGCAATTTGCATTCTGAATTGGCTTCTTATTCCGTTTAATTCACATACTGAGATGAAAAATGGATCTATTTGTTCATGAGGGTTTTCGTGGCCGAATGTTCTAATGCCCCCGTCTCAAGAGTTCAAGTCCTGCTCTCTCCAGAAACTTTATGTAAGAAAGTTTGCTAGTTACTTGCGGAAAGAGTGCGGAGGTTCTATATGGAACGCCGGAGCTGTCTTATGTTCAGTATTGGCATCTTAATGGGTCATTGTAGTATTGTCTTGGGTTGTCGTGTCATTATATTTGGTTGTTATTGCATTATGTTGGGTTGTCCTGGAAATGCCATAGGATTGTGTACGGTTATATACTTATAGTATTAGGTTGCCATAGGATTGTGTACGGTTATATACTTATAGTATTAGGTTGCCTTATACAACCCAACACAATGCCATACAACCCAACATAATGTTATTAAAACCGAACACAATGATTATACAACCCAACACAATGCCATACAACCCAACATAATGCTATTACAACCGAACACAATGGTTAAACATAAGGCCTGGCAATCATACAAGTTAGTGTATCTCTATTTTAAAACACTTAAACTATAAACCAAATTGGATGAATGAAAACTATTATAATATTTATACGTCGTAAACTCGCAATGGTTTTCATAGAACTTAATTTACATTCAATTAATAACATATTTATCATCTAATAAATTCGCTGTGTGTGTCATGGAAGACATACAATATGCAACAGGAAAATGTGATCAAAACCATTCGTGATAGAATATTGGTCGCCAGTATTGATAGTCTACCTGCAAACGTTTACAGAAAATTGGCATGTTTACAGTGCGGACAATAAAATAATCTATATAAATTGACCTGACGCGAGAGCGGTTATCGCTCCGCCCATTGACCACGTGACGTTGTTTGTCTCAATAAATACAATGTAATAGAATGTGCTGTTAACTTAGAGCCGTTAGCTTGTCTTAGAAAAATGGCGGCCTGGAAACGATTTCGATCTTGGATTGGATTATCGACTAAACATGTCAATCAAACAGATTGACAGCCGGCGTCATGTCCATTAATATTCAAATTAAGATATACAGCTTACTTACCACCGACTAAAAAACCGAAAAAACGTGTGTTTTTTTAAAACCATAGCTAATATATAAAACACATATTTGTAACAAATATTTGATATACATACCACAATATAAGGATATCATTAATTTATAACAACTAAATGTATTTTTGACATATAAACATATATTTCTAAAACAACAATAAATCAACCACACGTATTCAAAAAATTAACAAAATCTAATGAAAGAAACAATTGAAGGAACAGAACTCAATTAAGAAGTCATAATGGCAGCATCGTAATAATGAGCATGCTCATGCGGAATAATGAAGTGTTCAAATCCAACAAAGCACCCCCCCCCCCACCCCCCCCCCCCCCCCCCCCCCGCCCTCCCCGCACACACAAAACTAAACCATATAAATGCAGGCATTACTTAAAGAGCAAATGCATTTTTATTCAATTTCTTTGTCTATAAACGTTCTGTAGAATAAGACAAATCATTTTCTATGTGTATTCGCTTCTATTCATTATATCAATAATTTAATTGATATAATGAGTAGAAGCTGTGTCACTTTATCTGGAACACAATGTATATATTGTCTTTTCATTGTCAGTAATAATGTTCCATAAAATCCTGTAAAGAGCGTTTATACCCAGACCTACAGTTAATATCCGTTTAAATCATGAAGGATTGTTGTAGTTTTAATACAGTATGCAAGTACTTTCCTTCGTTCTATTTATGCGTAAATTGCATTTGAAATACAGGACATATAGAAACCGGTAAAATTTAGTTATATTTTGTGCCATGAATGAAGTCAGGTGACTTTCAATCATTAACAAGACGCATGCCCTTTCAAAAGTTTAAAATAATAAAAAAAAATGAGAGTATGCCCGTGGGCTGGAATATTTGTAGTTCATATTAAGCTTTCAAATGCAGAATCAATCTGATAAATTATTATAACATTTCACATATATAAATATGTTAATTAAAATACAATCATTATATATATAATAATATTGCTTGATGAAATACTATTATAACTAGATTTTGCAATATGATTTGTTTAAAACCACTTTCACCAATACTGATTAAGAACTATTTATAATAGTGTAACCATCACATTGCATGCATTGAAAGTGTTTGTATATGACGATGAGCTATAATGCTCAAGTCTAAAACTATAATTTCTGTTCTGCTCTGTTGTTTTTTTTTCCGGTGAAACCCGTGTGGCTCCTTGTAAGAATAGAATATCTCGATCTCTGCAGAGTAGGAATCATCAGAACGGTTGTCATGTTATCATTTTGGTCGTGCTCATTATGGTAGTTAAATTACCAACATCGGTGTGGTTCCAGGGTGATGGCAAGAATAGAATCACTGTGGCGCATGCATGTCATAAGAAGCGACAATTTGAGTTATACAAAATAATTTGCTGAAACTCTGCAGTTCGGCAAGTATCAAGGTTCTAGGTTCATTCTGCATATCAATTTGTTGATGTTTTTTTTTTAAATCAATATGTTAATTTGTTGTTTTTATACATGTAGAGTGAACCTGAAATCGTCCTTCCTGATGGCGCCGAATAACCTATGATATGTTGGTACGCCGTAAAACCACGTTCAGTCATTCAGTAAGTCATTCTTTCATTCATTAATTCTATTCAGCGTAAACAAACTTTTTATATTTTATATGTGACGTAAATGAGATGCAAACATATTTCATGATCGGGATTATATACAATGACAATGTTTGTTAACTGACACGTAATCAGTCGGTATAAAGATTAAACAACTTCAATATGAACGATAAAACTAACCATTCCTTGCATACCAAGCCCAGTAAATATGATAAATTTACATATATCTTAAATGTGACAGTTATGCTGTCTTTTAAACCTTGCTATTAAATATTCACGTATTTGCAACCTAAAATGTATGAATTTAGCGATGTCTTATTCTAATGTAAAATGCAAACGACATACTTGTCCCCTCTTTTAGAAGTTTATGTAACTAACATTTGAGATGTTTTCTTTAAACTTGACTTTACACCAGATTTTAAAGAGGATGAGTCCCCTAAATTTGAAAATGATGTTATTCCTTTAATGATATTTCCAAAAGTTTATATATTTATATATTGAGTCTAATATTCGGCAAATGAAAGAGCGGACATGTCCCCTCTTTTAAAATATGAAAAATGATGATTTCTTTAAACTGTACAGTTCATCATGTGAGTAATAAGTCCCCAGTTGGTATTATTGTACAGCATGTAAAATATATTGACAGTTTTTTATTACAATATGTATGTATTACTTGAAAAAGGGGATCAGTCCCCAGTTGGTATTATGGTACAGCATGTAAAATATATTGACTGGTTTAGATTACGATATGTATGTATTACTTGAAAGAGAGGATCAGTCCCCAGTTGGTTTTATGGTACAGCATGTAAAATATATTGACTGTTTTTATTACGATATGTATGTATTGCTTGAAAGAGGGGATCAGTACCCAATTCGTATCATTGTACAGCATGTAAAATATATTGACTGTTTTTGATCACGATATGTATGTATTACTTGAAAGAGGGGACCAATCCCCAGTTGGTATTATTGTACAGCATGTAAAATATATTGACTGTTTTTTATTACGATAAGTATGTATTTTTTTGAAAGAGATGATCAGTCCCCAGTTGGTATTTTTGTACAGCATATAAAATATATTGACTTTTTTTTATTACGATATGTATGTATTACTTGAAAGAGGGGATCAGGTCCCAGTTGGTATTATTGTACAGCATGTTAAATATATTGACTGTTTTTTATTACGATATATATGCTTGAAAGAGGGGACCAGTCCCCTAATTTTGAAATAAAACAATTTGAGACTATGTTATATGTTGTTATCTTGTTTACATTTTTATACCCATAAAATGGATATATTTGAAAAGAAGAGGGGATCAGTCCCCAATACAGGAGTGTTGAAAGCATTATTATGACCCCCATGTTATTTGATTCCATGCTAAATTGGTATATGGACCCCTTAAAACGTGAATTATGACCCCTTCAAAACGTTTATATTACGCCTAAAAAGAGGAATCTGTTTGAAAATCCTACACTAAAATTTATTCAGTTATAGTTGAATTTTAACACAAATTATCAAAATTGACAATAAAGTTAAAAATATTTTAATGACTACAAACCGTCCAAAAGCGCCATCCGAGACACACGATGAATTATTTCATGTGTTTGACCTTTATCCAGAGATATATTCTCTATAGATTCCTTTGTAGCAGCCATTAGGTGCGAATACTTAAACCTGATGTAGTCTATCTCAGTGTTAATACCACTCCAAGTAAATGCCAAATGTATACTATGTTCGATGATTGGAAACTAGCATATGGTTCATGCTATACATTTGTAACGGGTTTCTTGGAAGATATATAATGTGTATCAGGAAGAGGTGACACATCCAGTCAGAGAAGAATCCTTCACTCCTATTGGTCCGTTTTAATAGTGTATATGTTATGGTTTTCAGAAAAAATTCCATGTTTAAAGCGAGGACAATAAAATAAACCTTATCTAACAGGAAGTTGTGAAATTCGCAGAATTGATCATTAATATTTTATTTGGTTAAACATATTTTAATTCATAAACTATGTACAGCATATTCCACAACATACATAGTAAAAGGATTGAAACGAAAGAAAATAATTCTTATATAGTTTCTCTCCTTAGTAACTTATGCAAACATTTGTGTAAGGTGGCGAAGATTCATTAGATTAGTTTTGACTTATCAACAAAATAAAGTTCTATCAAAGAAATATAATTTTCACATCGATAGTTGTATGTCCTGTTAAGTTTTAAAAGAAAACAAAATTTTGTAATTAATCATATAAATTAGAATTTTAAAAAAAGATAAACAGAAAGAAAAGGCCGACGAGTTCAGGACTAAGGCGAGCGTTTAGATCTTTATCGAAACCGATAAATTAGTTGATTTAGTTCCTTGTCAGTGTAACATCTATTTACTTGTCATGCGTGCGATCGTAAACAATATTATTAGCATTTGAACTAAATACTATTAAAGCAGATATTTTCGCTTGGTCAAAATTTAGCGAATTTTAAATCTTGGTTAAGTTCGTGAGGTTATATATTCGCGTGAGTTCTATAAAATATTTCAGAATCAACTTGCTTTGTTCGTTTCATAAGTTTGTATCCGTAAAGATCACAACACATTAAAGCTACCACCGTATTATGCTAATTTTAACAGCTAATTGGAGGTGTCGCAGCTCATTGATATTTTGTTCATTCAGTATTTTCCGAAAGAAAAAAAGAATACTGATCAGTATGTTGCTAGTTAGAGGGAATGTAAAAAATAAAGGTGTGTTAAAATTTAAATAACCCCCATCCCTCACCCATGTTATTTTGTGTCCTTGTGGTTCAAATTTCAATTATTTTCATCACTCTACTAACAACAGTAGTTGATATCGTTTAGCTGATTCATCACTCTATTAACAACAATGGTTGATATCGCTTAGCCGATTAATCGCTCTATTAACAACAGTGGTTGATATCGCTTAGCCGATTATTCACTCTATTAATAACAGCGGTTGATATCGTATAGCCGATTAATCAAACTATTAACAACAGTAGTTGATATCGTATAGCCGATTTATCACTCTATTAACAACAGCGGTTGATATCGTTTAGCCAATTAGTCACTCTATTAACAACAGCAGTTGATATCGTTTAGTCCATAAGTCACTCTATTAACAACAGCAGTTGATATCGTTTAGCCGATTAATCACTCTATTAACAACAGTGGCTGATATCTTAAAGCTGATTAATCACTCTATTTACAACAGTAGTTGATATCGTATAGCCGATTAATCACTCTATTTACAACAGTAGTTGATATCATATAGCCGGTTAATCAATCTATAAACAACAGTGGTTGATATCGTATAGCCGATTAATCCCTGTATTAACAATAGTAGTTGATATCGTATAGCCGATTAATAACTGTATAAACAACAGTGGTTGATATCGTAAATCCGATTAATCACTCTATTAAAAACAGTGGTTCATATCGTATAGCTGATTAATCACTCTATTAACAACAGTAGTTGATATCTATTAGCTGATTAATCACTCTATTAACAACAGCAGTTGATATCGTTTAGCCGATTAATCACTCTATTAACAACAGCAGTTGATATCGTTTAGTCGATAAGTCACTCTATTAACAACAGTAGTTGATATCGTTTAGCCGATTTATCACTCTATTAACAACAGCAGTTGATATCGTTTAGTCGATAAGTCACTCTATTAACAACAGCAGTTGATATCGTTTAGCCGATTAATCACTCTATTAACAACAGCAGTTGATATCGTTTAGTCGATAAGTCACTCTATTAACAACAGCAGTTGATATCGTTTAGCCGATTAATCACTCTATTAACAACAGTGGCTGATATCTTAAAGCTGATTAATCACTCTATTAACAACAGTAGTTGATATCGTATAGCCGATTAATCACTCTATTTACAACAGTAGTTGATATCGTATAGCCGGTTAATCAATCTATAAACAACAGTGGTTGATATCGTATAGCCGATTAATCCCTGTATTAACAATAGTAGTTGATATCGTATAGCCGATTAATAACTGTATAAACAACAGCGGTTGATATCGTAAATCCGATTAATCATTCTATTAAAAACAGTGGTTCATATCGTATAGCTGATTAATCACTCTATTAACAACAGTAGTTGATATCGTATAGCCGATTAATCACTCTATTTACAACAGCAGTTGATATCGTATAGCCGGTTAATCAATCTATAAACAACAGTGGTTGATATCGTATAGCCGATTAATCCCTGTATTAACAATAGTAGTTGATATCGTATAGCCGATTAATAACTGTATAAACAACAGTGGTTAATATCGTAAATCCGATTAATCACTCTATTAAAAACAGTGGTTCATATCGTATAGCTGATTAATCACTCTATTAACAACAGTAGTTGATATCTATTAGCTGATTACTGGGTTCAAACCTTCGTCAATGCTATGTGTGGTATCTTTGAACAAGACACTTTATCCGCAAGTGCTGAGTATTAATTCATGAATATTTCGAGTGTGATTTGTCTAAATTGTTAGAAATCGTCAAGTTATGCTGACTAATGAATATTTCGTTTAAAAGTGATTTATTCTATTCAGGAGGAGTCAGATTATATAGGTTGTACTTTTTTTTTATAAAGACCGGTGTTAATTGTATTAGCATGACTTGCTTTTGAACCCATTTTCTATACACTATTCAATTGAATAACTAAAGCAGTGTTCTAATTGAAATGCAGTACAGCGTAATGGTTTAACCTACAATCATAAAGATCAGTGTATCATTAACTAATAGTTATATCACAATGAAGTCTTAGATATAATTTGTGTCATTAAACCAGGGCATGTAGTGTTGAAATATATGTCAATGTTTAGATTTTTATCTGACACGTTCGTTTTAAAACAACCTTCTACATATGTTTTCACCAGAGAGACATTGATTAATTAATTTTCATCACTACTACTGCCATTGCATTAAATCTTGATATTGTTGATACTGCAGACGCTGTTATTGCTATAACTACTTCAAATACCAATATCATTACAACTAACACTAGAATGGTCGCTGCCATTGTACATAACATTGCGTTATGAATGAACTACCACTGTTTCGGCTACGCTTCTGCCAAAGTTATAGGTATGTCACTGCTGCTGTCATGCTAATATCATTGATATTGTCACTGGCATTGCTATTGTCACTGGCATTGCTGTTGTCACTGGCATTGCTATTGTTGCTGTCAGTGCCATTGATATTATCACTGCCATTGTTATTGTCAGTGCCAACGCCAAAACAACAACTATTATTATTTCTACTGTTAGTAAAACGATTACTAATACTGTACTTTGATTACAACTACTACTACTGCTACTTCTACTATTAATACTACTTACATTACTATTTCTACTCATACTGTTATTGCTATTTCTGTTACTACAACTAATACTTTCAATACTACTGCAGTAACTACTGTTACAACATCTGTTACTCGTAATACTGTTACAACTACTACTAGTGCTACTGCTACTGGTACTGGTACTGCTACTACTACTATTGCTACTACTATTACATTTAACAACTACTACTGCTACTGCTGTTACTACTACTACCACTACTACTACTACAACTACTACTACTACTACTACTACTACTACTACTACTACTACTACTACTACTACTACTACTACCACTACTACTACTACTACTACTACAACAACAACAACAACAAATTATACTACTTCTTATACTACTTCTACTACTACTTCAACAACAACATCTACTACTACTACTTCTACTACTGCTACTACTGCTACTACTACTACTACTACTACTACTACTACTACTACTACTACTACTACTACTACTACTATTTCTACTACTACCACTATTACTAATACTACTACTTCTACTACTACTACAATTTCTACTACTAAAACTACAACAACAACAACAACAACAATTACTATTTCTAATATTTTAACTGCTACTTTTACTACAACAACATCTACTACTACTACTACTACTACTACTACTACTACTACTACTACTACTACTACTACTACTACTACTACTACTACTACTACTACTACTACTACTACTGCTACTACTACTACTGCTACTACAACAGTAACAACATCTACTACTACTACTACTACTACTACTACTACTACTACTATTACTACTACTGCTACTTACTACTTCTACTACCACTACTACAACATCTTCTACAACAACAACAACAACAACAACAACAATAACAACATTTAATACTGTTACTTCTACAACTACTACTACTACTACAACAACAACAACTACTACTTCTTCTACTACTACTACTACTACTACTACTACTACTACTACTACTACTACTACTACTACTACTACTACTACTACTACTACTACTACTACTTCTATTACTACTTTTACTACTATTACAACTACTACTTCTTCTTTTTCTATTACTACTACTGCTTCTACTTCTGCTACAACAACAACATCTACTACTTCTACTACTACTACTACTGCTACTACTACTACTGCTACTACAACAGTAACAACATCTACTACTACTACTACTACTACTACTGTTACTACTACTGCTACTTACTACTTCTACTACCACTACTACAACATCTTCTACAACAACAACAACAACAACAACAATAACAACATTTAATACTGTTATTTCTACAACTACTACTACTACTACTACTACTACAACAACAACAACTACTACTTCTTCTACTACTACTACTACTACTACTACTACTACTACTACTACTACTACTACTACTACTACTACAACTACTACTACTACTTCTATTACTACTTCTACTACTATTACAACTACTACTTCTTCTTTTTCTATTACTACTACTGCTTCTACTTCTGCTACAACAACAACATCTACTACTTCTACTACTGTTACTACTACTACTACTACTACTACTACTACTACTACTACTATCACTTATACTACTACTACAACTTCTACTACTACTACAACAACAACTTCTACTTCTACTACTGCTACTTTTCTTCTACTACTACTACTACTACTACTACTACTACTACTATTACTACTACTTCAATTTCTTATTATACTTCTACGTCTACAACAACAACTACTACTTCTATTACTACTACTACTTCTACGACTACTACTACTACTACTACTACTTTTACTACTACTACTACTACTACTACTACTACTACAACAACAACAACTACTACTACTTCTATTTCTACTACTAGTGCTATTACTACTGCTACTACTTCTTCTACTACTACTACTACTACTACTTCTACTACTACTACTACTACTACTACTACTACTACTACTACTACTACTACTACTACTACTACTCTACCACCACTACTACTACTTTAACTGCTACTTCTACTACAACAACAACAACAACAACAACATCTACTACTTCTACTACTATTACTACTACTACAACAACTACTGCTTCTACTAATACTACTACTGCTTCTAATACTACTACTACTGCTACTACTACTAGTTCTACTACTACTGCTGCTGCTGCTGCTGCTACTACCACTACTACTACTATTACAACTAATACTACTACTACTACTACTTCGACCACTTCTGCTACTACTACTACTACTACTACTACTACTACTACTACTACTACTACTACTACTACTACTACTACTACTACTACTACTACTACTACTACAACAACATCTTCTACTTCTACTACTACTATTACTTCTTCTACTACTACTACTTTGACCACTTCTATTGCTACTACTACTCTTACAACAACAACTGTATCTACTACTGCTACTTCTACTTCTAATACTTTTACTATTACTACTACTACTACGTTCATTACAACATGTTTCACAATCGATTTAAAGTAAGTTTAAAACTTGTACAAATACATATTTAAAATAGTTTAAGTTCAATTCATTGTTGATATTTAAGTTCAGCCCATTTTGGTTTTGTTTCGAGCTCAATAAATAGCCATTAATTCAACCGTTACAAAAGACTTGTCATTAAATGTAAAACAACCCAAACGTGTCGCTGATAAATTATACACGCTACCATACTTATTGTATAGAACTGAAAGGCGCCACAGTATATAGGACGTAAACAGTTAGATAGAAATACGACGAGATACCGTATTTATTCATTTATTTTTATTTAGTTATTTAATGAAGTGTACTTGAATCTAATCTATATTTCTTTTATTCCTTTTTTTCTAATATAAGTAATTCTAACCTTTTTTAATAAATTATTCCAGCCAAACACTTTCAAACAATAAGAAAAAAAGGAAATCCAACTATTTATGTTATCTAGCCGAAGATGGTTTCAATTCTTACCAACATTCCCGAGTATGTATAGTCGTTATGTATTCTGCAGACAACAGAATAAGGTAAGAAACTGCGGAATATAGCAGAATATACAAATGTCTTCACAATTCCTGACGGAAAAGAATACAGAATTCTACAGAAATAGAGCAGATTTACTGACTAAAGACAATTAATTTACTACAGTTAGAAAGTCTTTGACTGGAAACACGTAAGATACAAAATAACACAAAAATTTAGTTTTACCTACAAAGTATATTTGCAGAGGATACCTGCCACTGCTCAATGTTTACAAACAAACGCCC
Organism: Panopea generosa; assembly: GCA_029582155.1. NCBI lineage: Eukaryota > Metazoa > Mollusca > Bivalvia > Adapedonta > Hiatellidae > Panopea > Panopea generosa. The sequence goes on from CM055907.1 coordinate 44,253,532, forward strand.
CCGTGTGAAGCAATGCTAAAAAACGCAATAAACATAAATCAAGACGTAATACAGATCTAGTAGGTAAACATGTCGGTGTGAACACTTTAATTAAATCATGTTAAATCCTAAACCAAATTTATAAATTATCAATTGTCTATATTAAGGAACTATATTATATATGAAACGAATAGAGCAAGTACTCTTTATTTGAGCAATTTATAATAAGCAGAAAAGCTACACAAATATGAGCAATTGTATGTTATATAGAAAAGTTGAACACATCAAGTACAAAGCTACAACTAAATACATGCACAGTATAACTTCGATGGCTCGAACCCAGCGGGACTGGACAAAATACTTCGACTTAAGGGTTGTTCGAGCCAAGTATTGCTCAACATCATAACATTCTTGTACCAGTATACACATCGAAATAGGGAAATAGGAATTCGGCTGGGACCAGATAAGTGGTTCGAGCTATTTGTGGTGTTCGAGCTATCCGTGTTCGAGCAAACAAATTCAACTGTACATGGTGTATTACACATCATATATTTGCATAAAAATAATTACAGCAGAAGGAAAGAAAAATATGAAATATGGAATGGGAAGATGCAGAATATGACGAAAAAGAAGAGGTAAATAAAGACAGATATCAAGCGCTCAGAACTCTCTTGTCCGTCTTATCCAAAAAAAAAAATTAAATTAAAAAAAAAAAAAAAAAAAATTGCCGGGCCCGATTAGCTCAGTCGGTTACACGTCTGACTATCAATCCAGGGGTCGTGAGTTCGAATCCCCCGCTCGGCAACAGTCTCCGTGATGATTGATATACGACATTGTGTCTCATTATCATTCGTCTCTCACCACTGATTCAAGTGGGAATGTTATCAGTTACTTGCGGAGACGGGGTGTGCTCGAGTACTGGTTAGACCCAGGAAACAGTGGTTAGGTTAACTGATCGTCTGTTAGCCCACGATGGTATAAAAATGACGCTAAATATTCAATCAATCAATCAATCCAAACGAAAATTAAAAGACACGTGCATATTTCAATTATTTGTGTTTGCAATAATTACATTAAATCAATTTTAGATTTTCAACTACTCATGTGACAAGTGTTGACCTAGATTAGTTTACAACCTAGGACGTATAATGTTTACCATTTATATATATTAACTCACAGAGACATTTTTCATTTTTAGAAAACAGTATGAGAAGATCATGTTAAATCCGTAGCCAAATTTATAAATGATCAATCGTGTATATTAAGGAACTATAATTATATCTGCAACAAATAGAGTAGATAAGATGTTTGATTAATCTATCTCAGTAATAGATTTACATTTAAATAGATTCGTCGCGTCAGGGTAGGGTAGCTCATTATAATATGTATTGAACGACTTTGATCTAATCGATACTTACTTTAATTACATGTGCTAATCATATGTTTCGTTTATATTTTTAAATTCATTTCACTTTTGTTATTGGACAACTATAAAAAAAAACCTTAGTTTGCTTATTAACAAAATATTGAAATATGTGAAAAGGTAAAAATGATTAATATAAAATGCAGTTGAAAGCTGTACATTTGTTACAATATATTTATAGTGGTAAGTGCATAAAAACTTTAGCGCACTTACCTCGGGAGAAACTAAATGATCCTCAGTTATCCATTTAAAATAAGTATCACTTTAACTATAAACGCACGTGAAATTTGACACACGTAACAGACGTTACACTCCAGATAATGCAATACACTTAAGGTAGTTATTATATATATCAAAGGTGCTCTTCAAACTTATTGCAAATATTATAAATCATTGATCGTTTCTATTTATATGATCAATTAAGCTTACAATTGATATTTAATATATAACATTATTACATAGCCGTTTCCTTAAGCTATGTGTGTATGTACGTTTATTACATGTCGCCATTATGTTGTGATAAAATAGACATTTGTATATTGATGCTTATGCTGTTCATATGAACATAAGTGTAAAAAATAAAAGAATTTGAGTTTCGATAGGGTACAATTTGCATTATCAAGAGACAAGATACAATGTTTTATTTTGCGAAGGCCTCAGGCCCATAATACATATAATTATTTACATCAAATTGTATGAGTCACGTACGTATGTTATATTTGCAATCCATTTCTTTTTAACAAACAATAAATGTAATAGGAGATTGTTCTTATTTTATAAAAGTCTTCCAGTTGTAGAATATTGTAAATATTCAATAGATCAGTTTCACCAGCGTACCAAGAAAATAGAAAGATATGAGGTAAATCTGAATATCTAGAACATTTAAGGATTACATACGATATTCATAGTCTAACACGTGAGAGCGTTGTTTGGCTATACAATGAGAAACGATTTTCACGATCAATAGTTTGATGACAACCAGTTTCTAGTTTGAATTTCTGACTTGAGAATCGAAAATCTTTATCAAGTAAATAAGAATAACCAGGATGTTGATCGTCTCGTTAATAAAGGCTGACTCGTACGTTTGGTAATATTCAGTAATAAATGGAGTAATTATATTCGACTTTTATATATTGATATGTTAGAAACCTATCCTTATATATAATTAGGGAGATATATGTGAGAGAGTTGAGGGAAGCGAGCGAGCTTGTCAGATATGTTAATCGTATGATAGAGAAGACGAGTTTCATTTCATTGTTATTTGTAAATCTTACTGTTTAATTTGGAAAAAAATATATTCCAGCTTACTTTTCAAAACCAAAGAGAATGTTTAAATTTGTGGATTTGATGCTGTCAACAAATTCAATTTTGTTTTACAAATTATGTAAATCTCTATCAGAAGCGTTTAAATTCAGATGTTCAATACCAAATGTTGTTACAGACTAAATTTATTTTCCATGTTTGAGAAAAGAACATCCTCTTATAGACACAAAACACTATTTAACACACATTCAAAAGATTCAACTGTATGTTATGATTTTGTTAAGATATGTCACGCGTGTGTATGTGTATTTATTTTGACATGTCATATATATGTAATTATGAACAAATATTATAGTTTAAGTCATTAAAACATATCTTTATTTATAATCGCTAAAGCACCGGGTATTTCTAAAGATGTAATCTACAATAAAACCTTCTTGTTTTTAAAATTCCAACACATATACAAATATGTTTTATATTACATACAATCAAAGACTTGTATAGATGGATAGGAAACTTGCACCTCTTGACTAAATGTTGATGAAATAGCGTACAAAGGATTCATTATTTGACAATTAATCATTCATAATTCACAGGCAACTGATTTCTTGTACATAAACAGTAAGTTGTATGTAATTGTTGATGTTTAAATACGTTTCGATCACTCAAAATAATCTTGAATTAAAGATATTGAGGTTTGAAGGAAAAGTTCTCGTAATTTGCCGTTATTTTGGCTGCAGTATACAAATTTGTAATTAAAAGTACTTCAACAATTTTAAACACAAATTTCTAGGAATGGTATTGTTTTGATAAAAATTTTATTCTGCAATGTAACAATTTTGATTTGTGTTCCTGAGATGAATGGAAGTTAGTATAGTTGAAAACGAGATTTTGCGTGAATACGCGAGCGTTCACAAAATCTCAGTCAGTTGCCTTTCCTTCTCTATATAATTGCGTATTACAATGTAGTGTTAATAACATTGACCGACATACCCGATGATTATAGCTACATTTTATTATGAGTTGACTGTCCCTCACTCAAATTGTACTTCTTAACTAAATAGATGTCACTATCATGTCCTATACCTCAAGTAACTTTATTTGTAACCACATGTTTTCTTGATGATTGTTTTATTTTTCATGTTGTAGCATATGTTGATCTTTTTGTTGTTGAAAATAATCAGAGTAGTTCATGTAAATTAAAACTCTGGATGACAATCTATAGAAAGAAAGCCCTTTATACATATATTAAGTGCAAAAAAAATTAAAGAAAAGAGTATTTGATATTAAACTTTTATGTTGAAATTATGCAATACAACCATGCTAATACTTGTATAAGCTCGACTGTTTATGTTTTTAAAGTCAGATTTGGAAAGTAACCATATACAAATATGCATGTGTTAATCTATTCAATATTTGCTCTTTAATTTTGTTTTTTATGACGTCTTTCTTTGAAAATGTTGGAAATGTGAAGAAATTCTAGTCCCAAGCAATTCAGAACACCTCGCCAATTATCCTCAATGAGTATAATACCGAAGGATGACGGAATTGGTCAAGTATGCACGATTAGTTCCAAGCAACACTGACTATCTTCCACGATTCCAAGGATTTGGAAAAAATAGCAGCACGGAGAAAATGTATGTTTTACATCTGTCACAGAACATGCGGAACTGGTGTTGTATTCCAGTTGTTATCTACAGATGGACACCACAGCGGTGGTCTATGCGTATAGCGCCCACCCCACATTAGGAGGGTCGTGGGTTCGATCCCCGGTCGGGTCATACCAAAGATTTGAAAAAAAATGTACTAGAAGCTTCATCGCTCGCGCTCAGAATTCAGAGGGTGGTTCTAGGTCTGGTCGTCCTGGTATCGGTACAATGTGACAGGATGGGGTATCATACCATGTGTTTGCGGCATGATACTCCCATGTGACATCGCACATAATACTTTCTCAAGTAAACACCGTCGCAATAATTGAAAGAAATATCTAATTGTATTTTTAAAGATATTTTACTAACATTTTTGTTCAAAACTAGAGTTACACCTCTCGTAGGAGCGCGTGATCCAGTGGTAGAACACCGAACCCATGATCGGAGGGGGAATCCTCCGCCACGGCTATGCGTGGTGACCTTCAGCAAGACACTTCACCGCATAAGATTAGTATTGATTCTACCTAGGAAGGTTTCGAGCGTGATTTGTCTAAGTTGTAAGAACTTGTTTCACAATCGATGTAAAATAAACAAGTTTGAACTATCTCGTAGGTTCGAGTTACCTGTTAGCTCCGGAAGCTTTGTTTGGGAAAAAGTTTGCCAGTTACTTGCAGAAGGACAGCGTTCTACTCAGATTCATTCTGAGGTATTTCTTCACCCATAAAACTGTATACGCCATATATAAGATGAAATATGTTGAAAATGGCAGTGACCCCATTTTTTTTAAAAAAAGAACATTTATTACTCACACAAGTGTGAATAATGAAACATGAATAAGGTTGATTTCAACACTTCCATTTGCCACTATTATAGTTTTAATTACAATATTAGTGTATGTTAATATGTCATGCGTTTATTAACACTTCCTAAACTGACAGATGCTATATACATGTATTAATCAATATCATCTGAATTCATTTTCAAAACATTAAGAACGCCATACTTCCGGTGACATATTCTTGGACATGCGCATATAGTAGTAAGTGTCATGGCGTATATTCCTTGTCCCTGTTCTCCAATCACATCAAACACAGGCTTAGTGGCATTACGGTCCCATACCAGAGAAACCATGGTTATGACAAGAGCTCCAGAACCTAAGCTATATGCTATTGTCAAATTACCGTTAAACTTATCATAAACAAACTTGACATAGTCTTTGTTTCCGATTATCTTCTATCTCGATTTATCTTTACTTATCACGCACGCTGCAGCATTTGGGCATCCTTGTCCCGGGGGTGAAGCCTCCACATGGACTGAATGAGTAGTATAGTTCTTCTTTAGGTTGCAGCACATCTTTAAATCTGACAGGAAATAAAACACAATAAAATCGTACATATTGTCTGCATAACGATTAATAAACATGTGAAATGACCTCTTAATATATAATATTAATTTAACAACTATTACAGAGTGTTAAGGTCCATACGCATGTATACGGACTGGGCAGTTAGACCTAGAATGGTATGCGGAACGAATCGAAGCTGAAGTCAATCTAACTTTCAACGTTTGACTTTCCAGTCCGTGAACTTGTATTTGGACCGAAACACCATAATATTACTTTGTATATTTGTATTATACCGAATTCATTTAAACACAATACAAAATTATAATTTTTTGTTCAATTTAGGCATAATACACATTTGATGTGCTTATATATTGAAAAACTTACACATTTGGTATATTGCACCAGGTGATGTCATCCCCATATTATATTTAACCTTGCCCGGTCCATATATAGAGGATCTTACATGAGTGCTTATCTAATATTGAATTTATTAAACGGGTTGGAAAAGTTATATTATACGAGTCTCTGCCGAGCGTTATATCATTTTTGTCAAAGAGTTTAAGAAATTCAGTAATAAATGAGCACGAATATAAGGTTCGTTTTATCAAATAGCTCAGGAAAACTTAACATTTATTTAACATGAAGAGAACAAATCGGGCATTTCCGTGAGATATCATATGACGTTATGTCTCAAAATAACTTCATGTAGACAAATCGGCGTCATTTATATATTCTGGCAAGTCTGAAAGGTCTTCGGCAATTTACGTACGAACGCCGAGTTATATTTTAGTTTATATTTATAGTTCCATAAACACTAGAGAGATTGTAAATATGTAATGCAGACAAATAGTCATTTTAGAAAATTTGTAATACTCTCGGCCATTAAACAGTTCTATATTTCCTATCACGGTATTGTCGTTTATGCCATTTAAACTTTATATTTGTTGACCATTTTACTCATTATTAATAGTGACCATGGTATGTAATGAACCAATTAAAGACTGCAACAACCATAAGTACTTAAGAACTCAGGTATGAAGAATTGTTTCTAGAAACTTAAATTGACGGCTCTTGACACGTGGCCTTATCTACGTCTTAGTGTAGGACTTATTATCATTTACTTTCTGCTCAGGTCACATAGATACATGTATCTGGTATATATGCATTGAAAGCATCAGTGGGTTCCTTTCACATACATATGTATATATTTTCATGAGCGTGTTTGTGTTTCACACCATATACATGTGTGTACAGGTGTATTTGAAGGTGGGTAGTCTGAAGGGTTTATTTGACATCGTCACGTTTCCGGATGTGACTACAGGGAGCGAGCTATACTTAGAAACGTCCTTAGCAAACAACTTGCTTACGACAATCATCTCAGCTTTTGTCATAGCCCCCGCCAAGAGTCGGTCAAATGACGCCGCCAAACTGTCAGTCAAATGACGTTTAACACTAAGCCCGGTCGCTCCTTGTGGTCGCATTTTTACGTAATGAACTATAACATAGTACGTCTTTAGCCATGCCTTTCTTTGAGAGAAAAATCGCCTACGTACATGATACATATGTCGATTACAATGTCGTTGTACGAATCACCTCAGTTCAAGGAGTTTTAATTCAGACATAGTCATGTACATTTACGTTGCAGCATGACAATGGTGTCACTCAGGAGTCAACTGCATATTGGGGCTTTAATTTACATATATAAAGAAATTGTTTATTATAAACAATATGAACTAAGGAGCGTAAACATACATACGTACCTTGGGGGTATTGTCCTTCCCTTCTAAGGAGGATATATCCACTACCCCACTACCGTCGTCATAGTTACAAGCACAGTTGTTGATCTGAATACAATCTCTACAAACCGCTTTCGGGTTTCCGATCAGAATCGAATAACATCGTGATGACTCGTTCTGGATCTCGTTTTCAAGGCTTTGATCGGGAAGTTTACGGAGTTCAATTTAAACATTGCGCAATACTTTATTGCGGGACGTATTAATTTTTTTCCAATATTCAATTACTGTTAATTTAATAACTTTCAAGTAAATAAAGGTTATACGTTCATACATAAGCCTTATTTTGTGCACACTGCATACAGGAAAAGTCTGGATTAACAGCGTGTTTGTGTTACTTGCCAATATAATCCCTTTAACTGTTTACTATTAGACCACAAAAACATTATATTTACGGTATATCTCAAAACTGTTATCATTATTATATTGTCATCACCATTTTATCAAACTGGCCTTTATCTCTAATCATAAACAGAGGCTATTACCTTGAGTAGGTTATAAATCCTGGCTTCTGTTTCACCAACATTTTACTTAATTATTTAACTAAGTTTTGACTGGTTATTTATCTATTATATAATCAATATCATTGACACAATATGCAGTTTAACTGGAACCAGTCTAAAATCATGATCACCTGGCTGCTTTTTTTTAGATTTAAGTTTTTAAGTATTTAAGTATATGTTGGTGAAACAGGAGCCTGGTTTACTTTGTACCGAAATACTTTAATAAACCTCTGCACTACCAATCCAGTCCTGCAGATAGTGTCACCGCCACCAGTACCATACAAGAGAAGCCGACGTAAAAATAACAATTGTTTTAATTCTATGCTTGGTAGCTGCTCAACCAAGGGCCGGTGTTTCCTCGAGACGGCGATTCTGAGCAGCAACTTCTTGGAAAACACTGTAAAGCTTGTTGCAAACGATATACATATAACGTACAGACTTCCAAAATTTAGAAAAAAATTATCGCAGTATAGACCTAAATTGACTAGCCTATTTTTAGATATGTAATATAGTCAGCTCCTGAACGAATTAGCTCTGTGGCTACCCTAGTATTTATTCGTATGCTTGCTCTCATAAGAATACTATTGTTCAAATCAATCTTCCGATGAAATCGAGTTTTAATGCAGATAGTTTTAACAGCATAGTCAGATATATAACTATGACAAAAAATTGCCTGTGCACAATACGTTTAATGTATCTATCTACTGATGCTGCAACACCTCGCGAGGATTATATGAAGGCACAAAGTGCACAGGTTTATGGGCATTTAAATTACTGATTAACACAGCAGTTTACGTGCACCGGGTATGACCCGCCTTGTACACGGGACCGACTGCTTTATATCCCATCCGAAGAATTTGCATGCTTTCACAGTATCTTGCCCGACTTAGGCACTGTTGGAGTACGGGGTATTCTGGGTCTTGATACAATCAATATGGCATGTTTAATCAAATGAATAATTAATATGACACAAGTTCAATTTAATTCACTCACTATTTATTTTTCAATTTTTGATAAAGGCCAGGTGGCCGTAAAATTAAATATTGAGTGAATTTAATTGAACTTGTGTCATATGATTACTTCCATGAGGAAGATTTTTATATGAATATAATAATTAATAAATATCAAATATGTGAATATTTTTCATTTAGAAACGTAAAAAAAGTTAACGTTAAACAAGCGAGACAACTTCACGTACTATATAAGGAATCATTGCTAAGGTTATTCCCCTTTGGCCTCAAATTCAACATTGTACAGTTGCAAGATAGAGTAAACACATCAATGTGTGATTTTTTTAATCTATAACAGCAAAGTTTACTATTACCAAATAACTTCATTCAGAAGTTATGCTTTCATTTCATTATATAATACATGTATATGTTGTCGTTATCGCGCTTTCTTTATTGTTAGCAGGGCCCGAGTAGCTCAGTCGGTTACGCGTCTGACTATCAATCCAGGGGTCGTGAGTTTGTTACCCCCGCCCGGCAACAGTCTTCGTGATGATTGATATACGACATTGTGTCTCATTATCATTCGTCTCTCACCACTGATTCAAGTGGGAAAGTTATCAGTTACTTGCGGAGATGGGGTGTACTCGAGTGCTGGTTAATCCCAGGAAACAGTGGTTAGGTTAACTGATCGTCTGTTAGCCCTCGACAGCATAAAAATGACGCTAAATATTCAATCAATCAATCAATCAATCAATCAATCAATCAATCAATCAATCAATCAATCAATCAATCAATCAATCAATCAATCAATCAATCAATCAATCAATCAATCAATCAATCAATCAATTTATCAATCTTTATTGTTATTACTGGCGAATAAGATTAAGATTAACATTTTTAACTACTACAGCTAAAATGCGTCAATTGTGTATTGCAGTGGCGCCGTGTCAGTCTTGTTTTACAGGTGCGATATTACTTGCAAGCGTCACGAGGTTCACGTGACATTTGCCGCAAGTTACCTATCTCATGATTTCAGCATGTTGACATGTTCAATGTTCTAAATGAGACATTAATTCAGCGGTTTCAGTGGTGATTTTATTTGTTTTTAGTATCAAAGGGACAACATAACATTATATTTTATTTAGTTTATACTTATTTATTTTAGCTCGATAGAGAAGAAAGGCTTACAAAGCTTAATTTTATATAGATTAATGAATGAATAGGGTTTTACGGCGTACCAACACATTATAGGTTATTCGACGCCAACAGGAAGGAAGATTCCTTGCTCACTCTACATGTACAAAATAACAAATTAACATACAGATTTAAAAAAATCACACCAACAAATGAATATGCAGAATGAACCTAGAACCTTGATACCTGCAGAACTGCAGAGTTTCAGCAAATTATATCGTATTACTCAAATTGTCGCTTCTTACGACATGTATGAGCCACAGTGGTCCTATTCTTGCCATCACTTATATGGCTCCCTGAAACCACACAGGGGTTCATAATCTAACCAAATTAGTGAACATGACAAAAAATGATAAAATGAACATGACACCCATTCGGAGGATTCCTACCCCTCTGCAGAGATCGGCAGGGATTCTATTCTTAGCCGAAACCACACGGGTTTAATTTTATATAAAATAGTTTATAAGTTCAATATAAGCATCGACCACCAGATTTTGAATTTTCATCTGGTGTAAAATCAATTTGTATTTGGATTGATGAAGATTAATGATTCGTGACATACACGTGGATAATGTAAAGCATCAAACTGAACCTGGAAATAATTAATATTTTGATAACTTGAACCTCAGTTATGTGTTCGGACGGAAATCTGGGTCAAAGTAAATATTAATGGATACCAATCATTGTGATTAAGAAAAAAGGAAAAGGACATTGGAAGCATAGACTGTATCTAAAACTTAATTTATACGACGTAGGGCCTATTACAGCATGTGCACGCCAGGGAGAGAGTGTTTATAGGTTTTGACAAAGAGCTGTTCTGAAACTTTCTGCTGATGGAGTGCGCACTATGCTATCATCCAGATGGTTTCAGTCAGTAATTGTCCTTGGGAAGAAAGAGTTTTTCACGAGACTCAATACAGTCTGAGTAATGTTTGGCATAATACGCCTTTTAGATTGTATTGGGGTAAGATACTCTTGACATGTAAAAGTTGGCAACAGTCCCTCGATCAACTTGTAAAAGATGACAAGTCGGTTCATTTTCCATCTCTCTTGAAGAGGTGGGAGCTTCAGATCTATTAACATGTTCGTGACGCATCAAATTTTTCTGGACTTGTAGTCAATCGCCCGATACAAGTCTTGCTGCTTGTCGTTGCACTTTCTCGAGCCGGTTAACATCTTTCATTAAATGGTGTTCCAAACAGTTGAGCTGTATTCGAGTGTATATCAAACAAGAGCTAGGTAGGCGGATCTTCTACAGGATTTTGGGCAGTATTTTAGGTTTCGCTTTTGAAATCCAACTGTCTGTTAGTAAGGAAAGTTAAACGTTTGATGCATCAACGCTTCTTTTGGTACGGCATTCCACGGTGCAATATATTCTTCAATAAGCTAAATAATCTCCAGGGAATTTCTTCCTACCAGGAAGAATTTGCTCAATACATGTAGACCAAAGCTTCTTTTACGATGTTAGTGTACTTTTCGGTAGAATAAAATCCTTTCCACTCATTTTTGCTATTTACGGAAGAAAACAGAGTTATTTCCCTTGACAGATCTTTTGTGTGTAAAAACAAATTCCGTCTTGCGTCATAAACAACGGAAATAACTCCAAAATTAATCTGGAGATATATTTTGGTTCTTATTTCGAAAATGCAACCATAATGAGATGACGGGAAAAGGTAAAACAGCTTCTGCTCATTCCTTTGAGGGATGTGTTGCGGAATGGACGGCACGTGAAATGCAGCTTACTCGTTTGCATGAAGAAATGTGCGTATTTTGTTGTTGTTTGCGGAAGCTTCTTTGATGTTTATACAAATACCATCCTTTAAAACTTGGGAACATGTTAACTTAAAACGATTGAAAGTCGATTTCGTTCTGTATGTATTATAAAGCATATTGAAGAAAACATGATTTCAATACAGTTTTCATCTTCATATTGATTTGACCTGACTGCATTGGGATTTATAACATTTGGACATTTTTAGGTGGATGGCCATGATAAGTAACAAGTTATAAAAAGCATGAAATAATCAATAAAAGAAAAAATGTAATGTTTATGCCATCAAGGACTAACAGACGATCAGTTAACCTAACCACTGTTTCCTGAGATCCTGCAAGGTTAACCAGTACTCGAGCACACCCAATCTCTGCAAGTAACTGATAACTTTCCCACTTGAATCAGCAATGAGAGACGAACAATAATGAGACGAAATGTCATATATCAATCATCACAGAGACTTGCAGGGCAGGGATATGAAGTCGTGACCCCTGGATTGATAGTCAGACCCGGCTAATTAAAGGTAAAATAAACTGTTATGTTACATTGAGCTCAAAGAAAGTATACTTGTTTCTTGTTAACAGCAAGAGAGGTAAAGCTTATTTGTTCAGTGGCATTTTTTGTTTACAGCATATCTAGAAGAGAGGCTTTACTTAATTGTTCAGTGGCATTTTTTGTTCACAGCATATCTAGAAGAGAGGCATTACTTAATTGTTCAGTGGCATATCACCAGAGCCAGGAGCAGCGAGCCAGACACAATATATGCACAGCTGAACAGGCCTACATAAGAAACCAGAGGTTATTACAGGTATAAATTTAAGAGCTTATTTATATTGTTCATGTTGATTGAGTTGTATAATGATTTCTCTGAATAGTTGGCATCATTTTATGCTATTAGAGGCTAGCTGATGATCAGTAAACCTAAACACCAGTACTACAGCACGCATCATCTTCGCAAGTAGCTGATAACTTCCTTCATTAATTGACCGCGGCATGGTCTAGTGGTTGAGCATCCACCTCACATGCAGAAGGTCGTGGGTTCAGTCCCCGGCCGGGTCTTACCAAAGACTTTAAAAATGGTACTAGAAGTTTCCTAGCTTGACGCTCAGCATTTAGAGGAGAGTTCTAGGTCTGGTCGGCCCGGTGTTAGTATAATGTGACTGGGTGGGGTATCATACCATGTGTCTGCGGCATGATAATCCAGTGTGACAGTGCTTAGAATACTGTCTCAAGTAGACACCGTCGTGATATGACTGAAAAATTGTTGAAATTGACGCTAAACACCATACAACAACATACAACAATCCTTCATTAATCAGTGGTGAAAGAAGAATGACAGTAAGATGCAGTGTATCAGTCATCACAACACCTACAGCAGAGTGGGGATATGAACTTGCCACCTGGATTGATAGACAAACGCACAACTGACATGGATAACTTGGCTCTGGGAGTTCTATATGAAGACAAGAACCATAACTCTGGATTGCATTTTGGCACAGTTATGGCCCTTTTTGGACTTTATGACACCCAGGGGCCAGCTTTGTTGTCTTCTTTAATAACGGTACTAAACAATCCACCCTTTGTAGCCTCTCAATATTGACTGTGATAAAGTGATTTGTGACGTAATATTATAGCGTGTGCAATAGTATCATGTGTATATGCAAGGGAAGATTCTGAGCAAGAGTTACTAGACCAAACTAGTATTCAGTTCTCATTGTTTTTTAGTGCATATGAATAATATAATTTGTACTACGTTCGATACAGTTTTATTGCATCAATATATTTGTTTTAAAAAAGAAAACCCAATAACGATACATAATATTAGTGAAGCCATAACTTTTTTAATCTTGTTAATGAACCCTTATCTAATGGTCTTATTCCACACACTACCATTGCAGTATTCATTTGTGTACTTCGGAACACTGGTGAATGTACAGTCTAAAAGCAACCGAGGCATTACGGAATTACAAAAATGTAAAACAAAGCTCAAAACTCGGTCCGCATTTCATACACATTTCGTTTAAAGTTATTTATTTTCTCCCTTTTTAGAAAACAGTCACTAAGGGATCTACAGGAATGGTTTTAGCAATACTATAAGTTTATACATTTAATTACAATCATTTTTGTTTTTATAAAAAAGTGTGCATTTTGGAAGTTAAATGAGGCTTTAATTCTTGTACATGACATTATTTTGAGAGACTTAATATGAAGATTGACAGAAACCAATATATGTGCATCTTGTTATTTATATCTTGGTTTATATCAGGAAAACCATGTTTTGTTGTTTCTGATAGAGAAGAAAAAAATAAAATGTAAAATGGTTGTGCAATTTTTTCTGAGTTACTTCTGAGCATAGTAGTGATATATATGACTAGCAAAATCTTTGGGAAATTAACAGTTTAGAAAAAAGTAATCACAGATATTAAAAGGCAATGCACATATAATTTATTGCATCATTCATAATAGTTTACAAAATGTTAAGACAGTAATGCAGTAATTGTATGTGAAGTTATCAATGCAATGTTTGTATTAACTATATTGTATTTTGCAGGATATGCAATCAACTCAGGAGAGAATATCCGATGACATGAGTACCTCACCAACACCCAGGTTTATGACACTTCAGGTAGTGCACATGTAACAACGTAGTAACTTTATCAGGTCATAAGAGCCAAAGGCTCAAGTGATCTATTCTGATCACTTTTTAATCGTCATCTGTCCATTCATGAATGCATAAGTCCAACATAGTGGTTTCCAATCAATAACACCTGAAACAGTCTATATATTTAATCAACATTTTGTGTGTACTTGTATATTATTAAATTTTGTTTAATTTTAAATATTGTTAAACTTTCACAGGAGTAAAATCCCCTTTTCATCATAATATTTGTAAGGTTCACTAACATATAACAAGTTCACCTATTTTTATGGACTTAATTCTAGATTATTTTTTCACATAATTGTAATTCCGGAATGTCTATTATTATATTCCTTTATTCATATCTATCATCCATATGGTTCATTTGAATGTACACTGGACCCGCAAAAGTATCAATATACAACCACTAAATGTATTGTTATAAGTAAATAAAATTATGCAATTATTTAATATTTGGTTCTTCAAAAATATACATCTACTAAATGTATAGTTATGCAGAAACATACAACTACTTAATATGTTGTTATACAAATAAACACCCACTTAATATTTTGTCATACAGAAATATGCAACCACTCAATGTATTGTTATACATTAATATACAACCACTTGATATATTGTTATACAGAAATATACAATCACTAAATTTGTCGTTATACAAAAAAATATCAGCCACTTAATGTATTGTTGTACAGAAATATAAAACCACTAAATGTATTGTTACACACAAATAAAAACATACAACAACTGAAATTCATTGTTAAACAAAAACGTAAACAACTGAAAGCATTGTTATACAAAAATATACAACAACTGAATGCATTGTTAAACAAAAATATACAACAACTAAATGTATTGTTTTACTAAACGATACAGTCATTAAATATGTAGTTATACAAAAATATTCAACAACTGAATGCATTGTTATACATAAAGCCCATGTGGTTCCGGCTAAGAATAGAATCACTATCATTCTGTGCAGAAGGGTAGGAATCCTCTGAATGGGTGTCATGTTCATTTTATAATTTTTGTCATGTTCACTATTATGGTTAGATTATCAACCCCTGTGTGGTTCCAGGGAGCCATGAGTGATGGCAAGAATAGGATCACTGTGGCTTATGCATGTCATAAGAAGCGACAAATTGAGTAATACAATAGAATTTGCTGAAACTCTGCAGTTCTGCAGGTATCAAGGTTCTCGGTTCATTTTGCATATTCATTTGTTGATGTATTTTTTTAATTTGTATGTTAATTTGTTGTTTTTGTACATGTAGAGTGAACTTGGAATCTTCCTTCCTGTTGGCGTCGAATAACCTATAATGTGTTGGTACGCCGTAAAACCCTAGTCATTCATTATTCATTCATTTATTCATTGTTATACATAAAATACAATATCTATGTGTATTGTTGTACAGAAAGATACACCCTTTAAATGCATTATTACACAGAAATATAAAACCACTGAATGCAGTGTTATAAAACATATTTAAGAAGAACAATTTTGTCTTAAATGATCAAGCTAAATCATTTTGATTGGGTTTTTTATACCGCTGACTCTCAGACTTGATGGCAGTGTATGCATATGGTATCTGTGTTTCACATGATGTTAATAAAAGACTTATAATTTAAATAAAATTGTTTTTTTTATTGTTCATTTTTTGTATACTATTTTGCTAATATCTGTTTTGTACATGAAAAAAAAATGCTTATGCTGATTTTCAAAACAGTTTGCTCATGTTTGTGGTGCTTATTGCAGAAAAACTACTGGGCTATGGTAAGGAGTCAATTACCAATGTGGGAGCAAGATTTGGGATTTAAAAGACAAAAGGTCAGGAGTCAAGGTCAGAAAATGGACTCCAAAAGTCATGGTGCACACTCTAGACAGAGATCAACAAAGAAACAACAGAGACAAAACCGTAGATCAAAGTCACCAAATCAAATGTAATTAATTAATGCTGTTGGTAATTAACACAAATGATTTAGTGCATACATACGTATAGTCGTTAATGAAACTCATTTTTTTTACAAATAAGGCAATATTGACCCTTATTAACTCTAATGTCTTTAGTCCAAATAGTGTATGTTTTATTTCTGCCATTGATAAGCCATGCATGTTAATATGTTAAAGTTGACCTTGCTTTTAACGGTCTGTTTACATAGCTGAAATCATAAATTTGACCTGCACAGAATTATTGAATGAATTATGACCAGTCCACATCATGTCATTGTTGATCTCTTGCATATACATGTAAGTATGCAATCTCATCCTGCATTTTTCTCTTAATTATCGATTCATATGATAAAAAAAATTAGAAATGTACATAATCATTTCACTACAATTCAAAAGAAACGGAAATAAAAGACAATTGCATTAACCCTTTACTCCATAGATACACGTTTTCCCGCACAAATCACAGAATGCCTTTGAAAACAGTGCAGGAAGAGTTCAGATTGCTCGTAAAGAGCAATCTGTACACTTCCTGCACTGTTTTCCACTCTGTCAGTTAATATAAACATAAATCTCCCAATAATTCAAAAGCCTTCTATATTAGGTGTCCAAAGGCATCTATATTAGAGGTGACCAAAGGTGTCTATATTAGAGGTGACCAAAGGTGTCTATATTAGAGGTGACCAAAGGTGTCTATATTAGAGGTGACCAAAGGCGTCTATATTAGAGGTGTCCAAAGGTGTCTATATTAGAGGTGACCAAAGGTGTCTATATTAGGTGTCCAAAGGCGTCTATATTAGAGGTGACCAAAGGCGTCTATATTAGAGGTGACCAAAGGTGTCTATATGAAGTAAAGGGTTAATATACACAAAAAATAGCTTCTGCTAAACATGGGGAAACTTTCCATGATGCAGTATTTATAACACTGTTCCATCTATAACATGGTCAGGCTATTTGGCTCACGGGGACCACGTTGTATCAGGCCTGCAGTGAAATGTCAACCTGAGGGAACTACTTTAAACGAAGATGAAGTCGTGCTTCTCTGAAGGTTGACAATGCTACAACAACCTTGTGTTATTGTAATGAAATTAAGAATTTAAATCATTGATAATGTTTAATCAATTAAGATGCTTTACAGATATATTATTACCTTTTTTTTTTGGTAAACATTTATGAAAATACAAGTGATTTGAACAAACAATAACAACTTGTCAATTTCTGAAAGTTAACTTGTCTTGATAAGACAAAATAATTGATTAATCTTGCATTACTTTTCAATTACAAAACCATATCGATTATAAACACGTTAAAGTTTGAAATAAAAATGTTACCTGCTGGAATACATCATTTTATAAAAAAATGTTTCCTGCTGGAGTGTTTAACAGTATATCAACATCATTTGATAATAAAATGTTTTCTGCTGGAGTGGTTAACAGTATATCAACATCAATTTATAAAAAAATGTTTACTGCTGGAGTGGTTAACAGTATATCAACATCATTTTATAAAAAAATGTTTACTGCTGGAGTGGTTAACAGTATATCAACATCATTTTATAAAAAAATGTTTACTGCTGGAGTGGTTAACAGTATATCAACATCATTTGATAAAAAAAAATGTTTACTGCTGGAGTGGTTAACAGTATATCAACATCATTTTATAAAAAAATGTTAACTGCTGGAGTGATTAACAGTATATCAACAACATTTTATAAAAAAATGTTTTCTGCTGGAGTGGTTAACAGTAAATCAACATCATTTTATAAAAAAATGTTAACTGCTGGAGTGGTTAACAGTATAAAAAACATCATTTTATAAAAAATGTTAACTGCTGGAGTGGTTAACAGTATATCAACATTATTCTATAAAAAGTGTTATCTGTTTAAGTGGATAAGAGTAAAAGAACATTTTAAAACAATGCTACCTGCTGAATTGGTTAGCAGTACATAAACTCCATTTTGTAAAAACATGTTGCCTGTTGAGTGTTAAACAGTATATTAACATCATTTGTTGTAAGATCTGGTACCGGCTGGCCTATAATGATTTAACAATTGTGTTTTATGCCAGAGAAAATAATCGTTTTTATCAGGGTATATACATGTATGTATTTTCAACCAGACAAGAATTGATTAACAATAAATGAAGGTGCTCGGTCTTGGACTGATAACTTGGATAAAAGCCATTAACAGATTTAAAAGAAATTCACATTTTATCATGTTTTTGTATGAAACAAGGGATATTAAATATGTACCAGTTGTATTAGTTGTCAGTACAGTTTGGATATTAATGCATGTGTACCATGTTATTGAATTGTAAAGAAAACCATTGTATTGTTAATAATCTTGTATTATATATATGATATACTCTAACATGTCAAAGATGAACGATATAGGGTTATTGTAATTATTTTAATTGTTATATTTATATTTTAGGTAAATTTCATTGCAATAAAGTGTTCTTTTCTCAAAATATTTGTACATCTATACAAATGCGCTATTTAATTTTTTTTTTATATTATATTTTTTTTACTTTTATTATTTTTTGGTTTTGATGGCCATAGGCCAGAATTGATTATGTCACGGTGATTTGTCTGTTGTACTGCCATTCATCCATTGACTTTTTTGTATACGCTGATTCCAATCAAACTTGTTAAAAAAACTGAACACTACCCGCAGTACCTTCGGTTTTCATTTAAATTTCTCCAAACTTAATCAGAATGTTTTGGCTATGAAAGGTAGGACAGACTCTTAAATTGGCAAAATTTAACCAATGTGGACAGAGAGATGGTTATGCCTTGTCAACTTTATAGCACCTTTTAGTACTGGTTTTTGTTGGATCTTGACCACACTTGGTCAGATTGATATTGGCCATGAAACTTGAATAACTTCACCAGATTGAACACCTAATATATGGCATTTGATTGATTGAAAAATGCTTATTTCCCCTTGTAAAGACGGTATCGCTTCTTGTTTAGAATGTTTACAGGCACAAAATCTTGCACAAGTACACATCTATTACAAAGAATTTCTTGCACCAGTCAGATTGTACAAGAATGTACAGTAGAGCAATAAGGCTATGTTAGGCATCTTGTTCTTATACTTTTTTCCGTTACCTTATATAAAATTATTATACAGTAGTTAATATTTACACACCTGTTATATAGAAATGTATCAATTCACAAGTACCATTTATGATGTATATACATATTATACATGTGCAATAAATTTAATCAAAATATGTTCGTTTTTGTTCATAAGGTCATGTTTAATGTACCCCCATCCCCACTGTGTGAGTGCACAATTAGGAAACCAATTTAGGAATATTGAAATCTGTTCCATATGTCTGTCCGTCACATTTTGGACTAACAGCCTTGCGGGCGCAACTTTTCCCACAGTATTATTCAGATAAAAATGAAACTTGTCAGGCAGAGTTATGTCCCTTTGTTTTTTTTTAAACATAACTTTTAATGTCATAATTTGGACCAACTTCTCATGCAATTTTAACCCAATTCAAATAAATCTACTGTACAGCAAGAAAATAGTCTGAACATGTGGTTATGGCAAAACGAACATATATGAACCATATGGAGTTGTTGCCCTTTGTTCTTATAACTTTAAATTTTACGTAATACTTAGGACCTTGCGGACGCAACTCGTACATTTTAAGCCTATTCAATTAAAACCAGTTGTATGGTCTGAAAATGTATGTGTGGTCTTGGCGTTCTGATTAAAAGCATTTTAATGGAGCTATGGTATTTGTTCTTAAAACTTGAACCAACATCCTTGTAGACGCAACTCCTTCCACAGTTTTAAGCTGATTTAAATGAAACTTGCTCTTCTTCAGGTATCTGGTCTGAACATGTACATGTGGTACTAGGGTTCCGATTAAGCTAGTATATGGAATTGTGGCCCTTTGTTATTTTAGCTTAAATTGACAACAAGCTTTTCAATCACATTTTAGTCCAACAATATGGCGGACACAACTCCTATCAAAGTATTGAGCAGATTCATGTGAAATTTGCTGTACAGCAGGTACATTGTCTGAACATGAGCCTGTTGTCTTAGTGTTCTTATTTTTGCAGAGTTGTGTTCCTTTGATATTTTTAATTAAATTGCAACTTTGCAATTTAGTTTAAAACTATTGAGTAACAGCACCTACCATCTTCAATTTTCTTATGAGGCCAGGTCTTCAGGAATTGATAATACATTTTCTTGTTACAGGCCAGGGGAATTTCACTATAATCACACACTCACCTCAATTCTTTTGGACAAAAGCCAGAAGGGCTTATGCGATGCAGCGTTGTCCGTCGTCCATCGTCTGATGTCTGCACTTTCTCTGAAACAGGCCAATTGAAATCAACCTTCCTATGAATGTTTCTAGTGCATAGGAGACTATACAGAAGCTTTTTCCGGTCTGAAGTTAAAGATGGCCACCGGTACTAAAAATAGTCCAAAACTTAAAAAATCTTTTCTCAAGAACCACTCAACAGATTTTGAAAATAGTTATGCAGTAATGATAACCAACTACATGTATATTAGTTATATAAGATTTGTTCAAATGGTACCCCTGGTGTTAAACATGACCACGCCTCGAGGGTTCATTGAGGTTGGCACACGTCATTATAATAAACATAAGAAAACAATTAAAGAGGAACTGATTTTGTTTTTAGTTTCACAGAAGCATTGTTTCGTCACGGAAGTTAAGGTTTGGAAAAATGATTGGGTTCCACTATTTTAAGATGTCAGGAGGGTCCCCAGAGGGTAAAAATTGGAAATTACATAAATCGTTTTCTTATGAACCAGTC